>JAYKAV010000256.1:242260-308675 GCA_035582835.1 Phoebastria nigripes | reverse complement strand
TTTTTTCCTCCCCCTTCTGAATCTGAGTCATGACTTTATTTGCAGGATGTGGATGGAACTGGTTGTGTTTATAGGGTTATTTACTCCGCCTTCAGATGTTCCCGTGTTTCTGGTACTCTTGAAGCTCATGGAGAAGAGAAGGTAAACTGACATTTATAAATATTTCAAGCATATTAGTGTATCTCAGTTGTAAAATAGCATCTTACATGAGAAATTCTCTGAAATAACAGTTGAATTTTTGAAGCTAGTCATACTTTATCTGATAATGATAAAATGTTGGCCTTCCAAAATTGGGTTCTGGGGTATTATCAGGTAGTCAGTATCTACTTACCACAGCTGTTATAATGTCAGCTGAATTGATTCTAAGAATTCATGCAGTCTGTAGTTTGACTTTAACATGGTGGTGGTTTTGTGTTTGTTTGTTCTTAAGATAAATTATTCTAGAACAGAAAATTGTTTTTAAATGTTTTGTAAAAATCCACAAGAAAATCGCAAATAATACTGGGTTCTTATGAAACTGGTGTGAGAACCGGTTTCCCTTCCTTAGAAGCAGTCTTGTCATACTTGTTCAAGAACAGTTGTCTGTTCCTAAAGTTGATTTCATTTGACTTACAATTTTATCTCCTGGCCAGTAGAGGGTTTCATAACCACAATTATAAAGCACATCTGAGGACATACTGAATGGGTTTCTATGGGGCTTTTGTCCCTCACCTTCTCCCTCAATGCTACTTCAATTCTATCTGTTCATGAACACCTATCTTTTAATCGTTATGGATTATTATGATATTCCTTAACTACATTATTTCTATGATGATGCAATTTGTAATCTATTTACAAGACATAAAAAACTTACTCCTGACAGTTTCATAGTTATTTCATAATATTGAAAACCATTATTTTAATTTAAACAATTGTCTTTGCCTTAGCAATCCTAGTTCAGGCCTATTTGAATAACATTTACATTATTGGCATATCAGGCTGTTGGCTGGAGATGATAACGTACAGTGCCATCATGATTTGCTATTTTTTGCAGTGGGTATGATAATATTTGGCTAATTAGATATAGTTGTAGTGATCTATTCTAATCTGCTGCTCCCCTTCTCTTTCTTCCCCCAACCTCAACTCTGAAAACTATGCAAGTTTACTCTTGAATTAATCTGGTACAGCACTATACAGAGACAAGCCTTTGTTACATAGGTGACCCTTAAGGATGATCAAATGCATAGCCTGCAAGTTGGTTTGAATTTCAGGCCTTGTAGTAATTGTAGCACAGTGTGCTTACAGACTTGGAGCTGGAGGAGTACAGTTGTTCACAACTTAGCTGACAGATGAAGGAAGGTATTGCTGTCGTTCAGCTGCGTGTATTTCCCCTCCTGGTCCCCTTCTCCTCCATTTTACTAATAGAAATAATTGTGCAAGCACTTGCTGACTTTGCTTAAAGCGGATTAGCTGAACTCAAATTTTGTTCAAGATTGTTTGCACAACCTATTTCATCAAAACTTTCTCTCTTGTGGGCTAAGGAGGATAAGCTGTATTGTTTTCTGCAAGATCACCTGTGTGTGGAATGTGTGTTCTGTAGTGTGTAAATTTTGTGCTGACTTAACTGTAACTTTGTGTAAGTAAAATTGTGAAGATGGATAGATTATTTTAATAAGCTTCTGCAAAATTTTTCTCTTGTTTGGTAGGTTGCTGTAATCTTTTTACCTAGAGATAAAGGGGATTACTCCCAGTTCTGGGACCTTGAGTGTCACCCAGTTGAAAGACCCAGCTGGAAACACAAATTAAGATTTCAGCTTTCTGGAGCAGTGAGTATATAAATGCTATAAATGCTGTCCTCAGCGCAAATTTTTGATAACATCTTAATTTTAGTATACAGTACTCTCTCATATGCACTGGCGTATTCTGAAAAAAAACCTGCTGATATTTTTGTTGGACTAAACTGTACTGTTCTTCTTATGTTACAAAAATACCTTTTTCATCTCGCTTATGCGATAATGCATTATCTTTTGCCATTTAAGACATAACATTTTATTTTGCTCAGAGAAAGTAGAGACAAACTTGCCTTCTGTGGGAATTGTTTCTGTCAATGGAAATTTTTTTTATATCAGACTCTAAGTGGATTTGGTTTATTTTTGTAAATAAATAGCAAAGTAACTGACCTTTGCTATAACATGTAACTTAATGCAATATTGGAATTTTCAGATATCCATGTTGGAGATACGGATGTGTCTCTGATAGAATCTGTTTAAGTATTTTATCAGAGTAACAAAGTAAGTGGGGGTGATTTTTGAGATTTGTACATGGGAGCGATTGGATTTGAGCTCTCCATTGCTCCCCTAATGTTCCTCAGCTCTAACTTTATGGTGAGGCTTGGAAGGAAGGGTTTGGGAATTAGAACTGATTTTCTCTGCTCTCTCTCCTTACCTTGCTCTTTATCCCTACCTCACCATCCATACAAGAGGAGTCTATATAAGACAGAGAATCTATACCATTAGGAAGAATTAATTCTAATGATTAATTGAATGAGCTGAATGTGAAGAGCTTTGTACGTTCAGTATTGTGTGATTGCTATATATGCTTTGCTGTCCTCTCCAGAGAGTTTGACTTGATTTTTCTAAGAAACCCAGATACAGATTTGGGATCTTTCTTTAGGGTACCAAGCCTCTTTCTGTAGTAGGAACCTTACTTACCCTTCTTGCAGGGGTACCTTACCTTTTATTTTGTAGGGTCCTTGTTCTTGCCAGTAGTTAGTTGTGTTGAAAAGGGGATTTGTTAAAAAAGTATGTGTTAAATGATTTCTAATTTTGGCATGAAGAATGAGACCTGTATAATGTTTGGTTTGGGAGGGTTTTTTATTTCGGCTTTCATCTAATTCTTTGAACATAATTTTCCTTAAAATGAGGAAAAGGTCTATGTCATTTGTCTGTTTAAAGCTAGCTGAAATTGAGAGAAGGCGAATTCTTTATCAGAAATCTAGAGTTCTGAAGAATTCTCTTCTGAAAACGTGACTAGTTGTCAGAGTTGTGTAAATCTTTGAGCGGCACAACTTGATATTAATGTTTTTGAACTACTGTGTCAGATTTGTTCCTCTTGATTTTTTTCAAAGCTGTTAACAATTAGATCTTTCCAGCATCTCTTTGTGCATATGGGAAAAAAATTGTAGAAAATATTTGAGATGTGTCATGATCATTTTGAAAAAGAGTTGAAAGGGAAATACTTTATCAACTAGGTAAGGAACTATACATGTGTTTGGAAGAGGGGTCAACACAAACCTTTGCTTAGATTGTTGCAGCTTTTTAATCAGATCCACTTTTAGTAGAGAAGACAAGTCAATTATAATCTATTATGTCCTAGGGGTCAAGAGTTTAGACTGTGTTACAACAACTTTGAAAAGGACTTGGATCCTGCTGGGTTTGCTGAGGCAGAGAGGGCTATGGCTCTGGTTAATGTGACTTTTGATAGGATGAAGTGGGAAGACTGACTGACTGTCATTCAGAGTGACTGAGTGGTATTTATTTATAGCACCACTTGAAAAAATGAAAAATTTGGAAGAGCTCAGGAAAGAACTAAAAGAACAAGGTGAAGTTAGGAAAATCAGTGGCACTTACCACTTTCATTTTTTCCTGAAAAACCAATTACCTGTGACTTTAATTATGCTCTGCATGCGTTTGCAGTCCCCACCACTGGAAACCATAGTCAGGAGCTCAGAAGATCATGTCTCCAAAACAGATCCCAGAGACAAAGAAAGGAGGGATTCTACACGTGCTTTGCAGCCTCAACCTCTCAATACTGGCCATTCAAACTTATTTTTTTCTTTTCCTAAGAAACATTTGTTAGGCTGCTATCAGGTATTGTTCTAAGATCATTGAGCTAAGAATGAGTATCACCATTGTGCACAGAAGTATTGGATTGGTATTTCGGTCTAATTATTGGTTCCTTCTGGGTGAAATGGGGAACTAGCAAGAACCTGTCAGAAGGCTGAGACAGCATCTAAGTTCTGATTGCTCCTTTAGCACGTAGAAAGTTGAGGACTGCGTAAAGAATCCCTGCTGTTGTTTGAAGATATTACAAATGTTAAGTGTATGCCATTTTTTAATTTACATGGTTTATGTACTTCAGCTGTGTAACCATGTAACTTTTTAATGTATCATTTTGCAGCAAACTGAGCTGAATTTCTTGATACTTAACACAAAACATACTGCTAACTAAGAGTCCTGATTTGATTATTATTATCAGCAGTACAAACCTTCATCATCTTTGGATATCCCAGAAGCGAAAGGAGGAAAAATCTTTTTAAACTCTGTGAGCAAAATAATTCCAATTTTAAAGCTAAACAAATTTCTATGCTCCTGAGGTTGCTTTGGAACAACAGCACTCAATTGTAACCATTTGGACAGTGTTAACATACTGCTTTCGTTTGAAACAGGAAAAGTCAGTACAGGCTATGGTAAAGCATGCAGTACTTCAAGATGTCTTTATAAAGGCTGGGGCAACTTCTGATCATTTTCCATGATGTGCCTTATTCTCATGCAGTAAACTTGCCTTACTGATAAATTAGAATTTGAATAACTGAGGCATGACACCCATCATTTTTCACTACATGGAAAATTAAAAGCTCTTGAAACAAGACACATGTACAAATCCTTTCTTGCCTTTATGTATTGGGTTCTACTGTGGTTCATGGATTATTAGCAACTGAAAAATATTCTTTAAAATTAAGATTTTTTTTTTTTTTTTTTTTTTTTTTTTTTTTTTTTTTTTTTTATTTCTGACAGACTGATTAGCAGCTCTTTGAGTAGAAGAAATGAATGTCTAAAAGACAAGTTTGTCATAGCAGCTCTATTGAAGATGAATCTATTTTTTTCATCTTCCCTGCGTAAGGGAATCAACTGCTTGTCTAAAATGTCAGCACCGTTTCAAAAACTGAGATAATGTTGTACGACAGTGAGTGTAGGAGGTTCTTTTGGTTCTTTAACTTTGTTCAAGATGTTGTGACCCAAGGGGCTCCAAACAGTATCTGGCTAGATTTGTTAAACAACACAGAATTTGAAATTGGCTATTTGGTGAAGTATTCCCTTAGGATGATCTGGTCGTCTTATGTTAGAGTACATTGAATGGGTATCCTGACGATGGTAAATTTTTTGGCCTAATTTCTGAATGTAACTATTACCATATAATGCATTACCAGATTCTGTTTCTCTGGAGAGGCCTTTCTTTGAGAAGGATGTAT
Source organism: Phoebastria nigripes (assembly GCA_035582835.1). Taxonomy (NCBI): domain Eukaryota; kingdom Metazoa; phylum Chordata; class Aves; order Procellariiformes; family Diomedeidae; genus Phoebastria; species Phoebastria nigripes. The sequence goes on along the minus strand of JAYKAV010000256.1, from coordinate 303,445 downwards.
TGTTCATAATACAAAATTATTACAAAGCTTTTTGATGTTGTGAGAGTTCCAACTGTAATGATGACTTATGCCTTCCTTCTTTCTGAGCAGTTGTTTGGCCAACTGCTGTTCTTAAGGTATATGGGCAGAATATCTGCAGAGGAATTGTTTTTTGTTTTGGCTTTTAGTAAAATCTTTGTTGCTAGCAGCCTTCTCAAGATTCCACCTGCACTGCTAGTTTGTTGTGAACTGGCTTGTATCAAATAAAGTATTCATAAGACACAGAAGCCTGTTAAAGTATTCCTCCTAAATCATTGCTTCTGTCTCAATGATCCAGACTACTGTTTCTGAAAGATTATACTTTAAATAAAAAGTCTTGGATTGGGTAAGGGAAATGACTTGCATACTTGAATACTTAAATACTTTTGAATGCAAAGTTTAAAGGCTTCTCTATTTTTGCCAATAGGGTACTAAAACAGAAAATGAAACTTCAATTGTGAAAGCTTCTGCAAGTGCCCTCACAAAAACTGAGCTTCCAGTTATACCAGCAATGAAGGTTTACTCTGAAGCACATACAATTAAAACAGGGTATGTATGGACAAAACTTGAAACGAGAGAGTCTGCAACTGGGTAAAAAGGGGGAAAAAAAACCCACAACCAAAACCTTTTTTACCACTAGGACAGCTATGTGGTGGAACAGGCTGTGCAGAGATGCTGTGCAGTCTCTGTCCTTGAAGGTTTTCAGGATCTCACTGGACAAAGCCCTGAGCAGCCTGGTCTGACCTCGCAGCTGACCCTGATTGGAGCAAGAGGTTAAACTAGAGACCTCCTGAGTCTCTTCTGACCTGAATTATCCTATGATTCTATGTTAAAGAGTAAACAGCTGCAAAAACCAGACTCGCCAAACCCCTCTTAATGGCTTTGTATTGTTCAATCTCCCATGCGTTTTCTTTTCAGTTGGGTTTCTAAGTTGCCTAACCATGATTTGCTGTTGTAAATGAACTGGTAGCAGCAGTAGAATCTTGTGTATACTTTTTGTATACTCCCCTTTTGGAGACTCCATAGAACTGTAAAGTCACTTCTGAGAAGACCACTGTACTGCATGTCTTAACCTTGCTGTTCTTCAGTCTTAAGTTGATTTCCAGTTCTTTTACTATGGGATGATGTGAATATGGCAGGGGAGTAAAATGTTTTGGTGAAACATGGCATCTCTGAGAAGAGTGTAGTTCTCTAGTAAAGCATATGGGGGGAAAATTCAGATTGTGAAGTGTGTATAAGTAAATGTACATATATTTATGCCACAGTGATGCTTTCATTATTCTTTCTGGCTAAAATGTATTGCCTGTAAAATTTAAGGTGACAGAGTTGATGCCTTCAGGATCTTTCCATTTTTCCTGATTTAGTCTCATAAAATACACCTGTTATGTTGAAGTATGCAATCAATATATCCAGACCATATAAGTAGGAAATCTTAATATTTTAAATCCTTTTTTCAAATCAGGCAAAATGAGATAACTCGAGGGGTATATGCACCAGAGGACCTGTACACTTTTCCTCCAACTAGAGTTGGGGAATCATGCACATTAAAGGTCAACTTGCGGAATAATTCCTTTACAACACACTTGGTAAGTTTGCCAGACTTTATTTTAAATACATTTTCATAAGTCCTTCCAACAGTTCAACTGCACTGTTTTTTTTACTCTTGACAGAAGATTGCAATAGTACAAGTCTTAGTTTGTTAGTTTCAAAAGTCAATATTACATTTGAAGAATTTTGCTCTCCTGTAATTTTTTTCTTTTCTTTTGTCTGACTGAATCGCTGAGTGTATTTGTGATATATTTGCAACTGAAAAAATAATAGATTATAGTTTGCATAGATTTGTTATTATCCTGATTTATTTATTTTATTTTTTAACTTCATTAAAATATTGAGATGTGAATTTTTCTTACTACGCACAAATGTGGGCATGCTTTATTTTTAAACCCTGGGTCTGTGTAAACCTGTAGTTGTAAGTGACCTGACTTATGTTAAACATGTCATAAATTGAATATGATAGGCTTAGATATAATGTGCTCTTAAGCATTTTGTATTAAATTGCAGCTGAAATTTGTAAGTCCCAGAGAGCCTTTCTACATCAAGCACTCGAAATACTCTCTAAGGTGAGTAATGCATATGCTAACATTCTCTCCTAACAAAAAAATTAAACAAGTAATTCAGTAAGATAAATATCTTCTCTATATGTACAGTGGTAAAATATAGATATAAATATCCAACATTCTGGCTGTCAAGTTAAAGGGGTTTTTGGTGTGGTGTTTTTTTTGTTGTTGTTGTTGTTTTTTTTTCGGTTGTGGGGGGTTTTTTGGTTTTTTTTTGGTTTTTTTTTTGTTTTTGGGTTTTTTTTTGGTTTTTTTTTTGCTAAGCTGTACTCTGTAATCTTGGTTAGAAGCAGAATGAGCCCACACAGTTATTTCTGCATCTGCCAATTTTTTCCCTGCACATTGTTTCTAACAGTGCTGCTGCTTTTAATGCTAAGCCTAATGCTTCATTTAACCATTTGGCATGCTGTGCACAATCAAGTCATTCCTTCCATTTATACTTTCTGCACAACAGACCAAGCAAATTGCCTTCATCATGCTTCTGATTTGACAAACCTGCAGAGCTGCATCAAAGATTCTCTGCAAATACAAGGTTTGAGCAGCCAGTGGAATTGCCTGGTCATATCATGTATTTCAGCATATTACCTGCATAAAAGGAATTTTCAAGTTGGTGATAACAATCCCTCAGAATAAACCAGTCATCTTTAGAGTTCATTACAACAAGTATTTGACAGTCCTATTAGTCATCTCTTCAAGAAGTATAGCATCTCACATGCTCATCTGTAACAGTGGAATTGTCAGGAAGACAGAAATGTAACCATTTCACTGGAGGTCATACAGCATACATTCTCAGTGTTTAAACAGGTCCCCGTTTTAAAGACGGGGAAACTAAGGATATCCAGAACAGAAATTGTGAGCAAAATCATAAATGGACCTAGATACTCTGGCTCCTAATCTAGTTTTGTGTCTGCCAATGACACTTAGCGTTTATTATAAAGACAGGGCTGTGGTGGTGTTAGCCACAGGTATTCAAAGTATTCTTAAGGCTGCTTTTCAGTGCAAAGTGTTATAACTCCACTTAGGCATGTGTTCCAGTGTTTCTATTTAACTGGCATCTTTTTACTAAATATGTAAATCAGATCAGATGGCACGAAGGGTTTTTTATGGAGGCAGTGACCAAGATAAAATCTGTCCAAATAAAGACAACTGGCTAGATCTGTCTGAGGCTGTACAGCTGTAGACAAAGGACAGGATGACTTGATTGTCCCTGGAAAAAAAGATGAGTAACTTTGCTGGAAGACACTTAGATATTTCAAAAATATTCTTGAAGAATGCTGTAAAAGCTATTTGGTTTATTTTCTGTGAGAGATGATAAACTCTTATTGCTTTTATCCAAAGTAGAATTAACAAGTTTAAAATTCAGTCTACCATTTCTAAAGGTTATCAACTGAATATACTGCACTTCCTAATAACACTCTACAACCTTTTTTGCTAGTAACTTTGGCTGTTTTTTCTCCAGTTGTAAATATTGGCCTTTCCTAGCTTTTTTAAAATTCATTTACCTGAAGTCAACATAGCKCTCTGAAGAAGCTCTCCCATTTAAGAGCATAAAGCACAGAAGAATTACTTGGGTTGGATAGATGCTTTTAAAAAAGTGTTAAAAGAACTTCTTTAAATGGCTTTTATTTGAGAACAGCATGAAGGAGAGTTTCAAGAAAGCCAATGTTAACTGTTTCCATCTAAACTAGGTTAACCGGACATCTTACAAAGTAATGTTCAAAAGTAATTGGATAAGAAAACTGTTTGCAGGAACTTGAAATATTAGTCTGTAAATAAGAGTGTAAAAATAGAAAGTACTACCTACCTATATTTTGGACCAAAAAAGTGTCATGTAGTAAATATGGTGTCATGGTTTAACCCCAGCCAGCAACTAAGCACCACACAGCCGCTCGCTCATTCCCCCCACAGTGGGATAGGGGAGAGAATCAGAAAAGTAAAAGTGAGAAAACTCGAGGGTTGAGATAAAGACAGTTTAATAGGGAAAGCAAAAGCCACGCACGCAAGCAAAGCAAAACAAGGAGTTCATTCACTGCTTCCCATTGGCAGGCAGGTGTTCAGCCATCTCCAGGAAAGCAGGGCTCCATCATGCGTAACGGTTACTTGGGAAGACAAACGCCATCACTCCGAACATCCCCCCTTCCTCCTTCTTCCCCCAGCTTTATATGCTGAGCATGACRTCATATGGTATGGAATACCCCATTGGTCAGTTGGGGTCAGCTGTCCCAGCTGTGTCCCCTCCCAGCTTCTTGTGCACCCCCAGCCTACTCGCTGGTGGGGTGGTGTGAGGAGCAGAAAAGGCCTTGACTCTGTGTAAGCACTGCTCAGCAGTAACTGAAACATCCCTGTGCTATCAACACTGTTTCCAGCACAAATCCAAAACATAGCCCCATAGTAGCTACTGGGAAGAAAATTACCTCTATCCCAGCCAAAATCAGCACAAATGGTCTGTTACACACTCTTTGCTTTGAGGGCCAAATTTGAAAGCAATCCTGTGTAATCAAGTTTTAAATCTGGATAATGGAATTGCAAGTTTGTATTTGTATTTAGTATCAAGAGTCTGACCTTCAGAAGTTGGTATATAGTGGCTTGCCAGTTCTTGTTCAATTGGTTATGTGATCACAAGTACCAATAGGTAGCACTACTGGTTCCTTTACCACAGTTTGCTCAGCTGAAAATAGTAATGGGCTTTATCCAAATACAGTATCTTGCAACCAAAACTGTAGCCAAAAAAAAAAAAGGAATTTTAATAACCTTCACGAAATATCTTAAAGCATATATTTTGGTTTTTAACCACAGAGGTGTCATTTAGCTAATCTTATAAGTCCTGCAAAGAATGGGTGGGAACGAATTCTGTCTGGAATTCCCATTCAAAAGAGCAGTTCTATTTGTTGACAGAGTAGAACTTTTTTTACTGCAGAGAGAGTACCTTTAACAAGATGGCTCTTAAGTTATATAAACATATGGATGAAACATTAAAAAACACTTGACTTTTTWAAAAACCTTTGGCTAAGTTCTGTTTCTGGAAGGACTACCACATTATGCCTACCTAAAAAAAGTTTGAAAACTAAGGTGTTTCTATTGTATTGCCTTCAGAAGCCATCTGAAATAAGTTGATTACAGGGTAGTATATATTTCAGATATTACTAAAAGGTAAAACTGTTTTTTGCTTGACTAATTATTTTTGTTTCCAGCAGCCACCATTCTGGGTGTCAGGAGTCACTATTAATTGTCGATGGATCTGGTTACGATGGCTTGGATGCAGCTTACCCATACTGTTCCTTTTAAACTTACCTATTGCTGCTATTGTGTTTAGAAGACTACAGTATTACTTTGTTTATGAAGTAGGCTTCAGACATACCTGACTTCTCAGAAATACCACTTGAAACTGATGCAAAAACCTGTAAAGGCCATACAGTATTCATAGACTAATTGAGTTGCAGGCATAGTGAAAAGTTTGAAGTAAAGTAAAACTTTTCATTAAGAAAAAACCAGTTAATTGCAGGGGAATTCTGGTTGTCCTGACACTGTTCTTCTTGACTAGTTTCTGGCTAGTGTACTTCAGAAAAATCCTCCAGGTTGCTTCATTTCTGAGAACATTTATGCTATGTAGTACCTGGAGCCTGAAGTTTCCCATTTTGTTAGTTGAAGAAAATAGCATCTCTCCCTTTGGATTAGGAAGCATAAGAATTCAGGTGTGTTGAGCCTTATCCTGATTGTGAGAAATCAACTGACTGCTACAAAACAAACTAAGTAATGTCTGACTAATTCTGCTTTTAGAGGAGAATGATAATGTGTATAGCACCAACCAAATGGACACCTGAATTTAGAGGTCAAATGGAATTGAATATAGCTGTCATATGTTAAGAAACTGTGCTCTGCCTCAGTATCACTGAGGTCATATAGTATGTATTCTGGAAATTAATATTTGACAGCCAGATGTGGCCGTGTCTTTAAAAGAGCAATACATAACTTACTGTTAAGATTTTGATAGTATAAGTTTGAGTTTGGTTATATTGTTCTTTTTGAGTAAGTGTCAGGATATGTAAGGAAGCATACATATGTTATTTTGGAGATGATGATACAGACTTGTGCATCCCTCCTGACTTTCTACTGGATTTACTTTTATTTTTGTAAATTCTCAGGTGGCCTGGTTGCATGCAGCTTCAGACTCTATTCTTACTAAAATTTGTGTTTTCTAATATATTGTATCTGTTACAGATAAATAGTCATACTGATGTTCTTCATTTATAAAATGGATTTTTTAAAATAAAGCTGGGTAAATAGCTTCATCCCATGTACTATAGATGGATAAAGAGACTGAGCGTGCCAGGTTTGTTATACAACACTCGGCAATCAAGTATGAGACATGAAATCCTGATCTGGCTGTACTCCTTTGCTGTATTTTTGATTGTAGCTCAGTACTACATAATTAGTGCTTTGGTTTTTTATTAACCCAATTAAAAAAATACAGTAGCATACCAGTCTTTATTCTGAAAGTGTGTGCTCTTAAGTTACTTGATTGACCAGGATCTGTGTTTTAAAAAAAAAAAAAAAGAATCAAAATACATTTGCTAGTGTAACTGTTTTAGCACTAAGGGTGATACTAAACAAATGAGGCTGGGATCAGGCTTCTGTGTAGGGCCAATGTTATGATTTCCAAATGTAGGAGAAGGGTAAGAGCACAGACTGATTATGATAGGTTGGATTAGTGTAGAGGAAAGGAATATGAAAAGGTAGGAACAAAATAAGAAAAAGTAGGGAAAATAAGCACATGCCAGAGGATGTTGGATAATACTAAATACTGTTAAGGGGAGAAAACTGAAGCTACAATAAAAGAAAACAAAGCCGTCTTTTTTTTCTTTGTCTTACTAAGTGGTGCTGTTTATTTTTCCGTATTCCAATATGTGCCTGTTACCATTACCTGTCTGTTAGTGCTGGATATTTCCATTGGATGCCATGGAATCCAGTAGGCTGCCACTCAGCATTTCCAGCTTGTTGCTTGTATAGCTTATATTTTTTAAAAAATTTACTCTAGGCTTTTGACAATTAAGACAGCCACCCATTACATTTGGTATGTTTTTATGCAATCTGAATAGAAGAGGAATTATATAACCTAAAAAGGTGTAATGTAAAATATTTAAAACGCTGTTTGAGGATGGGTATATTGACTTGCAATGATTCAGCAAAATATTTCTTAATGTGGAGGCAATTAGAAGTAACTGAAATTATTTTACTAGCTTCAAATTGGTGAAATTTCCAAAAGAATTGGAAATTTTAGTGTACTTGTCACATGACTTCTGAAGGGAAGAAATGGAGTAATTTTGCTCTAAATATATAGTTTATGCACTGTCAATATTATTGCAAAGAGGCAGACCAAACTTATCTAGGTAAACTAGCAGCGATAAAGTATTGTAGTACTTTGTACAATCAGTAGGAAAGAATGACCTTTACAATCAAAGTCCCTCAGAAGAATAATAGATAATCAAATCTATAAAAATAAACTTCATGATCCAGTGCACATCCAATATACTATTTTGGTGAAAATCAAAACTAGACAAGAATTTCTCTATCTGGTAGGATTTACTTGTTTATTAACAATGAATATGCACATAATTGCCTTTTTACAGATCCCATCATTACATCAACGTGCCAGTCCAGTTCAAGCCAAAGGCAGAAGGAAAATTTGAAGGTCTCTTCGTTGTGCTGACGACCAAATATGGCTCAGTTAATATTCGGCTATGTGGTAAAGCTATTGCAAAAAAATAGTCAGAACAGTTTTATAACTGTTTATAATAATTTATAACAGTTTATGCCATTTAAAATATTCAAAGATTTGCTACTACATTTCTGTACTAATGTCCTACTTGTTTTGCCCTGTGATGCTGCTTTGATGGAAAGTCTTCTGTAAGATGAATTATGGTGCTTGTTTTACAAATCTGTTTTCATAGTAAGAACACTGAGAAATAATATTGTATGTTTTAAAGTTATCGTGTTCTAATTTGTTTCTGCACTTTTATTGAAAAGGGAAGTTTTCTATTTTTGCATTTATTAGGAATAGCTAGATACTGATATATTTTATTTTAAGCATTGTAAATACAGAAATAAAATCTATGTGTTAACAGTTGATTCTACCTGATTTCTGTCTTTGGTTAGAGGATTCCTTGCTGTAGGTAAGGGATCAAGCTGCCTGCTCTTAGGCAATGCTAGTTTTTTGGGGAACTTTGGGGAGCAGGGGGAGGGATTGCAGTATAGAAGCTGACCTGTTAATATCATGTCTCCATTTGGTAAAGCTGGGAACAGACTGATGATCTGACAATCAGCCCCTAACTTTTTACACAGTTCAGTGGCAGGCATAAGCATTGCTTTTAACTCTAACAATGTGAAAACAGTGTAAATTAAACATGAGCAATACTGCCTTCAGCCCTCCAGAACGATTAATCTAACCCAGTATTCTGCCTCTAACAGTGGTGAAAAGATGTTGCTTTTAGATATGACATAAGCCTGGCTGCTGCCTTTGGTTCGCTTTGCTTGCATTTCTTCAGCATCTGCAGTCATTGGATTAGGGATGCAAGGTAGATTACCACCTATCCCTTTTTTTCCGTTTATGGACCTGTTTGTGAATTTATCTATTTACCTTTTTGAACCCTTTTGACACCTTGTTTCCACAACTTCATGTGGCAGCAAGCTCTAAAAGTTCACTGTGTGCTCTTTTAACAAAAGTTATTTTTTGTGTGCTAAACTGGCTTCTTTCTAATTTTGTTGAGTGCTCTCCAGTTCTTATATTGTAGGATTCAATGAACAACAGTTCCACAATCAGCTTACCCATTGTTACCATGTCCTTTGTAGCCTTTGGCTCTGTCTGCTATTTTATTTCTGTAGCATGGAGCTGCATGTCTGAAGTTGCCTTAAGCTAGAAATGTAGCTTTTTGACAGCATAGTTCTGTCATAGCCTATGTACATTATTCCTTTCTTCAGGTTGGTAGAAGTGTGAGTGAAATTCCTTTCAATATGAGATTGGTTAAGTGCATTTTCAAACAACTGAAATTTGAAAAAACTGGGAGGAAAAGTCTGAAGTACCCAGTGCATTGCCTTTGATACACGCCACCAGTATTATGTTAAAGTATACTAAAGCTGCCGTTTCTTCATAAAACCTTGTTTCTCAGCAGTCTGGAAACAAGGAAGGGAAGATTTACTAAAAGAAATTAAACTAGACATCAGAAGACTTGCCATCTCCTTATTCTTCCATCAACATGTAAGCTCCTGTCTGCTAGATACTGTGACCATGGTCCTCTTGCCCTCTCCCTGCCAGATGTTACTTGCACATTTCCCTAGTTGATGCCTGCGTACTTCTCCTGAATACAGAATTGGAATGGAGGGAATCTTCTGTCTGCTGCCTTTCCTCAACAGGCTTGGCTGCTTCATTTGAGAAAGACCTTAGTGTCCAAAAGCCTATGTTGGTTCAGTTTTAGAAGCACAATCAGAAGTCTGTTCCAGAGCTGGAAAAAAGACCAAGCTCAATGTCACTATCTTCAAAGGCTTTGCATTTCCTAGTTGAATATCTTCCAACTGCCCTCTGTTCTAAAGTTGTCCTTGCCTCTTGCTAGTCTAGAATAATCCTTGTGAGATGCAGGTAGTATGGACTTCTGGTCATTAGTTCCAGCTGTTCTACAGATTCTCTTCTGTTGTTTCATGTTACATGTTAATGTAGCTAAAGTCTTATTGAAGAGAAAGCTTGTGATTTGTTGTTCATGGAAGTCATGTTCATTATACATTTACTACTCTAGCAGCTATTCTTGACCATCCACTTAAACCTGACATTTTAATAAGCTCTGCAGTTTAGTCTTACATACTCAACTTTATGGTAGTCTTTTCTGAACCACTTTTTGGAGGGATTGATTAACCTTTACCTTTTTGAACCTTGGTTTCTCAGTAGAAATTGTCTTTAGATGGCTGTCTGTTAATAAGGAAACTGGATCACTGAGGAGGAAGCATCACTGTCTGTTAGTAAGAGCTATGTGATTTTGTACCTTTTACTATCCATTGGGGATATTTTTAGTAGTTGTTTCCACAAGGTTAGATGACAGTCCCTCCTGTGGTAAGATTCTTTGTAATACTGATTTCCATAAGGATAAAATAACTCTTAGAACAGATCCAAAATTTTTGTCAAAGATTGATTGTGATATCAGTTTATTCCAGATTATTTTACCTTTAAATTTCAATCTTACAGAATTAAACCTTCATTACTTTGATGCTGGACCAGCCTCTGTTCCTTCTATATTAATAAGACAAGCTGCTTTAAAAAGATGCCTTGTTTATCTCTGTGCCTAGGGAGTTGAAACGGCTGTCAGTATTGTCACAGAGAATTTCCCTCTAAATAGTGGTCTTTGTAAAAGAGCGCCTTTGAATTGCAATAAGAAACCCCAATTTTGGATAATTGTTTATTAGGTCTAAAATCAGAATTGTCTTTGCGTGCTGTTCCTATGATAGGGCTGCTGTCTGGGACTCTTCACACTTCTGTTATGGGCTTTTCTTGAATTCTTGAGATGAGAAGAATTGGGAGGAATGGATATGGATTCTTTCCTATGTTGCCACCTGGATTGGATGTAAGGGAGGAAAAGGGTGCAGAATGTGCTGCTATGGATACTCTCTGCTGAACTGTGCTTGTGTGTGTGTGTATAAATGTGTACATATATATATGGGTGAAACACGTTTTGAAGAATGAGTATAAGCAAATGACCTGCCCTTGTTATCCAAGGCAATCCTGGTTTGCAGGTGATGCTAAATATTTTGGCATCTATTTGCAGCCCATTTTGCTTGATTCTCTTCTAGTAACAATGATTTTCTTTGCAGTGTGAAGAGGAAGCTACAGGCTGGTAACTCCATGACCAGACTCTGTGCTGGAGAACATCCCTAGAGCACTTGTCCCAGCAGTTGCTTTGGCTGTTTGAATTACATTGCTATACTTGTATTCATAAGACAAATCAAAATGATTCCAGGTGATGTAAGAAGGATAGGTAATCTTCTAATATTTTAGCTGTTCTACTCCTTAGGCTCTTGTTTCACAAATGTTTAATAGAAGTTTCTGTTAGTACTACACGATGTGTAATTAACCTACCTGCTGAAGAGTAAGTTGTGCATGACTTTTTTTTCTCCCCTCCGCCTCCAATTTAAGTACTCCCATACTATTTTGATATGGTTATAACAGTCATTCGATGTATTGGCAATAATTATCTCTAGACATGGACCTTGTCATATATGGGTAAAGCAAATTATCTCCAGGAAAAGGTATGCTCTAGTGTGTGCAATGCAAACTTGAAGACAGGTGGGTTTTTTTTTTGTTTGTTTGGTTTTTTTTTTTTTTTCCCTTTTCTTTTTTTCTGGTGAGGCAGGGAAGGTGAAGAAGAGGAAAGGAGTACTTCAGTGAAAGCCCAAGTCTTTGATAGACAGCTGATTCATCAGTTCTGGGTGAAGTTTTTCCCCAGTAATGAACATGCAAGAGCTGGAGCATAGCCAATGTATTTTTACTTGCAGAGTGAGAACATCAGTGGGACTTCAAAAGTCTTGAGGAAGTCACTTCAAACTGCTGCCGTTCCTAGTCCATAAAATGAGACTGCTTCCTTTCCCCATGGTTGCCTTACCTGTGTAGTAAACTTTTGTAGTCAAGACGATCTTGCTTTGAGTTGTCCAGTGCTTAGTATGAAGAAGCCCTGATCTCTGTCCCTACATCTTTTAGGGATACAGAAAAATAGAACAATTCTGACCAATTCTCAAAGACTGCAAATTGGATTAAGAGTTTAAACCATGATACTCTTGATAAAAGAATCAGAATTAGCTTTGGGTATAATTCTTCTCTCATTTTGGTCATTGTGAGTTTTGAAACTTTCTTCAGTTTTCTCCTGTTGTTGGATGCAGTCCTTTGTCTCAGACTGCCTGCTTGGGACGTTTGAGCCAGTCTTCCCAAACTTAAAAAAAAAAAAAAAAAAACCACACCAAGCAAAAAAACCCCAAATGATGTCTCTTTAATTATGGTAATCTTACTTGTTGGTTTCAAGACCAGTCAGAGAGAAAATTCAGAACTAAATTATTTTTAAAAATTCATTAAGTGTCTAACACTGAGGATGTCTTTGTACCTGCTCAACCTAATTGGGATATTAGTAATCATAATTATTCAACAGCTTTGTAAAGTTTTCACATCATTGACTACAAATGGAGTTATAATACATTCCGTACACGTGCTTCAGTGTGTTTTGGAGATTGTTGCCCTGGCATCTGAAACTAATTAGTGTTCAGAAAACCTAGTAAAGGTGCATATCAAGGCCTGGCTGTCTAGAAACTTATTTTGATCATATAAAAGGTTAAAATGGTAAAGAGAATTTTGTGAGGGTTTTTCATGTATAAACTAAGTTACTGAGGGCAGTGGTGGCTTTTTGAAGTAGAGTATTAAAGACTTTTGGGCATTTCTGTGGTAGGAATGCCTGTTAGGTGAAATGCTGGTATAGTCTTACTCCTATGATTTGTGGAGGAGTTGGGGGGCTACAGGGCTATCAGAGTTCACTACAAGGTTAGTAGGTAATGTATCTTATATATGTGAAGTATGTTAGCTTTCTATATTGTAGCATCTTTGGAAATGAGAAAAGGCATTATGGGAACAAAGGTCCTTGGAAGCTAATGAAAGAGCAGGCATTTGACATAAGATCAGTTGTCCCTGGGACTGTAATTGAATATCCTGACTTCTATTCACAGCTATCTTGTTCTAACTTTTTTATCCCCAAACTAGATAATAGAAGTTCATGCCTTACTGCTTTCATTGTATAGCATAGATGAAGGGTATGCATGTCTTATAATCAGTAAGACAGACATGAAATATTTCTGTGAAGAATCCACCTGCCTGCAGTGATGCCTCATGTTCAGTAAGAAAGATAACTGTTAATAATTTTTGTAAGTGGCAATGTTTGCATCATACCAATTTTCTCACCCAATTTACCTTACTAGTTAAGTAGAATGTTGATTCTAGCTTCCCATTTGAAAATCTGAGTTGGCATTAACAGTAGAAGAGATTTTCCTCAATGGCTTATTAACATTGATTAATTTTTTTCTTTACAACACGGCATTAGTTCACTGATACATCATGTAACATGGAATCTGCGTTACAGGTTCCTAGGCAGTGGTAACTTAAAGTACAGAATAAACAAGTATTGCAAGCTGGAACATGATGGATTAAAAAGAGGGTTTTCTTTAAACGTTTTATTAATTTACTCTAAACAGCTCCTTAAACCTTTTCAAACTTAATGTAATGTTGTGCTGAATCTGTAGTAACAGCATGAACACCTTACGCGCAGCGTAAGAAGCTTACAATAGAAAATGAACAGTTCAGCTTTCAGTAACATACCGTTTGACCACAAAGCTTTCCTAAGCATATCCTTCAAGCTTGCATATTTTATTTTTGCTGTGTGATTGTCTGAGGAAACGCTTACATGAGCAGTTTTTAGATGTAAAATCAAATGGATATAAAGCACTTATTTACAGAAAATTAATCTATTATCTGATTATCTTGGAAAACCGGATGCCCGAGTAGCACATTTTGGCTGTAGACCTGTAGACATTCCAATTTGAAAATGTTAAGTTTGATTTCTGCCTCTTCTCTCTGACTCTGGGAAGGTGTAATTTCTGAAGCTGCTCAAGAGCTCAGAAAAATGCAACTAAATTGTCTGTTCTAAATATTCAGTATATTTAGAAAAGTCTGCCTCATCCCTATTCCCAAAATTCTCATCCTTTTTTTTTTGTGGGGAAAAAAAGGAAGTCAGTGCTGGCAAGATGAAGCTTTTAATGTAGAAATACCACTTTAAAACCTGGAATTTTCAAGTATAAGACACTTTGTAAAGCACTCTACCTTAATATTTTTCCTGATTAGTATACTCATTACTGCTATTGTATTAGCCAATTATTGTAATACTACTTCATGTCTTTATGGCTCAAAATGCTGAATTCTGAAATAGTTTGTGCTTGATTCCAGTGGCAGCTTGTTGTCTGGGAATGACATTTTCAGGTATAGCTTTCCTCACAGGCTCTCATCTATTGCCACCTGCCTAAATCTGACAGTTGAGCACCAGCTGGGAGTTATGACCCGGAGAAGCATGAAAGGGCTGGAGAGAGACAAAATGATCCATCAAGTCCTACTTGTAAGTCAGGTCTCCAAACATGCATTTTCTACTCTATAAATTCAAAATTAAAATACTAATGGGCGTTCTTTTGTATTCATCCAACAATTGGTTCATTAGGTAGGTATGTACAAAGAGGCTCTGCTTGTCAATGCTGTTTGGCTCTAAAAGGAGGAAAAATCGGTAGGGGTTAGGCTAGTCGTGGAATACCCCCACCCCTTTTTTACCTTCCTTCCATGTTTGTTCTATGAGGCTGGCGGTAGGTAATACTCATCCTGCATAGAGCTGGTTTTCATTGTGAGTATTCTGTCACTAGTCACAGCTGTCAGGTATGTCAGTCATGTAGTATTGTGGTGGTGTCAGAGACATAATCAGAGAGATTAGGTGGACACAAAGAACTCTGAATGAGGTGGTAATTGCGTTCAGGGGGAAAAGAGAGTTAAAGAAAGAAACTTTCCTTTCTCACAAGATCCATTAAAGAGGTGACAGCTAATATATTAAAGCTGGAACAAGATAATTGTGGTAAGAATCTTTGTGTGTTCTCCCTAAAATGCAGTGTGCTCACAATAAATATTCAAATGCTTATTTTGTGTTGTGAATACCAGATAACCATTTACAGTGAAATGCAACCTCTTTCAAAAAGTTTAAATTCATTGCCAAGAATGTTCTAGGAACAGTTATAAAACTCAAAAGGAATATTGGTGCTATACTGAATCACAAAAATGCCATCTTATGAAAGCTTCTTTGCAGGGATTTTCTTCAAATTGGTCCAAGTGATGGAAAAGAAATACTGAGATGCCAGCCATGGGCTGTGCTCTTCCAGACTTTACTCTTTGAGCAGTACTTTGAATAGTACCTCTCCCCCTCCTCCCTCTCCCTATCCCTCTCCCTCTCTCTCTCTCTCTCGAAAAATCAGTGAGACTACTTGAGTATCTGTTTACATTACACTTGTGCTGTATTAATGCCATGCTTCAGAATTGCTACTTACCTGTAGGATCCAGGAAGGAATTCCCCTTTCCTTCCCTTCCCCAGCTTCTCAAAGGGTTTTGTGGGGCTTTTTTGGGTTTTTTTGTTTGTTTGTTTTGTTTTGTTTTTTTCTCTGTTCTCATTTCCCTCCCTACCTTCTTCTGAAGCACTGACGATTGCTACAAGTGTACACACAAGGTTGGCAGCGTATACTGGTACTTTCTTTGGCAATAAAGTCTTTTAAGCACCTGGTCAGTGTACCTTGCTTCCTGTCACTAGATTTGGGGTCAGGTCCTCTGTCCCCTCCAGTCCAAATAGGCAGGGATAAACATTTTGGTTTCCTCTTCATGGTTTGAACCTTTTCCTTTGTTCCTCTGGGAGCTCTTTAAAATCTCAGCTATTGCAAGGACTTAGGAAACTGTTGATCTCTGCTCTCTCCGCTCTTATGCTAGGGCTCACATATTATAGATTTTGGTCATTTAATGTGGGCCAATGGATGCTAGGAAAAACGTCAACAGCTTTTGGAGTGTTATATGTTAACAGAAGAGATGTTACATAGACCTTCCTGAGTTAGGAATTAATTCCATGGCTGGTTGTGATTGTGGAAAAATAAGCTTCCCTGACCAACCCCATGTTCTTTATGATCCCAGTGAACAGCTACATTGATTCCCTGGCGTTGCACAGCTGCTGACATATTGAATGGTTAATCTGAAATCAACAGCACTGCTGAGTATTCTTCTCTATCAATGAGTATAAAATTTATAAGTAATGAGTACAAAAGCTAAAAGCAACTACTAGTGGCAAAATCAGTCCCACAACAAATTTAAATAATATCAAACATCGTCCATCCATTGTACCGCTTGCCATCAGAAAACATGAAAAACAGTTTCATTTCTGTCCATTAACTTCTTGATATCTTACTAGAATTTCAGTGTTGACTGAAGTAAAAATCCAGTCTGGCAATCTTTCCTCACAGAACTCTCACAGGCTTCAGTGACGACTGTATACGTACAAGAAATGCCATATTAAACCCTATAGTGAAAAATTTTTCATGTTTCCCTTAACATTCAAAACAATACTTTTCCATTTTCTTTTGCAGCACCAAGTTCTAGTAAACCTTGCAATGTAAAATGAGAAACTGGTGATAGCGAGATAATGGTGTTAGTCAGAAAATCTTATTTGACTGATTCTTCATATAGATGAAAGTAGTTTCACATTTCTCATGGTATTTATGGATGGCAGTTGTGGTTTTCCAAGCCTTCTTTTCTTGCTGGCTGTTCTGATTGATACTGAAATGGGTTGAGAAGAGTGACCTCCAAAGACAGGGAAAGATTTGACACAATTCCATTGTAACAATCCTGCAAGTGCTATTAGGATAGTTGAGCCACCATGTGTTGGTATAATGGATTGATCAGTTTGATTCTTTTGACAGAGGTAAATCACTTTGATGCAGGTTAATTCAGGCTGTGTTTACAGAGGTTACTCTGATCCCTTTTTCAGGCTACTATATGTGTTTTCAAAGAAACAATACCCCAAAACCTTTAGAGAATGAAAACCCATTCCTCCCTATTTACAGAAAAGTATTTTTTCTTTCAAGCTGGAAGCCTACAAAATAAGTCGTACGTTTTCATCATAATCCTTTATGAGTTTTAAATCTATTTTTTAAGTTGGCAATTTTAAATGGTTCCTGGTGAGTAGAGCCCTGGTGAGCTTCAAAACCACACACAGTTTCAATGAAGCTGTGTGAACCTGCTTCAGAATCTCTGCAAGTTTTCCAAGCTTTTATGCTCTCGTATGGTTTACAGACAAAAACCTACAGGGGTCCCATTTAAAGCCTCCTAGCAGCTAAAAGATAGAGAAAAAATGGCTTTTAAAAAACCTGAAGTACCCTCTTATGAGTGCATTAAAAGCAATTTTGTTTGCTTTCCACTTTCAAAATGCTTCAAGCCGCCAAAGACGCGATGTTAGAAAATGACTCATGAGTACCAGAGAGAAACAGTCTTTGAAAGTTTGTTCATAGTAAAGGATGATAGCTAGGCAAGTGGGGTTTCTGTATTCAGAAAGAAATATCTTGTGTCCTCATATTGCAGATTTTTTTTTTTTTTCTTTTTCAATAATCTGTTCAGATGTTCTTCACCTTTATCTTGCAGGTTTTCAGCAATTGTGTGAAAATAAGCTCAGAACTTCTGTTTGTTTGTTCCTGTGGATGCGATCAGCGTTTGGAGACCAGGGCCTCCATGGAGAGGGAAGGAAATGCCAAAGCAACGAAGGCTCATAATTTAACCCACTGGCATGTGTAAGATCCAAAGAGCAGGAAAAATTTTCTTCCCTTCAGGTAAATCAGGGTGTGTCACCCTGTTGATTCTCTGAGAGTATGTCCTGTAGGGTTTAGGAGCTTTTAGTATTGGGTTGTGTTTTTTTTTTTTTAATTTTCATTGCAGTGTTTGGCATTGGAGTGGTTTCTTGATTTCTTTTCTCTGTGGGAAACATTGGGTGCAAAGGCAAACTCTTAAAATGTCCTCCTCACTTTGATATTGATACAGCTCCTCACAGTTCTCTCTCTCTCTCCCTCTCTCTCCCTCCCTCTCTCTCTCTCTGTAAATAAAGACAGCAGTGTGGAGTAGACTTTCCAAAATTCAAGAATATTTGGACCTTGTGTTCTGTTCTAAGCCTCTCTTGAACAAATATGCTTTCCTTTCTAAATTGTTTTGCTGAGTATTAGGGACAGAAGATTCATTTAACGGAATCTAGAGATGACCTGACAAAACAACTTTTAGTGAAATGTTAAAGTTTTATTTTCTAATGATTTAAACAAATGGTACCTATAAGAATCTCCCACAAAACCATGCCTTTTGAAGGCTTACCTTGTGTACTTTATGGTTTCTTCTATGGAATAAACAGGAGTTGTGCATTAGGATCAGAGGGGCATTTCCCATAGTATACTACAATCTCAGTTTTATTGCAAGCAGAAATTTTACAGATGTAGATTATATAAATATGTTATCATTATCTGAGTATAATTCTACAATACAGTTAAAAACCTATTTTTGTTTTTTATAGTTGATTGTACTGGCAATTCAAAAAAGTCTTTCTTCTAAGTGTAGCATATTTGACATGAAAAACCATGGAGGAAATGGACTAACAGCATTAACTTTTAATGTTTCTAGTTCTAAATTTTTAAACTTCACACATCCACCAGCCCCTTAGCTTTCTCTCTAGAGAGTCAAAAAGAAGAAAGGAAAATTTTGATGCACTTAGTTGTTGACAATAGCTGAAAGTTGAATAAATATTAGAAGAATTAAGGAACTAAAAGAATTAAATGAGAAGACAGAAGTGGTAGTACAAAGTATCTAAGCTGTCCTTGTGACAAAACAGAAAGCAAGATGCGTGTGAACAGGATGTGAACATAACCTAAGATCATGAGATAAAGATTCTTACCTGGTTTTAACTGTGAAAACACGACCATGAGCTTAAAAGCTGTCTCTGGAAAGAATGCTGGCTTACAGGCTAGCAACCTATTGTGTAGTTGAATAGTAATTTAAGAGGTTTGGTATTTTTGGAAATCAAGTAAATTAAATCATGGGATGGAATTTTCAAAGCATTTGCATACCTAGAAAAACAATTGGTGCTTACTCTTGCCGTTTAGTTGCATAAACCATTTAATGTAGGCAAATTACATACTTCCCCAAAACTCTTTTGCTGCCCCTTCACATGTGCATAGCTTTTCCTGGGTTCAAACAATACGTGTTAGGCAGCTGGTGTGTGTTAGGAAGTCATTTCAAAGCCTCTTCTGTATGCTACGTATTTCTTGCATGGTCTCTATAGTTTCCGTGTACCTCTGTCCCTTGTGGTCACCCCTGGAGTCCTCAGAGGAACTACTGTCATAGCTCCAGGCATCTCTGTGTGGCCTATAGGAACTAGTCTGTTAGGATTTTCAGTACTGCTGTAAACAAGAAAAGATGTTTGAGAGTTTAAAAAAACCCACCAAACTCCAAAACAAACGAACAAAAAACCCCTGCAGAAGTACTAATGCTGTTTCCCAGAACTGCTATAGTAATACAGAATTACTCAAAAGAAGAATAATCACTAGAATCACCAGAAATGAAACCAGCTATGCTGCCGCAGTATAGTAGTTACCCTCGTAGGAAGGATCTAGGTAAGATTCTTCTGCACTGCTTCAGTAAGGAGGTTATGGATCTTATTTTATGRCATGGAGGTTCTCATCCAGTCTTTTGTAGAAGGATGAATTTTATTTTGTGTAATTACAAAAGCACATTTATGAGTGTAGAATGAAATAGAAATTCATATACTGAAATGAAGCTTGCATTTGGAACATTAAAAATAATTTAAAACAGTTTTGTATTTTGGTGCAGTAGAGAATGAGACAAACAGGTGAAAAATGCTAACTTGTTGAAGGTAAAGAAGTTGTGAGGTCTTTTAAACAAAGGTTTTGGGAAGAGACTTTGGATACTTTGACACTTGGCTGTGCAGAAAGTGTGTTGTTTGTGGATTAAGTAGAAGATGTTAGCTTTAGCAACGCAGATGAGTAATATACTAACATAATTTTTCTTGATTCTAGCAATGTATAGAAAATAAGCTGCTTTTTAGAACACAAAATTGTAGTTTAATGAAGTCATGGGCAGAAGTTACTGTCTGGATCTTGCTACCCTTGCAGAAGAGGTAACTGCCCCTCAGCTGCTTGTCACCGTCTTTTTAGCTGGTGATTATCATCGTCTCAGATCTGTTCGTTGTGTGTGTTGTCATTTTCTAACTTGTCTGTCAAAATGAGTTAGGTTAGAAAGACATGTTTTGGTGTTTGTGTGTTTGGTGTTTTGTTTGGTTGTTTTTTTGTTTTTTGTTTTTTGTTTTTTTGTTTTAAGTTAACTTGGTTCACTTTGAAGGCAACAGATTGTGGAACATTTGTAATAAAAGCCCCTCCAGCAGAAAATCTCTAGCAGAAGGGTGATGACAGGCGGCTGGAGGTTGTAACCTCTTCTGAGCTGGAGGAGTTTTTTAAGACACATTAGTTATTCCAAAACTTGGGCGGAAGCAAGCATATCTGCTGCCAGGGCGGGGGTCTTGGAGACACCCCTCACCCTGGAAAGCTGCTTCCGGCATTTCCACAGCCAGGAGCCACCCATGCCGCTGATCTGCTCCTTTCTATAGGCATGTGACTTAGAGCAGGGTGTCAGTATTTAGAGCCTGTTTGGGTCAGAAAGACATGCTGGAGTGGAAAGCAGGCCAGCTTGGAACAGTGATGCCAAGTATGAGGATGCCTTTGTCAGCTTGACTGAAGACCAGCCCACTTACAGGTGCCATTTTTTCTGAACTTCATGAGATTGGGTTGAAACCCAATGCTCTTGTCCCCTAACTGCAACAAAAGGGGGAACAGCTGCTGCAGCAGCAACAGCAGAGACTCTGTGATCTGTTAATGCCCTGGAGCGCACTGCAGTTCTTGAAAACCTGCTTCCTCAGTAATCCAATTTATATATGCTGAAGTGATAACATGAAGGTTGTCCTAAGATGCTTTTCTGTTAATTTGGTAACGTGGGAGTTGCGTGATAACGGCCTTGGGGAGCAGTGGGCTTCATATGTTGCACTTTTGATGGGTAAAGCCCACACTGCTTGGTTAGGCAGATTCTTGTCATGTGCAAGACTTGTGTCAGAGAATCCAGGCACGAAGAGGTGCACCTCTGCACCACCAATACTTGCTGGCCAGAGGTTGGTCCCTTTTCGACCTCAACAAAATACTCTTTTAGTCACTCAAAATACTCTTTGACACATCAAAACAAATATCCAAGAAAAAAGCCTACTATCACATGGCCAGGTCTGTGAAAAAGATAGTATCCTGCTGCTTAAACAGGGAGGGAAGCAGCCTGTGGTGAGATTAGCTTTTTATGAGCAGCAGTTTTCAACAGGTCTGTAGGCAGTGCAGAAATAAGTCACATTCCTCACCTAAAACAACAAAGCCAATGCAGGTGAGTGTGCTAAAGCATTTGTTCTTCCAGATGTACGAGTTGAGGACTTACTASTATGGGAGGGAGTATTTCCCCTCTGCAGAAGAACTCCACAGTGCTTAGCCCAGTTAATGTGTGTATCTCAGGGCATGAAACATCATAAATACTGATATCGAAAGGAGGCAAATTTTGGTTCCCCTTGCCAAGAATTTGCCGTACTTGATTATCCAGGGATAGGATGAGGTCGATTTTCTGTGTTAGGATGATAGGCCTAAGATCTAGCAGGTCAGACTAATACATGGTCCCTCAGATGGATCTTCCTGTTTGAAGATGAAGATACACTTGTACTCAGTCCCAAAGTCCAAGAAGTCATGTCAGGAAAAGTAGATAAACAGCCATGCCTGTAGAGTCAGGTGTGTTAGACACAAACTCTGAAACAAAAAAGGCAAACCCCATCTTTTAGATGAAATACAAGTGGAAGTGGTGGGAGTACAAGGGTAGGACTGCAATCCTAGGGCCACGAGAGTATTAGCTGGAGGAAAGGTGAAAAGTCTGTTCACCTGTTCTGGCATAGGAAGTGTTGATGTGCACCACTACATTCAACTGAGAAAAGTAGAAGGACCTGTGGTGGAGACAGTGTTTTACTTGGTCTTGCCTTCTGTAGTGATTAGGGTATGGGCCTAATCTTGTAACTCCACATTACTGAATATCTGGCTTTAATCACCAAGAACAGTGTATAATCACAAGGACTCCAGGCTGCTTAGTGGGACTAATGGAACATGCTGGCTGTTTAATGCAGCATCCTTGCATCTAGATCAGTATTGCTGTTTCAGCATCAATTTTCTGTAGATTGTCAAGTCTTGATAAATTGAAACTCTCAAAGCACTGAAGGGTAACACGTTTCTATTGTAGCTAACTCTTGTGATGTTTGTTTTAGAAATTACTCAAGTACTCATGTCAGTTCAAGAGTAAGCATTAAGTTGCTGAAATGATCTACTTACTGGGATGCATCTGAAGGAAAGGATTTTTCTTTCATACAGCTGTTGTATCTGATCATCTCTTTTTCGCTTCTTTGTTTAGAACTCTGGAAGGAAGAGTGACTTGGAAGAAAGTCACTAGCTCAAAAACTGTATTGAGTGGTAATACCTGTTACAACAGAGAAATTTATTTATTGTATGACCATAATGTTTTCTTCTTTAAAAAAAAAAAAAAAAAAATCAACTATAATAATACCCTTTTCTTTCTGATATTTGCCTTGCTGTGACTTACAAATCTAAACAATTTTTAATCAAAAACCTGCAATTGAACAAAAGCTACATATAGTATGTCTTTGCAGAACTTAAAGACGACCATGCAGCAGAAAGTATCAACACCAACCATTAAAATAAACAGGTGTTCCTGAAGGTGCAACTGAATATTCGTGGCTAAAAGACATCTTTAATCCCTTTCTGAGATGGAATTTTGCAAGGCAACTGGGGGCCAACTGATCGTAAAAGGCTTATTATGAGGCTGAGACATTGTTGGGGCTGGATACTCTTTGAATGGCATCTTGATGTCAGCCTAGCCCCGTGCTGATTTTGCTTTCTTTCTCATTCTTAGGGAATAGCTAAGTGACACACATTCTTCTTCCTGTTGATGAGGTAAATTGTAAACATGCCTCTAGACTCCCAGATTCACCTTCTAGAGTGATCTGTCTCAGCTGTGGCAATGCAAAGTTTCTTTCACGCAATTAATGGGACAATTATATCAGAATGATGAGATCATGCCTTTTGCTGAAAAGAATAGGGATCTTTCATGAACAAAGAGAGCTTTATTTAAATCTTTGCAAATAAAGCACCATTTTATTTGGTGAAAGTGGGTGACTGCTACAATTTGGGTAGGCACAGCATGGCATGAAGGTGAACTCACTCTGTAGAGTGGTAGGGTAGAGCTTTGCGGTAGCTGTCTCAGAACAAAATAAGCAATGATTTTTGTTTGGTTTTTTTCCTGCTTGCACCAACTAGTAGAGTAGTGTGCAGGCAGTTTTAATATTGCCTAAGAAAACCTAAGACTGTTGAAAGTAATTTCATTTGCTTGCTAAATAAATGTAGAAAACCCATCTTGGTCCTTTCCAGTGTATCAAGACTTCATGTAGGTAGATATCGTGCATGTAAATCAAACTATAGTGGTAGTCAGCTCTGTACTCTGGGGGAACTACTGAGACTCATAAACTGATCCTGAGTTATGAGCCATATCCAAACAGGAACATGGAAAATATTTCCACTCTTGATTCTTTAGGCTTATATGTTTGTATGAGAGAAAACCCAATGACACTGCTAAGAGAAATACATGAGTCTGAGATATTTTTACAATTCTTTCTTTAAGCTGTAGAGCATATTTTTTCTTTAAAAAAAGTCATTCGATGAATGCTAATTTTAGTCTGACTTTTGACACTGTTCTAAATGACATCTGGATTTCATATAAAATCATATGTCTGGTACAAAGCTGAGACTGCCCACTGACAAATAAATTCCTATGCTCATGTAATTCTCTTTAAGAACAGACAAATTGCAGCTATACTGACTCCAAAGCAGTTTTGATTTTATTTCTGGTGGCAGATGTGATTCTGACGTTCTCAGCGGCTTCTTTAAATGAACTCATCATCTAGCCTGTGCCTGGGTTGTTGCAGTTAACTACCGAGTAGAGTCTATACCAGTTAATAGTAGGACTTGTGGATGGGGAGAAGTCTCCTTGATACTGCTACAACCTTCCCTGTATCAGCGAGCGATCTGTGAAACCAGAGGAGCGCAGTAGGTGAGAGGGTCGCTTGGAGCCTCTTCCAGCAGCAGCTGTGCAGCCTCTGGCTGAATGCCCCATGCAACTGTTCAAACACTCCAAGCGCTAGTGTTCCCTGCCAAGATTTCCATGCTGCTGTTGGGCTGCGGTGCCAGGAATGGGGTTGAACAGAACAGTATCTTGTTTGCTCTGCTGCCTTGCCCCCAGCAGAAGGGCAGATATTTGGAGGGAGAAAGGGCTTGGAGACAACATTGTGTCTGTTTCCCTGGGGAGGCTCTGAGGTCTCTGCCTGGCCTCACTGCATGTGCTGTAATTCAAGTTTTGATATTGCTCATCTCATGCTTTCAGGATAACAAATGGAGTACAGCAGAGAAATAAATAAATAGCACTGTAAAAACAAAGATTAAACACAGATAAATACTAAGAAGATAGTTCTAATACCTGTGAGCAGGAACAGGCTTTATTGTCTTACAATTGTCGAGTTTTGAAGCAATACAGTTTGGGATAGTTATGTGCTAAAAAGCTGTGAATGGCATAGCTACAAATAAATCATAAGCAGGTATTTATTTGCCCATGTATGCACACTGGTGAAAAGTCTCAAGTTTGAGGAACAAAGAGATTATTTCACACATTTGTCAGCTTGCCAGAAAGACATAGCTTGAAGAAGTGAAATTTTCTGGAAACAATGTAACTTAGATTGGCATAAGATATAGGTGAGGCTGTATTTTATAAAAATGTTGCCAGACTGTCTGACATAATGTAAGTGCATGTGTATTGAGATTATACATACACGAATAACCTGTTTGGTCTCTAACTCCTTATTCTAAGTAAATTATTCCAAGTCAGCTGTTTTGCATTAACTGCCTGCATGCAAATTGTTATTGTCAGGTCAATATGAGCTAATTCAAAGCCATTTATTTTCTTGGTTAAAGACCAACTTTTTTTTCATGCGTTGCTGGTGCAGAGTATAAATTTTGTAGAAAATAATTGCAGATTAACTGATTTGTAGTAAATTTGACATCCTTGCTTAACTTGTGACAATTTGTTCATGAATTCTTACTGTTAGTGTGGCACTGTGTAGTGAATATGATACTAAACAAGAGCAAGATGTAAACCTGCACAAGTGAGGTAGAGCTTCTACCAAYGGGAACTTCTTTCCATAAACATTCCTGATTCATTCTTTGGGCAGTCTCCATTCTATGCAATGAAGGGAAAGCTACCCTCTACCATTTCTGCTGTAGAAATGGTAACATGTAGTAATAGAAAATGAACAAAAATAGAGGTTAATGCCACAGTGTAAATTGACTCATATTTCTGCAAATGATGATACTGTATCAGAAGAATTTCCAAAGTTGCATTAATCTGCAACAGGAGTTTTTCAATGTTAGGATTACAAGCCATCCTTTCACTTAACATTTAAAAAAACCCCAAAACTTTAGTATATGGCATCACTACCTATTGTGTAAATAGTTTCCTAACCTATTTTCACTTGTGAAATTCTGTATTACATAGTGTATAATGCATAGCATTTCTAATCAGTTGCAGAAGACTATCCTTGAACATAGTACTTTCTCACTCCTTAGATTTGAGAGAGAAATACAGGTTTTTTTCTTACATCTCATTATGTTAAACTTCTGAATCAGGGTATCATTTTCACAACATGACAGGGCACATCTTGGTACTTTAGCACTCACTAGAGAGATATGTGAATGACCTGTTAGGATGGTATCTATAATGATGATATAGAGCTTTGGAGTTAAAATTTTGAGATGTAGAAACTTTTTTTTTTTCCCCTACAAATTTTGAGTATGTTTTTCTAGTAGTGTCTTGTTTAAAGTGGTTCAGCTGTCAGTGAAGAGTGCTGAAGGTGCCAGCCAAAGGAATAGTCAGTGTGTTAAAGGAAAAAGATGTAAAAATCGATCATTTTTATGTATTTTGCATTCTTGCAACTTGTTATACTGATGCTAAAATAACTGCAAAAAATCCTTTTTAACAGCTTTTTTTATATTGGCCTCTGTTCTTGGTGTCTGTGAGGTACGTTAACATATGTAGGTAGCCTGCTTATAAATAAATGAGTAGCTAAGGAAATATCTGAGAGAAGAGACAGCAAGTTATTGGAGGAACTCCTGTTAATACAGTTGTACAGATCTGAGCAATAGAGAACGGTTTGTCTTTTTTCAAGCTGTTCGTGATCTAGTGGTTGGAGTTTGAATGCAGGAATGAATTCTGCTGGTCAGCCTTCTCTGTAGTTGTTTTCTTGCCTACAGAATAGGAATAATGCTTGTGTATGTCTGGGTTGGTGAGATTGAACTGACTAGTAACAACAAAATGCTTTGAGAGCCTTTAATGGAACGCATTAAACAACTGTATGCTATGCAGATTTTCAATATTAAAAATATATTACAGATGACCTGCAAAAGCAGTGGGGAGGATAAAAAAAAGTCACTAGGATACATTTAACATGAAAGAGCAAAGAGACAGTTCCTAAGATCCCTTTGGGAGGAGTAAGCTAGAAGGGAATAATATAACAGTCTTATCTGCAGTATTACTGTAAGCAATTTTAGAAGCATTTTTCCAGACATGAAAAAATGCATTTGGTCATAGTAGCAGATGAAGCAAAGCAGGCATACGGTCAGCAGCAGGTTCCACTTGTTCTCATTCTGGACAATACAGGTATCCGATTCAGTGGGCAGTGTTAGCCTGGGATGCCTGAAGGTGATGTAGGGTTGCCTCTTAGGCATGAAAAACACTCAGCTACTACTCATATGACAATATATGCAATTTGAGTAGTGTAGTGTAATCTGTCCAACCTATTTGCCTTAATTTTAATTATCTCCATCACACTAAAGCCTTCAGATTTTTCAATGCTGCATTAATGCAAAGGCTTTAATTTAAAAGGAGTCCAAAAGCAGGGAGGATAAAAAAGGAGAAGGAGAAAAGAAGTTGTTGTAGTAAGTGGACATTGGGAACTTTTCAGAGCTCTCCAGCTTTATCCTTGGGGAGAGTTGAAGGGCAGAACTAAAAGAAATTTATTGCAATGTAGGTTCTTAAAATGAAGGCAATTATATTTTAAAGTTTAAGCATTGACCAGGTGCTGTCTACTGTACCAGGGACACAGTGAAGATGATCCTTATCGCAAAAAATGGGGGATTTTTTTTTGAAGAGTTTAAATAGAAAGATAGAATTATTCTGTGAAGCCCTAAAGAAGAAGAATAGAGTAGCTTTTAAACACATGTGGATGTGTCGAGTTATTGGGAAGGATATGAAAGCTAGGAGTATGGGCAGCTGAATAGGAATGATTATATTAGTGAACAGAAAAGACAGAAGCTTATAGATTGTAATACTGATTCTCCCATTACAGTTAAGCATAAGATGATGATGCTGTTATTGATAATCAGTTCTATTATGCATCCTTCTCATATGATTTCCTTCTTTTCATGTAAGACTATCCAAAGTTCTGGGGTTTTTGAGTCATGGCTTCATTTGAGTACTAGATGGGCACAGCATTCTTTATCGAATACTTTTTCTGTAGGTTTTGTGTGTGTGTGTCTGTGTGTGTAAAACGAGTCTGATCCTGGTCCTGCTGAAGTTAGTGGGATTTCTGATGTGGACTTGAAAAGAGTTAGGATCTTGTCCAACAATATTTGGCAATTCTTTCGTTTAAAAGTGCTTTGCAAATGAATTACTTCCCTCACAACTAACATAARCCAGTACAGTAGGACTGGTAGCTAAGAAAGTAATTCTGGCTATGTTTTTGGAGAAAAAGGGGGTTTTGGTAGTACTTTAAAAATCAAAAACTGTAGAATAACAAGCAGTGAATAGCTGCTTTGTGGTCCAGTAGACAGAACACTGTAGAATAAACCAGGAGAATTTGGATCAGTTCCCAATTCTGCCTGTTCTCATAGTACATTCTTAAGGCAAATTATATTTCTTTTATGACTTAGGTTGTCTACCTGTATCATGGAAATATTAAGGCTTGACCTTCAACACAAATCAATCTGAGACTTGGGAGTGAAAAAGAAAACATATTCGGGAAATTTTATTATAAACAAGAATCTTGTATCTTTCACATGGCAAAGACTTTATTTGTAAATTGTTTGTAAATTGATAATAACAGAGTACATCCTGTGTATTAATTCATATGCTGAATTACTGAAGCAGCGTCCGAAGTGTGTTAGTGCTGTGAGAGAGTTTGGAAATAGCATTATATTATCATTATTAATCTGCATACTGGAGGCTTTTTTTTTCCCGATCTGAAAAATTTACTGACTAATTTGTAAAGCAGATAAATGGATGTGAAAGCATATGGAAGTTACTAAATCTCTTTCTATTTTAATGTGGTAGTGCTATCGACATTTCAGCAAACTAGACAGTTTGGTATTTCAAGTACGTATAAGTCAGGGAATCAATTCAGAACTGTAGTTGCCATTTTTATTTTAAAGCAATGCTGTCAAAAAGAAAAATTCTGTTTCAGGTTAGGATTCCGTTCTTTCAATCTGTGCTGCCTCATAAGACACTTGGTACATCCRTAAGGATCTGCTAACTCCAAGAAAAGTGGTTTGAGGTTCTTTTATAAAAGAAGAATAGCCAGGTTAAGACAAGAATTTGTTTCTTATTTTGATGATCAAATATTGTCTAATTGCTGCATACATTATTGACTCTATATAATAAGATGTTGATACAGAACTCCATTTTGATTGCTGTTCAGTCATCGAGCCCCTCTTAACAAGGAATGTAGTTTCTCTCTTTATTATGGTAGTGTATGTGGTATTTGGTAGCTTATGTGATACAATCCAGTCCATTTCTTTGGTTCCTCGCAGAGGGTTTCCACATCATAGCTTTCTTGGCTGATTTATCAGAAGCTAAAGGTAGACCTGGCAACCTGATCTATGCTCATTCCCAGTGGAGTTTTTTTGTTAGGCCTTCTTTTAGGAAAAAGAGGAGGGTGTTACTGCTGTTATAGTCTGGAGAGTCTTGGGGGTGCCGGTTCCCTTAGCTGTGCATCAGTTGTATAAATTCTGAGACAGTAAGAGTGGCCAGAGCTTTTCATCCACTGTTTTTCACAAGCTCCAAATTCACCAGTGTGTTGGTGCTGTCTTCTAGAAATGTCATTGTGACCAATAGTACAGTTTTTGAAATTTCAGCAAGAGAGACAGAATGTGCGTCCAGCTGAGATTTTTGCCATGCCTCTCCCAAGTTCTTAGATTACTAACTGTGTATGGTAGCTGGAGAGTTCCAGTCTGGACTCAGCTGATTGCCATCTCTATAGTACTTTGTCTAATGATGTCCTTTCCAAGCCTTTCTGTTGTCGAGAACAAAGAAATATATGCTCTGTAATGTTACCTTATTGTTAAAACCTGAGGATGCCATCCAGATATTCATAGTGCTCACTAAGTTTATAGTCTGACATTGCATTTTATTTAGTGTGAAAACCTTTTTAGTTATGTCCATCATGACAAGAAAACCAAAATGTCTCTTAAGCTTTGTGTGATTATCTAAAATGGAGATTGACATCTAGTGGAGGGGTCTGCAGGTGTGTGGGTAGAATTGGCAGATGAACAACACATTGCAGAATGAGTGTGTGTATGTGTGTACCCACGAACAACAAACTAGCTGGAGTCTAATTTCAGTGAATGACTAGAACAAACAGAGTTTTGTACAACAGCAAAATGTTGTAAGTCATCTTTCTTGTGCTGCCTTCCTTACATCCTTACATATTCTTTCCCCCGTCATTGCTTTAATACCTACCACCTACTTAAGGAGCACTTCGTATGCCTTGTTTTCTGTGAAGGCACAGTCACTGGAGTGACACAATTGCACACCACTGTAACACGCTGTTGGAAATACAGTCTGGGTCCTGGATCCCTGTGTGTGGTCAAGGGGCCCTACGAGTCCATCTGCGCACATCTGCTTGGGCATTGAGGTGCGTGTCAAGGCCTTGCACCTACTCTGAAGCTCAGTGCAGGCTGAGGCCTCCATTGCTCTATGACTGAAACATTAGAATTTGCATTAAGATCTTGAACCATTTTGGAAAATTTCAGAATCTTTTATTAAAATATTTGACAGACCTTTTTCGTTAGAAACGGCCAAAACCATCATGGCAAGTTTGTGGTATGGTTTTTGTATGTTACTAATTCTTAAAATTTTGAGGAGATTTGATTGCTTGGCTTTAAATCACCTAAGACAGAAATTTTCTTCCCTGACGTACTCYTGTTAGTCTAATCAGAAAGGAGAATGGAAGCCCTTGAAAGGAATGACCTTCTTGGGAATCATCCAAGAGAAAGAATGTAACTTCCTGACTTTAGGGAGAGAGAATTGTCATCTCTTTCTCTRTTGTAATGTCTTCCCTCACTAGATTCTGCCATGATAAAAAATCAAAACAACAACAACAAAAAAACCAAACCACCAAAACCCAGCCTCCCCTCCTGCCCTGGGGCTTGATTGAGTAGTGTCTTTTGGAAGTTAGCATATTGAAGATTTTTCTGTCCCTATGTACTGCAGGGTGCCAGTAAGGTTGCAGTATTTTTTTGTGAAACAGCAGCAGGTTAGGATTATGAGCAATGCTTATCTGCTCGTGGTGGACAACTGGGAGATGAATCTGGATGACCTGTTRGTTAAAAAACCCTACCGAATACTCTTCTAATTAGTTTTAGGTGTTGTTTTATTTGTAGCATGCTTTTACATGTAGTTTAGTAAGACTGGCTTATTACATGTGCCCATATGTTATCTGGCTATGTTCTCACTGCGGTTTGAATGTTTTTAATTTCTTCCTCCTTGTTCTCTCAGCGTAACAGATTATAGGAATCAGTAATACTTGAAATACACTGATCGGTGGCTTCCTGGTGGGAAACAAGATGAGTCACCAGTAACTAAAACCAACAGCTATTATGTCCCTGGGTTCAGATTTGTTCCTCTCAGTCTAGTTGTTCAAATACTTGCTTTCTGCACTGGCTTCCTCCCTAGCAGTGTGGCACACCCTGTGGACTGCAAGACTGGGAAGGAAGAGGTGATAGCAGTGACAGCATATGTAACAACCCCAGAGAAGGGGCTCTACCAGTGATGATGGATATAGATGCTCGGACCATGTGTTTCACCAGGTTGTGTATCTCCTACCATATCTGATAGCACGATGGGGCCAAGTATTTATTACAGAGTCAGCAGAGAACCTGTCTTCCAGGTTTCCTTGGTTTTTGCATTGCGGTTCTGGACATGGCAGGGGTGAGTGGCTACTCCTGTTGTTAAGCTACACCCTTAGGAATGCAGCACCATGCTGTCTACCAGTAACACTGAAATCATTTTTATTATCAGATGAATGATAAAGTAGTTTAAAAAAAAAAAACCCAACAGTCCAAAAGTTAACTATATCATTACTAGGTTTAGAGAGGAAGAGAAAGAAAATCATACACAGATCTGCCTAAACCTTAAATCAATTATAAGAACTTTCTCTTATTTATCCAGGAAACAAACTGTCAGGATGCCTGTGGAACCTCATGGATATGAAAACGCAGTATTGTGATACCGGGAGTATTGCTTTCGCTGAAGAGATGGTTTGTTTTTTGTGGTGTTTTTGGTTTTTTTTTATAAGATAAGTTTCTTCATATAACCAAACTCTCTGGGATTCTCTTTAGAGTGAAACCTCTACACAGCTCCAAGATCTCCTATGATTTATAACTTTATCAGGGGATAAATGTTAGCACTCCTCTTACACTGTCTGTCTTTAAGCTTCAGAAATACTGACGTTCTTCAGACATGTTTAAATGGAGCCAGACGCTGAACAGAACTTGTAATGGTAATTTGGTGATTAAAAGGTAAAGGAATTTATATATCTGAGGAACTGTTGTCCTCTGGCAGGTGCCAGTATATTAGGTTGCAGACTGTCTCTTCCAGAGATATCTTGGGTAGGAACAAGAGTACCAGCAGTATTGAGTGTTCTCTGCGTTTCACTTTCCAGACGTGGATCCATACATAGCGCTTTCTGAGTATGTGCATGAGTCTATGCGTTTTCACTGGTTTTTGCTGTTCTTCTACACGCCCAAAATATCCCAAATTGCTGCCAGGCAAATGTCTCCGCTCGAGAGGTATTGTATATAAATAATTTGTTACTTGATAGGTGATTTTGTTATGCTTTACAAAGTTTTCCATGGGTTAGGGATATTCCTCTGCACATGGCAAGAATCTCTGACGGAAGTGAATGACTTCTTGTTTTCCTTGAGAAGTCATTGAAGGGAACACAGCTGAAGCATGTCAAACTCATTTGTTATGAAGCGTATACAGATTACTGGGCCACTCTCGGAAATGGAGCGCTTGTCTCTTGATGGCGAACTATAGAGCAAACTTGAAATCAAGGTTCTCCCAATTTCTCAGATTATAAATAAATTATAAATACCAATTTATGGCTTATAAATAGTTGGTTATGGTGATTATTAACCCTGTGACCTTTTGATGATTTTTTGCAACTTTCAGGACAAGTAGCCACAATATATCATCCAGATTACTGGAAGCTCTTCTTTCCTGTATTGTTTGATGTTCCTTTGGCTCCTTGCGGCTTAATCCAAAATATGTTTGCTAAAATCATCTTTCACTGCTGATCTGAGTGTTTTTCTGTTCTGGAACTATTCCACTGGTTCCCTGTTTCCCGTCACATCCGCTGACCTGCAGCATAAACTGCATGCCATCACCTCCATGATCTTCATAGCCTGGCGCTCTTAATTCTGGGTTGGCAGATCCCCGGCTCCTTCAGGCAGACTTGCATCTTCCTTCCGACTTGCAACTAGGGAGAGGTGAGGCAAGAAGGGAAGCACATTTGAGGCGGGAGCGCATGTGCTTGAAGTTAGCAACCTTTACAATTCATCACGTTACCTACTCCCTGCTATTTATTTTCGGTCACAGTGACAACTGGGAAAGGAAAAGTCTTCAGAGTGGGAATGTGGACTGAAGCTGATGATCTGAATTACAGAAAGAGGGATGTATTTTTTTTTTCCTGTGGGAATGGTGTTCATAAATATTTCTTCATTTAAACATACAATTACAACTTCCAGTTGTTATCCTTGTTCTCAACTGGCTTGGGCATAGCTGAGATTAAGGTGGCCGATTTACTTGGTGATCCGTATCCCAGCCCTGCATCCCAAAGGCTAGTCACAGAGAGAGGGGAGCCTGATGGCAAGGCAAAGCTTGATGGCTTTATGTGGGACTGTGTTACTGAATCTGAAATGGACACTGTCTGCAAGTAAACACAGGCAGGGCAGAAGCCTGCCTCGGGTTCCTGCCTGCTGGGCCGTGACGAGAACTGGGTATTCCTGTCTTGCAACATTTTTTGAAATGTCAAAAAATTTCTCATTCTGCATGGGACAAAGTGTACTTTTTTTGCTGCCCCCCCCACCCCCCGCCGATCCCATCCCTAACAGGCGCRGAGGCAGGGCCGCCTCCGGGCCGGTGGGTGCCTGCTCGGCCGTGTGCGTGGCGGGGCTGCCCCTGTGGGGGCCGCGGGCGGGGCGCGGGGGCCCCTCTCCCGGCGGGGGTGGGCGGAGGGGCGCGGCTGGGCCCCACGGGCAGGTCGGGGGCTGCCTCCTCGCCGCAAGTTTCACCTCGACCCGTGCCCCCATCTCCACCCCCAGGGCCTCGCTGGGAACCGGCGCAGCAGCACGGGAGAAGCGGGCCTCTCCCCACAGAAGCGGCAGCGGCTCCTCGAAGGAGACGCCCCGCCGTAATTTCGGGCCCGTCGGGGCGAGGTGCCGGTGCCGGTGCCGGTGCCGGCCCTGCTGCCGCCGCGCTCATCCGCCCGGCAGGTGTCAGTGTGGGCTGCGGAGCGGGCGGGAGCGCGGCAGGGAGGGGAGGGAGCGCCGCCGCCCCACCCCCGCTCCCTCCCCCCCGCCGCCGGCGGCCCCCGCGCCCGTCCGCCAGAGCCAGACTCGCTGCAGACGGGCGGCAGCCAGCGGAGCGGGCAGGGCGGGGGGGGAGGAGGGGGAGGAGGAGAGGCTGGGGATGAGTTGGAGGCAGGCACAGCCTCAGCGCAGGGAGAGAGGCTGCCGGAGACAGGCAGGGGGAGGCGGCGAGGCGCCCCGTCCGCTCCGGAGGAGGCCAGCCCGGCGCGGGGGCGAGCGGCGGGGGCCGGGGGGAGGTGAGTGCGTGCGGCCGGCTGCCCGCAGCGGCGGGGCCGGGGGCGGGCGGGGGTCGCCGCGGCGGAAAGTGCCGGGGAAAGTGCGGGGAGGCCCGAGTTGAAGGTCTGGGAGCGTGCGAGGGACGAGGCGGCGGCGGCTGCTGCCGGGGAGCTCCGGCGGCGCCCGCCCTCCCGCTCTCCCTCCCGCGGCGGGGGGTGCCCCCGCCCCCCCAGAGCTGCTGCCGGGGCCGGGCTGAGCGCGTCCCTCCGCGGCCGCCCCCCACCTGCCCCCCAGGTGCCTCGGCGGGCGCGGAGGGTGTTGCCCGAGGGGGTGTCGGGCGGCCGTTGGCCGGCGCGGGGGGCAGCGGTGACAGGTAGCGCCGTTAGCGGGGGGCGGCCTGGGCGCCGGGGAGCCCCGCCGCTGCSCGCCGCCTTCGTGCTGCTCCGCGTGGCCGGGGGAGAAGCCGGGCCGGCAGCCCGGCGGCGGGGAGGGGAGCGGAGACCCCCGGAGCTCCGCAGGGGAGGCGGAGGCGAGCGGGGCTGGGGAGCCGCCGCGGCGGGCAGGGCGCTGGGGAACACGGCGCGTGCGGCACGTCCTCTCCGGCTGCTCCGAAGTAAATACTTCAGCTCCGTCTGGAGACTCACCTCGCCTCAGGAATGATATCGTGCAGCTCGGTGGGCAGTCCTGGTGGAGCAGCCCTGTGACCGTCTCCTGCCCACCCCGCGGGAGAGGTCCTAACGGGGACGTCTGTGCGCCCAGGTCCAAGCAGGCAACTTTTACAGGACGGGAAAGCAGCAGTGTGGCTACCGGGCTCACGCACAAGTGACCTATATTTAATCAAGTGCCTTTTCTGGTTTTTTTTGAAGTTTATTGGTAGAAGTCTAGCTTTGCCTATCTGTATCTGATGCCTGCCTGCATTGTTGCATTGAATACATGCATCCCAAATTTCTGAACGGTGTGCCAGGTTTTCCATCATGTAGGTGGGTAGGTAGTTACGCGTAGGTTATGATTTGATGCTTGCTGAAGAGACAAACACGCTGTTGTGTGTAGGTTTAAGCTCACTAAAGAATAAACAGCAAACAGGCAAAATGCAAAAGTAACTTCTGTTTTGTTAGGAGATCTTAACACCTAGAATGATAAAGGTTTTAGTGGGACTTTTTTCTCTATTGTTCAGAACCTTTTCTGAAGAGCAAATGATGGTTGTGCAAGAGAACAGAAATCTGGTGAATAATTTTATATGGCACTAGAAATAGTGTTTGGTGTTATAAAAGTTTATTGATCTAAAACATGGGCATCTTCTTGTCAGGAAAGAAAACTCTTAAGAGGTTTGTCTGTTCTTACAAACAAAAACCTCTTGCATTAAAATGTTTGTGGACCGGAAAGGTGCACCACATAACGTGAGGAGTGAAACGTGTGCAGCATCGTACATCTGAGGCTAGCCAAAAAGGGGGAGAGTTTTTCCCAGTAATAAAGCCCGAGGGGCAATTACTGGTAGGCATAGATGAGGTAAGAACATAGATGCTGTATAGTACAGTAACGTTCCTTTCTGGAAAGCGTCTTTTGGTTTTCATCCTTCAACCCCCCGAGTGTTAGACAAAACTTTTATTCTGCCTTCCAATTTCATTTCTAGGGTAATGTTTTGGGAAATCTACTCTTTGCAATGATCTAGAGTTGTTTAAATAGTGTATGATGCACTGTTGAGTAGAGTTGAATAACTGTGCATGTGGTGCACACGTGTATGGTTCCACTAATGAGAATATAAATATTATGGCTTCGTGGCTGTAAGTAAAAGGGGAAGTTTTGCTGCAAAATCAGTGCACGGGTGGGAAGCAGTCTAAGCAACGTCCCCTTGTCCATGTTAGCTGAAATAGTGATGGTACTCTGAACATCTATATCTGTACTGGTGTTTTAGCACCAGGTATTAAGTTACTGTGATACATAAAGTGACCAGCGTGAGGAGAACTTAAATTGGAATGCGTCAACTATATGCAGTTATGTATAGAAGTAAAAATACGTCTTTTTATATATTCTGTGTTTATAGCAGCATATTTAATTCTGACTCTTAGGTACGTGAAGATCATTGTTGCATACACATAAGGCATATCAGTATTCTCCAATAAATTCAGACGCCTATGCGGGTCTGAATGATGATAAATGTATAATGCAGAATGAGTTAACAATGTGAGACAGCATATTTCAGACCATTGGTTTATGTTAATTGAAACGTAACAGGCACTAGGCAGCATTTGACTGATGAAGTTTGAATTCAGTCTTCAGCATCTTAGACTTGTTACAAGAAAACTTGTGGAAGTAGAAAGAAATTGGGATCAAGATTGAGGCACAGTTGTATCAAGTTTGGTAAGATTAAAACTATTGAACAGTAGCTTAACCTAAGAGTTTAGAACTAACCTGTCCCTTTGTTATTTTTAAGTAGATAAAATGCTGCTTTCTCTGCATAGGACATTGAAGGTGAGACTTGAAAAGATGAGTTGTTAGTTTTCTGTGCAGTGGAAGTACCATGTCTTTTGGGCGGGGGCGGGGGGAGAGAGTTTTCTCGCTGATTTTCTTGACTGAAATTTAGTTCTCTTTTTCACAGCTGCTCTACAGTACTCTGTCTAGTGGCTGCTGCCCTTCCAGCAAGCACTGGTTGCATTTAAGTGACGCTGCCTAAAATAATTTGGAATACTTTCAGGATGCGATGTGCTAGAAAGAAGTAAATGATTATTGAAATAATAGAAAGGTATCTTAAAAGTAATTTAACACCGTATAATCTCTAAGACAAATGAAGTGTTAAAAAGTGCATGCCTGCCCACCAACTCTTGCATCAGCAGGAATGGTTGTTGCATTTAACTTGTGAGTGGTCTTGGAAAGTTTTTTTCTGTCTGGAGTTTCTAATAGCTTAAAACAGCTCCTTGCAAGTGAACTGCCAGTTACAGAATACAAATACTTCTAGGAGTTGAGAGATGAATTTTTCTGCAGATTGGTTCTGTGGTAACCGTGAAATTCTTCAATGGCACCAAGCTAGTATCAGCTGCTCGTTAAAGGCACTGATGCCAGAACAGTGGTGCATCGGTTGCTGGGAATCCAACCCTGTAGTGAAATGATTCATACATACACATTTTCTTTTCTCAGTTGACAGCTATTTTTAAGAATAGCCGTCTTGCCTAGAAGGTTGATATCTAAGCAAAGGCAGCCTAGATAGCTAAAAATTTCTTTCCCACCAAACATAATCTTATTTTTGCCAGACTTTAATATGTACACTAAAACATTTAAATTGAATTGATTTTAATTGATTCTTGTTAAATCTCTGGTGCTAATTGGTCATTCTAAAGGGATCATGAAATTTTGGAGCTGCTGTCAGGAAATAAGCAATTTTTTGCATGAACCAAGATGATGAGTTTGAAGAAAACGTCACTTTGAAGCACTTTCTAGTAATAATGGATAGTGATATCTAAATGATAGCAGATTACCTGAATAACTTCTTGAAATGAATGGGATTCACTAGGTATATAAGTCTGCAGAAGTGGTCTCTCTGCAGAACGAAATAATGATGCATTTGTCCAGTGTTAACTTTTTCTATGTGCTGCACAGGCAGAATATTCCAGTGAAGGAAAGCTATTGACCTTTTTTCCCATTGTGTTCTTCTGAACCTTGTATTTGAAAGAGAAATTTAAGTTCTTTATTTTAGAGAGGGGTTTTATTTGCTTACTTCTGAGACTGTCAGTTGAGTAATAGTAACTGTAAGGGGACTGCAGTAGAAAGAATGCTTGCAGGTGAATAAGAGCCATCACAACATTACAGTGTGTTTTGTACTTCATGCTGGCAAAATGTTTCTGTATTCATCATCTATATTTATTTAATATATGCATTTCAGTAGCATATGCCTCGATTTAGCATATTTGGAATATGCTAAATGTGGATGCATTTTACTAAACGCTTTTTCTTATTGTTTAGTTAAGCAATGGAAATTTGCAGGTACCCATATCACCATTCATTATCACTCAGCATAATAATGGGTAAATTTAATCTTCCTGGTTAAGATTATTTTGGTTACAAGAGACAAGGGAATGAAAATGAATCATTTTCTTGATGTTGTGCTGTGTATGTATTGTTCATATCTGCCTTTCTTTTCTCTAAAATCCTACTACAATCAGCACTCTGACCTTTTAAACTGTGTTTGGATGATCTTGCTCTACATCAAACTTTTCTTTCAGATAGGAGACAGAAATTAAGAAGAATCTAAATGCAGTTTCTCTTCTTATTGCCAATGGAGAGCTTTCCTAGATTTGAAGTAAGTTTTCTTTGTGCCAAATGGCTGACTTTTCTAGAATAAAATCTCTCTAGGGTATGCAAAAAGTCCTCTGGTTAATATATTGGCATTCCCAGAACCCACTAAAACTTAGGCAGGTTGCCAGACACCACTTAATGAGGATGCTGAATGTCTGGCACAAATCTGCATGAAAACCAGCAAAGAAGCTGGGGGTGGAAGTGCGTGCGGTGGGGAGAGGGGCTGGGAAGGCAACACATCCACACCCATAATTTATTTTTAATGTCTGCATTTTGCAGAGAAACTGATCAGAAATCCTTACCACTGGATTTTGAAAACTCATTGGGTGCAGGAGTCTGGATGCTCCAGATTGAGGTAGCTGTGTTCTCATAGGAATATAGTTCTATTATGAAAGTATTTTATGAGTTAGGGGGGTTAGTTTTTGAGGAGACCACCAAAGGAGGATGGGAAATGATAGTGATTTTATGTTTTATTATCTGCTAAAACTGAAAAGCATTTAAAAATGTTGTTAGACAATTTAGGGGACAATGGAAGTCAGTGATTGCCAGCATCCACACAGAAAGGCTGTTAAAGTTACATGGCAGGGATAAATAAACTACTGCTCCTAGAACACTTACGCTCAGCGTAAACCTGTGGTGTGTGGCTCTGCCTGATGCCACTGTGCTTAGGTTTTGCTACATGTTAAGTAGAATTGCAGGTGTAATAGACTCTCTGATGGCTAGATAACTTTTAAAAAAAAATGTCATATGCCAAGCTGAGGCATTTTTCCATTAGAGTGCCATTAGAAACAGAAGATATTGTTTTGGGTTGAATCAAATGTTTAGTCTTAAAGGTTGAAACTGATTARGTACATTTAGTTACATTCTGAATGGAACATTATTTCAGACATCTAAAGCACGAACATTTTCAGCATTTTTCCCAGGCTTTAGTCTCTCCCCTACCCAGCCAAAAAAGCATTTAGTCCTATATAGACAATTTTATAAATAGACATTTGGTTGGTAGGCATGACTGAAAATATTTTTTTTTAATCCAAAATAATTTTAATAGGAGTTTTTTGCACATGGCTAAATTTGGAAATGTGCGTGCTTGTTACATGCTTTTCAGTATAAGTTTCAGTGGTGTATTTTACAGTTTTGGAGAACTATTCCTCTTAAGAGGAATTTTACTTGCTAGAATAGTGGCACCTACTTGATGGGTACTTTTGGGTAGGACTAAATTGTAATCCAGATGCTCCTGTTTGGTTTTGTTTGGTTTCACTGAGATGAAATGATAAATGAAAATACTGAAGTCATTGGACTTTAATGCTGGTTGTAGTACAAAAAAGGACAAGTGTATTTTGACAGTTGTATGGGGATCTTTGCGAAGTTTTATCTGTATTGACACTGACTCCTAGCTGTCTACAGGACAGGGAATACAAGTGGTGAGAGTGGTGGACATTGTACCTACGTTTTGAAACTAGCATGTGTTTAGGATTAGTTCTAAAAGGCAGGACGGTATCTCCTAGAAAAGACACACTGCTCAAATGCTGCACATGAGAATGGAGTGGGTTGATGAAGTGTCTGTAGGAATTTCATTGTGTTTCCATCTCCTAGCGCTTTTCATTTCTTCCGTGCTAAACACCCTGGTACCCTTTTTGTTGAATACTGACAATAAGTTTGCTTCTGAAAAAAATGTAGTCACAATATTGAACTTGCTATTACCTGTAAAAGATGAGTTTGGAGACTTCCATTCTTTTTGTATTCAGTATTTCATTCTGTTCCTATGTTCTGAAATTGTCTGTAAAAGATGTATTGGCTTTTAGGGAAGATGTGCCTTTTTGAATGTTTGTGTGATAAGTATCTTGAGGTTTGAATGATTCTATCATAATCTTTGACCACTGAATGTATTTAAGTTGTGATTTTAGAGGACAGTACAAAATTCTGTTAAGAGTTTCTGTTAGAACGAATGTTAATGCTTAGTAAAGTAAAATCCAGAATCTCTCCCACATTGAGAGAAGACTGGAAAACAGTGTTGTCTTCTGAATAAACCCTGATTTTTACTCAGAATTCTAAAGTAAGAGTTGACTCATCTGCCTAGTGTTATCTAGCATATGCCAGTATAAGGCTACTGTGCTTTGTCTTTAATTTCAGCATCCAGTACTTGCAGGCATCTTCAAACGRTACTCTGTTTTTTTAAGCACAAGTTCCACTCTTCTTGATTTCAAAGATTATTAGAAGGAAAATGTGTGATTCTTTTTTAATTACCTTTTTATGTTGTGTAGCTGAGCCTATTATTTTGGTTTCTCACACCTGTAACCTACTTGTTCTCCATTTCATAGAGGGAAAGGAGGGGGCAGTCTGTGACTGAGATATGAAGCAATCTCTTTAACAACCTTCTTCTTCCACTGAGGCTTTCGTGAAATTTTTACTGTGTGTTAATTAAGAGTGATCCATTATTACTTTGGACTTGTAAACACCTTTAAACATTCCATTAGGTGTTAATGACACATGAAGCAAGAATTAATATGAATTTGTTAGTCCTATATCTAGTAGGGATGTACTACATGTAATTACCTAAATGTAGCAGTGTTTCTTAAACTATTGGGTGTAAAAGGTATTGCTTCATTTTCTGCTTTTGCTTAACCATTGGTTACTGAGTCTAGTGATGCTAATTTGTAGAGGGTATTTTTGGCCTGTATTATATAGAATTTCAGCTGGACGTTTACCGTGGTTTGCTTGGGATTTTCGTAAGACAAAAGTGAGTTGCGTGGCTTCTGCCCTATGGGTCAGAGTTGAGGAGCATAGCAGAAGGTGTGGGAGAGAAGATGTAAGGAACGCTTATAAATAACCTAACTTAATCTCCATAGCTGTTGAACTGGCGCCTTCTGTGAAATACCAAATTGGTGTGTGTTCTTCTCTTATAATTTCACCATAATGGATAACTGGTTTTGTAGGTTTTGCTTAATTAGTGTCAAGCAAAATGAAACTGAACGTTTGTAAAAATATGTGCAGATAAGATACAATACTCCTAAGTCAAAGATTGCATCTGGTCATATAAAAGCTAGACATGGGCTGACTAATAGCCTCTGTTGGCCAGTGCAGTTCATGTGTAGATGTTTTGTTTTACAAAAGGTTTGTGTTGACTATAATTCCTCACCAGACTTGTATGGGTAGTGGAAGTGGAGAGGAAGGGGGTTCTATGAATATTTCCCACACGGATGTTTTCTGTGTTTGTGACCCTTTCACATTCCTCTTACTATTTTAATAACCTTACCAGCAGGTTTTTAGAAACAGCACATTTGAGATAACTTTTTGCAAGTACTCAATTTTCATTTGAAATGTCTTAAATTATGAGTTATCCTTATTTAATTGGGAAGCCTAACATGTGATCTATCTATCCAATCAAAGCAGCTTGCATTATGTTGAATACAGGTACAGTTTGGTGCCTACTTTCACGTAGCTTATAATAATAAAAAATTTTTTAAAAAGCTACCATCTGTTGATGAACAGAAATACTGCCAATGTTTGTCAAATGTGTGCTTTATCTGTCCTGTTCTACTTAGCACCTTATGGCAAAGCTTTCTCATCAAAGCATTTTACAAATATCTTTATTCTTACAGTGCCTTATTAGATTGATAACAACGGTGATATCACTTTTTAATGTAGAGATTAATGTACCAAGGATTAGGGAGATAAATATCTCTCTAGTTGCAAGAGGAAGTCACCTGCCGTGGGTACAGAGATGAGAATTGTAACTCACAGCTGTAGGTGAAAATCACTGTTCTGTTGTAATGATCTTTACAGCCTTTTGATGAAAATGAGTGGAATAATGCAAAGTTTCTGCAGCGAAAGCTCCAATAATCTGTGTAGATTGGTCTCCTTTTTTTCATAGGTGGTAGCTGGGCAAGTAGGTAAATTTCAAGAAAGAAATGTCACAGTGTTGATGTGTGTTAATGCTGATAATGCACAGTAATGAGTTAAGAAGCATTTGGTTCATGTTTCTTTTTAATTTTGTTTGAAATTACCTAAAAACATAGCAAACCAAGAGGAATTAAAAGAAATATAGAGAGGAAAAAGAGGGCCTCTATGGGTTGTAGAGTGGGAGTTAGATGTGTAAGATATTCTGAAAGTGTCTCTTGAAACGGTGAGTTCTCTCTTCGGTTGAATATGCAACCAGCAACAGACTCTGCCTTTTCCCATTCCCTGTTTTCCTCTGGGTATTGTTAGAGGTTGGAGATAAAAGCCTTTAATCATGTCTACATGGAGACACCAAAGCAAATCACTTGAAGTGTCGAGTCAAGATGTATATGTTAAAGTATGTTAAACTTGTGTGTGAATGCTGTGTTGAATATAGAACAGCCTTATATATTTAGCTTGAATCAATCAAGGGTCATTTTACATCTGAAGGAGAACATCATTCAGAACATAAGTTAAATTACAGTGATCTAAAACCATCTGTGTATGAATGAGAGCCTCTTGACATAGATGTTTACCATGCTTTAACTTCAGCGTTTTATACTGTACTTGATTTATCTCAACTTTCCTCTGTGTTGCTTGTTATTGATCAGTTTTCATGATGCTGCTATTAAGAGGCATCTTAGATTGAGCTAATTGCAAACTTTCAAGTGAACATAATTTAGTCAGAAAATGGGAGATCGTTGAACTTGGGATGTTTCATTGCAAATTATTTTAGATTTGACAGACTTTCACTGAAATCAAAATAAGACACAACCTCTCTGATTCCTGGTGAACTGTGTTTTGGCCAGAGGCCTGCTGTTTTCAGGGTCCTCGGCACGGAGCTAAACTGCCAAGGATCCTACTTTGTGACTAGGGACACTGTGTTTCTAGGAACATGTGGTTTCCTTGGACAGCCTGCATGAGAAGTCTGCTGCAAAGTCAAGGACTGAAGAAATCCCTGTGGATCCACCTCAGATTTGGGTATCTGCGGTGATCCTCTGTGTCTACATATTGAAACTGTCAGTCCTCTAAAGAGTAAAACTAAGAATAAAATATGATTTATTTGACAGTTGTAAAACTGAAGCCTTCAGTTGGTAGGAAATTAGGAGATTTTGGGGGTTTTTCTGCTTTGAGACAAATTAGTAATATTGGAAAATATCTTGCAGCCCAGAAACTGGCTAGTTCTAGTCTGAGCTGTGTTTAATTATGCTTTCATGGATTCCGATTAATATCTCTTTTCCCCTTTCTTTTCAATCTGGAGTTCATCTCAAGGAGTACCTCAGGAGAACCAAAGTCTCTGTTGCTTAAAGGCTTTAATTTACTCTTTGTCATGTCAGCCCTGGTTTGGAAGTTGTGCTTCCCTATGTCTTGCATAGCAAGACTTACATAAAGGAAAGAATATCCTGAAGTTTTTATATTCTGAGAGGTTAAAATAAACAATGAAGCATATATTCTTCAGGGTTCTGAGAAAGAAGGGAGATAGTTGTCATCTTTTTTTCTGGTTTTGTCCAGCTGAACTTGTCTCCCAGAGGGACAGTTGTATTGCAGAGAGGAGGAACTGTCCAGTTGAAGTTGTTGCAGATGCAGTGTATATAGCTGGAAATTCTGTTCTACCTACGCCCTTTTGTAAATGACCCTTGCAAAATTGAGACTTTTCCTGGACATTCCTGTTGAGGTCCATGATGTGATAGAGATAGAGATTGTATTACTTCTCTAAAGAGGAAAAGGATACCCTTGTCTCTTTATTTATAAACATTCTATTGTATGATTCAAGGGTTGCTGTATTCTCTTTGTAAGAAAAACCTTGTGGACTTTCAAATGGCCAAGAAGATAAAAGCCACGCGAAAAGCTGTGAATGAAAGCTTGGGAGCAACTTTGATTTCAATACACTGAAATGATTGTATGGTTGAAGATACTGAAAGCAYAAGTGTCCCTTTAGAAAATGAAGAGACAAATGAGTTATGCTGTATTAGCTGTTGTACATTTAGCTGACACTTCCAAGATGTTTGCATACTTGTTAAGTTTATGGCCACTGAAGTAGAGGCAGATAGATTTTAGCAGCTTAAGCATCTCCCTGACTCATGAATGTACAGAATTCCAAACATATTCCCGGGGTCAGTGAGTTGATTTGTTTTTGAAATTGAAAAGTTTTGTCACAGAGTTGTAATAGTCTCAAAAGATCTAACTTTCTTGGTTTACATGGTGTAGCAGATATTAGAGGCAAGAGAAAATATGTAGTAAGTAATCTTCCTGATATCTTGAGTCTTACGTTTGGGTGAAGAAGAAGAGTAAAATTCTTGCTGGATGCTAAGGATAGTCTTTTTTCACAGTCTAAAAAAGTCAAATGAATATTTTTTCCTGTTTCTG
This sequence comes from Phoebastria nigripes, assembly GCA_035582835.1. Classification (NCBI taxonomy): domain Eukaryota; kingdom Metazoa; phylum Chordata; class Aves; order Procellariiformes; family Diomedeidae; genus Phoebastria; species Phoebastria nigripes. The sequence continues at coordinate 258,767 of JAYKAV010000256.1, read as the reverse complement.
ACCTTGACGTGTAAAGTACGCCATAGTCCCCTTGTGTACTTGAGATGTTCTCAGGTGTCTCTGACACCTACCAAAAAACAAATGCTGTATGCAACTGGTTCTGCTATCTCCCACATATTTCTGCTAGTTTTCCTGTTGTTCCTGTAGCTAGCCTTCTCCCTCCCTCCCTCTCTCTCTCCCCCCCTCTCCTTCTCCCCCTTTTTTTTTTTGTAGGATACAGACATTTCAGAGACTTCATACATCTGTAATGTCTAAATGGCTTCCTCCTCTTTCCTTTCCCCTTCCACCCCAATCCAGAAATTCCAGATGGAAGCTCTTTGGTGTCAGTAACAGCTGCACAGCAGATAATTTTTTGCATCTCAGAGCTGTAATAGTTGTAACTCCATATATGTAGTTATGATATACATTTACATTAAGGATCTTCTGGTCTTTAAGTTTCCTCAAGGCTCTTCTAATCATTCTCAGTATAGCATTTTCCCCTATTTTCTGTTCCTGGTTGGAAGTAGCTTCTTTCAACAGCAAGAAGTTAAGATATTCTGTTGTAAACTTGATTTTTAGGAAGTCTGAATATTTCAGAGTCCTGTGTTGTGATTCAAAAATTGTGCTCCCTTCTTTCATCTCTAGGGTTTATAATAAGGTGTCAGCAATGATCTAGTCCATCTGGGAGCTTGCATCAATGCTTGGGAGAGCCATATGTGTCTGCCTCAAACAAGGCTATAGAAAAGTGTTCCACTAGCAACCAAGATGTCATCCATCTGCTAGACAATCCTGTAGCTAGTTAGCTTAATGACGTATTTATTTGACTAGATGTTTCTGTGTAGCAGACTCCGGCTTTCCTCCCTGTTCAAATTAATACCAAAACCTCTGCGCTCTGGAGAAGAAAAACCTGCCCATTCTGGAGAATGTCAGGAAGTTTGTGGCTTGATGGGTTTGATCTATTTATCTACTTCAGGATGTTGCACTCCCAAATTTCAAGTGAGCACATTGTTAGGAGATTGCTCCAGCCTTCCTGTGCGGGGAGCCCATGCAGTGCAGGTGTCTGGGTGGCGGAGGGATCAACAGACTAGACGCAAGACCTGGGTGACCTTAGATGCATGTAGAAATCCAATCATGCTGCTACTACTTTAGGGTATTATTTTAGCATACAGAGCTGTGTGAGGATTTCCTCCTGCAGCAATCGGAGCTGGAATTGTCACAGTAAACATTTTACACAGCTACATGGAATAAACCAGGTGATTATCTCTCTTGGTTGCTTGAACAGAAATGTTTATTCAAGATTAAGGGGTTCACAGTCTTCAACATATGCATTCTAGATACTTGTATTCTCAGATGGCCCTGCAAAATCAGAGCTCCAGGGATTGTGTTGGAAATGTACTGTGGGAAGAGAAGCCCTGTAAACTTCAGATATTGCTTGTTCTTACTGTGGTAAAATAGAGCACATTGGGACTGACTGTCATCGATACTTTTTTTTCCCAGCCGCTCTATCCACCGTTTATTTTTAGTCCAAAGAGGCTAAGTCAGTGTTGCAAATTCTAGGCTGATCTGATTTCTAATCTGTCTATGAGTCACAGTTGAGTTGAGAAGGGGGCAAAACAACAGGAGAAATGCAAATCTAGATGAAAAGAATGTTTTATGTTAATGGCAATTACATTAATCTGTGTTGAGGCAATCTGGTGAATTTAATGTGGAAAAATGCATATGTGTTTTTAGACAAACCACTTTACAATTGGGTCCATCAGTAAATCTTCATTTGTATCTTGCAGGGGAGTTTACATGCAGCATCACATTGATTTCAGTGGGAATTGAGAGACCATTGCAGCTTTTTCTGAATACAGCTGTTTGTATGACTGGAGCCGACACAGTGCTATATACTGAGTTTGGTAAATTTTACCTGACAGTCATTGTTTAAAAATTAGTGAACATGGATAAAAASACTTAGTGAACTTCAACAAAAAATTAGTAGTCTATGCAGGTCCTAAATAAGGCTGAGAAATAGATCCTAAATAAGGCACAGAAAAAAATGTTTCTTGGCTGTACACTGGAGGCTTCTCTTCTTACAGGTGTAAAACATTTTTTTTGTGGGCATAGTAGCAGCTCTAAGCTGAAAAAGTAGGTGAAAGTAAAATCAGGGCAATTCCATGGAGGAGTGTAGAGTTGTCCAGGCAAAACAGAGATTGAAGAGGTGAACTGTACTCACTCTTGCTTCATCTTCCAACGATACAAAGAGAATCATAARATAATTCAGGTCAGAAGGGACCTTCTGKAGTTCATCTAGTCCAACCTGCAGTAATAGGACTAAGGCTTTTCTGAAGAAAAAGAAAAATTGCAAAATAAAAGAAAAAAAAATCATTTAGAATGAAAAGTCATAACGTTATGAAATACTGCAAAATTTTTACCTTATAAAATGCCTATTTCATTTTTTGTTTCATTATTATTGTCATCAAAAGGATACATTACAAGAAATATTTCTGTTTTGATGCATTTGGTTTTCTGATGGAAAACAGATCCAGAGGAGTATTTCTGACAAGAATTGAAAACTTCTTGTTTGGGAGCTTTGCTTTGCTTTGTATTATTTCGTTACATTTATTTGTTTTGGGTTTGTTTTTTTTAAGTTCCTTTACTTTCTTTGCATTTCCACTGCAAATTTGGAACTTGATGAGGGAGATTACTAAAACTCTTGTTGTTCTGTTGCTTCATTCCTCTTCAGATTTGTTTTACCATGTAAGAGTATATATTACTGTATAGAAGATGGGGTATCTTTCTGATTAGTCTCAGCTGTTGAATATGGTTTGTCTGACTGGATTGCTAGCAATATTAATCTTCTTTTCTTCATTTCTTACATGTACAGATACTGTGCAGATCCTCATTATTTGTGTATTTTTTTGTATCTCCTACTGCTGATTTCCCAGTTTTGTTTACTTGCTGCTAATCCTATGTAGTTTAACCGTTCCTACAAATGGAAGAAGACTTAAACAGAAACCTAATCATTTTGAACCTACTCTATGTTTCTGTTCACTTTGAATTGAGGCTAATAATAAACCAAACGAGGTTTTGCTTCTGAAGAGCATAGTACTGGCTATGTCAAGTCGTCTTCCCATTAGCCAAGTGTTTACYATCTTCCAGCACTTCATATGTGTTGATGTGTATATGATTCTCCTGTCATTAAATGTTCCTGTCCAGTTATGCAGAAGTGCTGTGTTACAAAAGAAGATTACGTGCTCAACTTCTGCTGAAGTAATTAACATAAAATTGGACTGTCTTCTCCAATTTTGTTTATGTATACTAAGATAGCTTTGTAACACTTACTGACCAGAAAAAAGGGGATGTAGGATGGTGGTACATCTTCCTGGAGTAATTTCTGGAATGCTGTTGCTTGGGTCTCACAGTGACAGAGTTTTAAGTTCTTGTCTTTGTATTTGGATATCAGAATAGGGGAAAAAAAAAAAGGGACATACACAAATATTTGACTTTGGAAGGCCCTTATGCTTGATGCTGAGTGGTTTCTGTTTAGCACTATTTTGTGTTATAATCTTTATGCTTCTTAAAAGAAAAAGGCTTAGGAAATAGATGAAAAAGCAGAGTGTCTGACTTTCGCCTTGAAAGTTTCTTCTGTGAGCTTGAATGTGTGGTAGGCTTGAATGCTATAAGAGCGAACAGGCTTATTTCAACATTGCTCAACAGGGGCTAGACCTTGAATACACAATTAAGTATGGACACAATGTCTAACTTCAGTAGTGGAACAACCTGTAGTGAGTTATCGCATCAAAGTCTGACCCGCTAGAAATGGTAGATGATACGAAAACACTCACTTTATTTTAAAGTACTTGCTATTTAGGTCTGCCGAAGCAATCAGCCACCTTTTTAATTTCTGTTTAGCTGTCTGATTGCTGACACAGCATAATTTTTTTTGTTCAAGGTTTTTTGTATCAAAGTAAATTACATGCTACAGGGCGCATTTGTTTTGTGAACGTCACTTTCACAGTCAAAACCTCATACGCTGCTGGATAAACAAGTCATGTTGTAATTAGGTATGTCTGTTTTCAGCAAAACTATGTCAGAATGTAAAACCATCAGATTAATTAGAGTTTGATTAAAGTGGCATGAGTATCATTGTGCGATCTCCTCTGCACTCTTTTTGTGCCTGTGCTGTGAACACTGTATTCCCTTTGCAGTGTCAAATGGTCCTGCAAAGAGCTGACCGTGAAGTATTTTTTTGCATTGTTTTTTTAAGAATAATTGTAGAGCAATTATTAATGATGATACCTGTCTGAAAACGTTGTTTTATCTGTCAATGTTGAAGAAAAAAAAAATTATGGATGTTTTTCATGTTTTTCATCTTAGATAGCCTGTAAAAGGTAAATAGTACAAATACAATATCCATATAATTGGAAGTTACTGATTAAATGGGGTAGAGTAACGTGGATAATCCAAAACCCAAACATGCTTATAATGCATATAAATAAGTTAATTAGCTTTACAAATGTGTTTTCCTTGGTCTAGAACCTTTAAAATGAAGCTAGCATGTAGAAAACTTGAAATGAAAGTTCATTGATGTTTGAAATCCAGTATGAACTAGAGCAAGGACTTAAAAAAAAAAACCCAACATGAAGTATATATTGCAGAGGCTTGTAATAATTTTACAAAAAAATTCAGTTATTATTTTTCTTCTCTTTGCACGAGCAGCTGTTAGATTCGTGCCATCTCAAATGTTTACGGAAGGAACAAGGCTCCATTTCCTGTCTTATTTTACACACTCTTGCTCCATACGTTATTTAATTAAACTATCTGGTGTGGAGGACCATCTGCGATCCAGAACCACCCAGATGACTTCTAGACCTTGATTTTCCTCTCTCTGCTCTTCAGACTATTTCTCCATCCATTTCCACAAACTTTGGGAATCTTAGCTTAGTAGGAGTTTCCTGGATGCCAGGTCTGAATTTGACTTTGTGAGTATTCAAGTAGCCTTCTTGAGTAGGTCTCTTTGGACTCTGTATGGGATGTAGAGCTTATGTCATTCTCCTAGCGCAAGAAACCTTGCCAAGGTGGCAGAGAAGTGGCAGACTTTGCCACCTGTTTGCCACCAATGTTGCTCTCACTTTCATTAAAAACTGCAGAGGGGGACAGGCATGAACTCTAAGTGAACAGTACTGCTTATTTCACTGCAAGAGATCAGTTTGGTCCCGTGGTTTGAATTCTGTATTTAAAAAAATGACAAAACTCCCCAACAGCCTCTTCCTATCCCAAACTCCAAGTTAACAGTTGTCATGAACACGGGGAAAGTGGAAGAGATGGAAATATGTTTATAAACCAATACACGTGGATTGTTTTCCCTGATCAGTACTTTTTTAGGTTTTTTATTTTAATTTTTTATAAAACATGATTTTCCTCCCTCCCCAGTTCTGCTCAACTTACTGGGTGATTGAGCTTAAACTAAGTATTTCCTATATATGATTTTCAGGAAAGCAAGTTTGCTGGTCCCAACTCTGCAGGAGTCCTGTGCTGATGTTGATGGCTGGCTGTGCTCACTGGCAAGAGTACTGTTCACAAGCGAGATTATAACCAGGAAAACGTGTTGACTACTCTCAAGACAGATTCTCCCTTTATATCTAAGTATGTGTTCGTAACTGAAAATGTGGGATATATTCAAATTTGAACTTCTGTTCATGTCTGTGAGGGGAAAAAATGTCTTTATGTTTTAAGTTACTGCATATTGTGTCTGTGCAAATGTAGGCCCTCTTGATGTGAGTAGAGTTATTGAACACATCAAGATTTGCTCTCTATAAAGCTTTAGGAATGCTTACCTTGGTGTTTTATGTTTTGGGGTGTGTGTAAGGAAAAAAGTAATCTGCTTTAACTTAAGGTTAGTAGTCTGTGTGGAAGGATCCCAGCAGCTAGTCTTTTGACTGTGGCTATATGAAAGAGAAATGTTAGCAGTGTAATTTTAGCAGTGTGCACTGATCTGTGGTGATTTTCTTATATGTTGTGCCAGATACAGAAAAAGATGGTTAACTTACAGACTTTCAAAAAGAAAGATTCTTCTTTTCTAAAACCAGGACCAGAAGGACATTAATATGATGTGACAATATTGCTTATAGCTCATGCTTAGGTATCAGTATATTTTGAGCATCTAAGAACTTTGTTTTATTGTTAGGGATAAAAAAACTGTGCGATGTCAAATGCTGAAATTTTGAATTTTTTTATGATGCTTACAATGTATTATCAAAAATATTGAAAGAAGCAATGACTTTTAACTAAAAAAAAAAAAAAAAAAAAAAAAAAATATATTATTTAAGTCTTAGTATGAAATGATAATTAAAAACAACAACCCAGGCAACTGTAACCTTCCTTCATGATGTGTAGGGTTCAAACTGTGGTTGGAAGTAAATATGGAAACTTAAAGGAAAAGATACATATCTGAATAGATTATCAGTGGCACTGTTTAATGCAAACGAAATGATTYGTTTAGACATTATAGGGGTTACTTTGCCACATGTTGAAAATAACCTGTGAGATAAAAATAAAACATAGTACTTAAAAAGGAAAGGCCAGAAGATTTAATCCAGAAGACTTAAATCTGACAAATACGTGACTGATGCCTTGACTGAGCTGAGGAGCTGTTCCAACATAGGGATGCAGGCAACAATAGTCTCATATCCCTGAAAATGCAGATTTGACAAAAATGCTTGTTGCTCAAGAGGACTGCTTCCAATTTGCCAGACACCATCCCCACGTATCCCTCAGCATGGCATACTGAGGAGGTTGATTGTACATCGATGTTCTTTTCTTCTCTTCTCCACTTGCCTTTCCTTCTCTACTTCTTTGTTTTGCTGCCAGTGAGCTATTCTGGTTTCCTGCAAACTGAGTTAACAAGAGCTAATATTGATACTTTCAGGTAGCTTATTCCCATCTGTTCTTGCAGCAGAATAAATGTTCTGACTAAATACTGTAAGTATTTATGAAGCATTCTATCAGGGGGGAAGGATTGCATCTGAGGTTGGGGTTTAGGGTACAATTGCGTTCTGTAAGTTACAGTATGCGTATATTTAGAGAGGCAAAGAGATAAAAGGCAGAAGATGACTGTGTAGTGGGGGTGTGTATGCATGGATATATACATTGTATATAAAGAAAAAAAATAGTCACATGGATGACTAATGATAACTGACTCTAAATCCTTTCGAGTATTCCGTGCACAGTTACCTTACCTCTGTCCTTTTCTGTTCTCCTGTGTTGAATGAGTACCAGTGGGGTGGGAAAAATGGTTTGGGTAGACTGTTATGCTGTTGTTTCAACCTATGGCTCACGTAAACCTGAGGATGATTGGAAAGAGGGAGCAGATTACATAGCTACCTTCCAAGGAGCTGTGTGTTGTTTTGCCTGTATACGTGAGAACAGTTACACAGTGAAGAGTCTGGGACTGTAAAGAGGATATCCACATTATTCTATTACGTTGGTCTACTGTGTTTTCTTTTTAAAAAATACAAAATACTTGTTTTGAGAGAAAGATAGAGTATAAGGAAAATAGATGTAATCCTAAGGTACTTGGTTTTACAAAAACTAAACTGCGTATTGGCAGGCTTTCCCAATGGTGACTTGTGGACATATAGGAACCTTATGAGTTACAGATTTTTGGGTGTGACTCATGTTGCATTATGTTTATTGCTATCATGCTTACATCACATAGTCCAAAAAAATGTCTAGGTGTCCATTCACTTTCACGATACGAGGCTTGACCTAATTTCTGAGAGCGTGTTCCTTCTTTCCCCGCATTGCTGCATGGGATATGTTCAGTACCTAACTGCTGTGTTCCTTTGACTTCCATTTCTCTGGTAGTACAAATTCATTGCACTATGATGTTTTGGGGGTGTTTTGGCCATATCCTAAAATATCTCTGATACGTAAAATCTGATTTTTCTCTATTGAAACATACACATTCATCAGTTATGTTACACATACCATACTCTGGAGTGGCCATTGTAGTAATGTACTGCACAGAAGCTAAGCAGGGCAGCAGATCTTGCGTAAGGTGGACTGCTCCTTGAATCCTTCAGTTTCTACCAGGTGGATGTGATCTTTTAGAAATATCCAGTCTCCTTGTGTTTGATTGCCATTGTTCTGGTGGCAGCCTGACCCTGTCCTAAGGAGATACTTTTATTTCCTGGCTATAGACTAGGCCAATCTGGTCAACTTTTGATATTGACTGTGACATTTTGCTTACAGTTAAAGCGTTTTGTAGAAGTGGAAACTGTTGTCTTGACAACTAAACTCCAGCTAATAATAGATAACTAAAGAAACCACAAGGGCAAATATATTATAATTCTTACAAAATTCAAACTTATTCTTGAGTTTGAGAGCTGATCTCAAGACAAATGTGTTGTGTTTTAGATCTGAAGCATAAAGAGCTCAGACTTCACTGTGGCACAATAGTTTTATAGTAGAGTTCATCTGTATCTATTTTAGATGCTGGTTTTTCTGTGATAAAATGTGTTTTCTATGCTAGTTTTCTGCAAAGATGACTGTTTATTTGTATTGTAATGGCTCTTCCTTACATTTCAGTGAGTTAAAATTTCAAAGGTGTGTTGCAGTTTGATTGGGAATCATCATGTCAATCCAACATACTGTTTATGCTTCAGAAGAACCCTGGCTTTCACTTGGAGAGCCAAGTAATAGATTCACTGTGATTTTTATCTTCTGCTAGAAGATTAATCACTTCCTTTTGCTCCCCTACTTACTCTCTTAACCATTTAAAAGTTGAATTTCCAATATGATTTGGTTTGTGGTTGGGAGTTAATAGAGTAGAAGCAATGGCATGTAATGTCACAGTTCGAAACACTGGAAAAAACTGTTTCTCCTTCATGCGTGTAGTTTTACTATTTAACTTTTTTTTTTTTTTTTTCCCCAGAGGGCCCATTCCAGTTCTTTTTAAGATGAAAGGCACTTACCCAGTCTTCATTAGCTTGCACTTAGCACGTAGTGGCGAGTGCTTATATACTACAGTAACATGAACAATATACAAACTTTTATGAAATAGAATATTAGACTTCTATATTTTTTTTTTCCTTCCCCTCCCCCCCCCCGCCTCCCGAAGAGCCAGATAGCACCGCAGAAATGCTGGGGAGCTAATACTTCTTCCCAGAGCAGGGTGTGACTAGAGCTCAAAACATGGAACTTAAGTTCTGATCCTCATTCTGAGGAGGAACAGCAGTTCTGGCTCAGCATTAAGTTGTTCCTCTGGGTATAGGGTGCTTTAGAGGAGGTAGCATGAAGAATTTGTATCAGAAATGACATGTAAATGTCATGTTCGGTTATGGCACAAAAACGCAGGAAGAGTCTTGAGTTACCTCCAGAACGTTTCTGGAGTGGAGAGAAAGAACTGTTAAACAACAGTACAGACATCCTCTGTAGTGAGGGCCTCTGCGGGACTGCATTTTGGAGTGGGAGTTAGTGTAAATGAGTTTGGACAAGCTCACTTGTTGTGGTTCCATCTGTGTTTTAAAAGAGAGATTTAACAGTGGGATCTATTTTTTTTAACTATTTGTGAAAGAACGAACATTGTATTTAAAATCACATATGCTGGTAACATTACTACTCTGCTGGAACTGTGAAAGATCAGCTCTGAGAGAGGCCCTTTTATTACAGAATGCCTTTGTTCAGAAATACATCATTCATCTACCACATAACACTGGAGATGATTGGGGGGTGATCTGACACTGTACCTGTGTTTGCCTCAGACTAGAAGCCCCCCCTTCCTCTCCATCCCTCTTTTCATTCTGTTGCCTTCTGCAGGAGGCATCTTGAGTGACTGATGCATGCCTTGCGTGCAATCTGATAAACCCTTTTTTTGTGGTGTGCTCTGCTGAACCTGGAAGGGAAGACTCTTCTGTAAAACTGCCGTTGTCCAGAGAAGTAGCCCAAAAGCATATTGGTGTCAATTTTCTAATCTGTAGCAATATGAATAATCACTGCAGATTATTTTACATAAAATTGCAGAGATGGGAGGTGCTTTGGGGATGTGCTACTCAGACTGTGAAGTCTTCTCTCATTTAAATTCATGGTGGAAAGATAACAGTTTTCCTCATATTTTCTTGAAGGGTATATCTTAAATCTGGTGGTGTTACGAAGAGAAAGCCAATAGTCAAGACTATTAAGCTGATGATAAGAAGTGGAGGTTTTGAGCTTCCATTCTTTTATTTCTGGAGGATAACCTTAATGTTACGTACTTCCCTCCCCCTGCCCCATCTCATTTTACACCTTGAGGTATTAGACTTATATCAGTTGCTGTTGTTTTTCACTGTCTGACATTGGTATTTTTGTGACTTCTCAGATGGAGGCGGAGCTCTGTCCTTCAGCTGCCTGCTTCGAACACTGACTGCTGTGCTTAGAATCTGTCTTGAGAAATTCTTATGGGAGAGAATCCTCTCGAGTTTGGGTTTAACCAGGAAAGAAGAGTTGTATGCTTGCTTTCCCTTTTCTTTGAACAGCTAAAAGTAGGCATTCAACAGAAGTTAGAGGAACTGTCTCTATCTTGAATAGAACTTTTCATCTTTCGTTTTTGTAGGTGATTTTTGGACTGTCGTGATACATAAGGCCTTAGTGTCTATAAAGATAACTAAGTTGTATGGACAAAGAACTTAAGTCTTCCAGGTTATGCTTAATTCTTTAGTTTATATGCCTTTATGACTAGTATCAATCAGTTTGAGAGAATACTTTTCAGATAAAAAGTGGCTATAATAATAACCTGCACAAAACACCTTCTAGTGATCTTCAGGAGCAAAAAATGCAAAAATCTAACACTGTAATAAATATAAATTAGTATAAAGGGGAAAATATATACTCAAATTATAATGACTGAGCATCTGTAGCTGAGGTTACCTGTTGCTTTCAGTTAGGTGAGACTATTTCAGTTTTTTGTAACTTTCTCAAATGTGAGCCATTGGAGCTGAAATTTTCCCTGCTGATTATCTGCTTTGGACTGATTATTTTGGGCTGGAAAGCATTTCAGGTGCAACAAATCAGCTGATGTATTTCTGAGAATGAATTTAGGAAAGAAAACGGTCACTGTTGTCTCAGTGGGAAGGTCTCACCCATTCTCGACGGTCTTTCTTAGAGGGAAGGCTTGACAGTTGGTGGTTGACCATTGCTGGAGCTGTGCCACTACAGCTGTTTGTGGTGCTGTGCTTTAAAGTGGGTTGCTGAAAGGGTCTGGATTTAGACTAACCCTCCAAGTGGGAAGAGGAAGGGAGTTACTGTTAATGCAGATTGTTTCAGCCATCCAGTTTGATTGCAGCCCTGCAAGCGGTTGTGGAGGCACAACTGGAGTGGGGGGAGAAGAGGGAGGGTCAGCAATCTGCGGGCTGTGAATGGAGTGGCCAGCCAGGGTAGAAATCTCTCAAGCAAGCTCTGCTGCTGAAACCAGTCTTCCATCTAGCAGGGGTACCATGTTATGTTTTACTCGGAAACATCTTGTTTAAGAGAATAAACTGTGCTTAAATGATGATTTCTTGATAGGTTGAATCTCACCGTCAGCACTTTGGGAGCACATATGTATGTGTTCTGTGATCTTGGTCTGCCCCAGATGTATGTGAATACAGAGCACTCATTTGTTTGGGGAACATGCCTCTCCAGGGGCCCTAAGTCCTGTCTGCATGTAAAAAACTGCAGGGGGTAGCAGGAGGAATTTATAAGAAAAATAACAAGAGAAAAACTATTTAGAAACAAGGAGCCTCTATAAATGACCCAGTATGGGACCAGTATTATAAAAATGGTTGTTTAATTGTGTCAGCAACTGGAAGTAGCTGGATTTGGGAGTGAGTCGAGGGAAGGGTGATGTGGGTGAATGGGTGATGTGAAGAATAACTGTGGAAAAATAACTTTCCCTACCATATTGCATGACAGCAATGGATGGCATTTTTTTATAACTGACTTAAAAACAGATGAAAAAACATCCCCTTTCGTTGGAGTTGATCTACATGGTGCTGGTCATTGACTTCAGTGAGTCCAGGCTGCCATAGAGGTACTTAGGCTGGAGCTGATAAGATACGTAGCTTTTAACTCTCTTCCTCCTATGCAATTTGTCAGCATTATGGTGCAGGTTCTTGCAGGGGAACTGTAGATTGCCAGTGGGGCTTGAAGGACCTACAGAATCCAGAAATCCCTGGATTTCTGTTGTTTAACAGAGGAAATGGCTAGGCCAGTAGAATTATTTCACTTTAAGCCATCAGGCTAAATATAGAAATACGCATTGTCTGAGAGTTAGGCCAAGGAAAAAAAAAAACAAAACAAAACAGGTTGCTGTAAAGTTAGCCAGTAACCTGTGCAATCACTCCCAGTAAATAACAACAACATATGCTGCCATATAAAAAGTGGAAATGGATCTGGAATGGCTGGTTAAAGCAGACTTCTGTCCATCTGTCACACAGGCTAATAAGTAACTTGTCTTTGTTCTCTTGTTTAGTAAGGGTGGCCCCATCAAAATGTCAATAAATATTGTTAGGAATATAGAGGACCCATGTGGTTTTGGATGGATCAGAGCCAGTGGCATGTGTCCATCTTTTATAATTGTAATGGAGAGAAAGGGAATACTGAAGTACAAACAAAGTTCTAAAACGCCTTTTGGGTACTGACTTAAAATACAGTTTCATGTTAAGGTTGTGGCTTTTTGATGTAGGGTGCAATGCAGAGAGGAGCTGACCATCTCTGAGTTGCACTGCCTTGCTTGGATTGGAAGGTGCCTACCCACCCTGCAGTTCATGTTTGCAGCAGCCACCACTGTGTAAAGGTGACTCTTTCAGATTTGTGCAGCTCAACTTTTTGTCTTTAATCCTACTCAGTCATGGGCTGGTCACTTCAAATCTATTTTTCGCAACGCTAATAAAGTAMGCTAATTTTTAAGTATTAAAACTGTGTCTGCTGTAATGCAGCCTATGGTAATTTCTTAGCCCTCTGATATCTAATCTGTATTTCCATTAGAAATTTTGTGTCCTGTGCATTCTATTTTTTATTCTACTGCATTCCAGTAGTTGGGTAGTCTTTTCATTGAAAGTGTCTGAAGCACCAGGATTGTTGTTCACACGCTGCATCCTATGATGAGCTGTGTAAGGCAACATCTGTGCAATACAGACAGAGCCCCCGAAAGAATACGGGGTCAGTCTCTGAGATACTCCGCAGTGACCTGTTAATGACCGGGTAAGAATTAGTCAGGTTCATTCTGCTGTGGGTGAAACGTGAATGAGGTGGTAACATCTGGAGAGAGARAGCATGGAGCTGCTGTGTATGGCAAAGGACTAGAGAGAAGGAGTAAGTGGAAGGAAAATGAACAGAGCAGAGCAGGGAAGAGATTGACCGAGAGAATGCTGAAGGTCTGACGTGGATGTGGGAGAAACTGATGGATAAATGAAAAACAGAACACAGGAGCAGCGAATTATGACTGAAAAAGTGTAGATACTATTAAAAAATATCCAGAAATGGTGGTGAGGAGTTCTGTCACATTTTAGTTGTTTTTAATTCTTCTGACTTTCCAAGTCAAGAAACTTGGTTATAGCTGAATTTCACCGGTAGTTTCCTTACTCACATCCAGCCCAGGCGTGAAAACTCTCACTTTACGTCTGATGTCTTGCACACTTTGGGGCAGGCTCACAAATGCATTAGCTGTTTGGTTCTGGGGTGGATGTTGTACACCCGTCTTAGTTCACCAGAGCATTTTGTTCCCTCTGCAATGATAAGGGAGAATTAAACATGAAAATGAGATTCACAGCAGTCAGTGGTATGGCTGTGAAGCAGCAAATAAAAAACACCTGAAGAGGGGGGTTTTCATTTTGTCCAACAAATTTTGGACGTTTGTAAAACACAAAGCCAAAAGCAGGCGTCTTGGTGAGGAGGACCACACTGGGGGAGTCTTCCCCAGTGGTGGGTGTCCTCGCAGGCTGCCCCTCCTTTCCTCTGCTTGCGGCGCTCGTGTCAATTTAAACAGGAAGGCTGGAGAGCCCTTCTCGGAGGCTTGTCTTTATATTGTTCATTAAGGTACTTTCCTAAAAAGTAGGATTGGACTTTAGCAGTTGAATTTTGCAGAACTTTAATTGCCCTTTGATTGAATGGCTCTGGTCATTAGTGCAAACGTAATGGGTTAATGTTCTCTGAGTCTAAAAATGAATGGCCATGGTGGGAGAACAATTGTCTTTCCCCTGTGTCACGCTGTAGACAGACTGCTGCTTCTCTTGTCAGCCTCTGATGTAACTTAATTAATTGTAGTGGAATTACTCCTGATCTATAATTAAGTGAGAAGGAAATTGGACTGGACAACGTGAGAAGCTCCCTGTGTTGTTGCTTATCATTTTGAAGAGAAGTGGAAGAGTTCGCATTTCATTACTGCCAGTCTGTCACCTTGAACATGAAATCCTCCTAACTAAGCACTGTTTCAGAAAAAAAGTTACTGGGTGTGGTGTGTAGGTTCAAGTTTACTTTTTCTTTAAGAACTGTTATAGTCTTAGGAGGATACCAAAAACTGAGTTGCAAGGTTTTGTTTTTTTTTTTTTTTCCTTTTTTTTTTCTACGACATACTGTGCTAATATCCTGCAGTACCGCCACATAAACCTGCAGTTAATCATTACGGGATCCTCACTGGCGGGGAGGTCATATCAAAGCCCTGCCTTCTGACATACCTTGTCTGCCTTCTGATTTTCAGCAGATCTTTTGCTACTTACATAAAGAGTTATACCACAAGAACTACCAGTGTGAGGACTTCCATACCAGTGTAGCGAGGTGGTGGTTGTATTAACTGTGGGAAATAGCAAGCATTTCTGGTGTCCCTGGCTGGGTATGTGGCCTTTACAGGAGCAGTGCAGATCTGAAAGTAGAAGCCTGTCATTCACATTTGAAGTTAAATGTAAAGAAGTGACTGGAAAGAAATTACAGAATATCTGCTATTCCTCAGGGCTTGCATGGAGCTTGTCATCAGGATTACGCCAAAGGTAGTATTTGTCTGATTGATCATTTTTCTTGGACACTCCCTGTGTTAGTTTTACTGTTCTTCTTCAACATTTGAATTAATTTTCCAAGTTCTTCTTTAAATCTTGCTTTAGGAGTCTTCTTTTTTGATAGCCAATTCTTTTTTACTGTATCAAGGTAAGTTTTAGTACGCCTTCTCCCCCACTTGAGAACTGTAATGAAAATAATTTGTCATCTGTGTGAGGAAAGAATGTGTATTTGGCCAAAGATTAAATAAAAAGGTAACTTTGAGGATATTGTATGAGTTAGAGCTTGAAGAAAAGTAAATACGATTGACTGAGTCTGTTGCACGTATCCCACAGTATTTGCTTTGTTCTATGTGCATTTAGCCTCTTTTTTCTTTTTAATTTTTGGAATAATCAAGTTGCAGCCTTACTAATATTTCTCCTTAAGATATCAGCAACACCAGTTGTTAAATATCTGGTGGTTTTAATTTTTAAGTTAGTTTTTCTTGAAATTCACAGTTAGGTTACTTTACTATGCCATGGCTTCTCAAATTCATCCATTCTCACTAGCCGCTCCTCGTGTTTAAAATAGCAGCACTTTCATTATCAAATACAGTCTCCAATATTGACACACATGGCTTCCTCTGCATTTTTTGACTTATCATAACTATTTGGTATGTTTTCTAAGTTAAAATACATGATTTAGTGAAAATGAGCTCGTGAGTCTGTAATTGCATAGGTAAGAAATATTTCCAGAGTTAAGATGGTGCTAAATATTTCATTTGAACATAGAAATACTTTTATTTTGCAGTTCAGTAACTTAATTTTTGTCTTAAAAGTAATCACGATTGCTGTATGAAAGAAAACAAATAACAATATTTGTGGTATTATTCTGCTTAAAAAAATTTAAACTTTTTAATAAAAATGAAGTCGAGCTTTAAACTGATCCTTGGCTTCTAAATTTTATTGTTTAAAATAATTTTTTAGTGTGTTTTTTGATTTAAGGACTTATCCTGGACTGAATGCTGTTGAACTGTTTGCGATGCTGAAGTGATCTTTTTGCACAAGCTGATAATAATTATACCTGATATAGACCTAGAGAGAGTAAATAATTGCCTGTATGTTACATCTCCCATCACTCAGTTTCTGGAACAACAAAAATATTCTGTTGAAAATTCCTTGACATTGAGGCAAAAAGGTTAGCTGCAAAGGATGCATCCAGGCGGGATAGGAGAGCTAGCAGAGGGGACAGATTGCATGGGGAGGATCAGTTTGAAGCATAGTTCGGGTACTTCAATTTCTGGTAAATGTGGGATCATTTATAACATCACTGAGGTAAAAATATGAATCTGGTTAAACTATAATAGCAATCTTATTGAGAGTGCAGTTATTTGGAAAACAGTGTATATCCTTATCTAAAAGCTGTTCCTTTTGACTTGGATAAAAACATTCCTGTCAGAGTGATGGAAAAATGGTATAGAATCATAGAATCATAGAATCATTAAGGTTGGAAAAGACCTCTAAGATCATCGAGTCCAACCGTCAACCCAACACCACCATGC
>JAYKAV010000256.1:54450-241639 GCA_035582835.1 Phoebastria nigripes | reverse complement strand
GCCCATCGATCCAGCCTGACCAGGTCCCTCTGCAGAGCCTTCCTACCCTCGAGCAGATCGACACTGCCGGCCAGCTTGGCGTCATCTGCAAACTTACTGAGGGAGCACTCAATCCCCTCGTCCAGATCGTTGATAAAGATACTGAACAAGACTGGCCCCAAAACGGAGCCCTGGGGGACACCGCTCGTGACCGTCCGCCAAGTGGACTTCGCTCCATTCACCACAACTCTCTGGGCCCGGCCACCCAGCCAGTTTTTTACCCAGCAAAGAGTACACCTGTCTARGCCATGAGCTGCCAGCTTCTCTAGGAGAATGCTGTGGGAGATGGTGTCAAAGGCTTTCCTGAAGTCCAGGTAGACCACATCCACAGCCTTTCCCTCATCCACTAGGCGGGTCACCTGGTCATAGAAGGAGATCAGGTTGGTCAAGCAGGACCTGCCYTTCATGAACCCGTGCTGGCTGGGCGTGATCCCCTGGTTGTCCCGCACATGGCTTGTGAACGCCCCCAAGATGAACCGCTCCATAATCTTCCCTGGCACCGAGGTCAGGGTTTAACTGTTCACTAAGTGCAAATTTTAAAATACATTTTCTGATAATAGAATATATCTTTGGTAGTGTTTATATGTGTCACAGAACTCTATTCCCATATTTTCTGTAGCTGTTATCAAATGTTTGAGATTGATATGCTTGGGAAGGTGGTGAGGGTGCAATAGAGAAAAATAAACTTGTGATGCGAGGTCGGTGCCGGGTGGTTAGAATTCTGTTTAAGCTTGGTAGAATTTGGGAAGCGGGTGTGTCATGTCTAGCAATGTGAGAGAACAAACAAATTTCCAGTTATCCTCAAGGCAGATCCTGAGCAGATGTAAACTATCACAAAGCAAATGATGTTAATAGAGATTTGATTATGTTAAACTAGTGGAGAATCTGTCCTTCTGCCTGTCGTTTCCCAGAGACGCTGCTGTGGTGTCTGTTGGATTTGAGCCTTTTTTTTATTACGGAATTCTGGTGTTTAAAAACTGGTGAATGAGCTCCAGATGAGCCTATCCTCTCACTGAAGTAGTGATTCTCACTTTACTTTTACTCTTTCTACAGAAATGTAACTTTTCTTCCTGTTATTTTTCCATTGGCTCCATCAGTATCCTTTGAGGTCACACTTCGGCTGACTTAGCCCAGGATTGCCCCTCAAGTTCCATAAAAAGAGAGGACAACTACTGCTCAATCTTTTTTGGAGAAGGGCAATAAAGAACAAAATCCTGATTTGGCAAATTTAGAACAAAGGATGCATTTTACATGTTACAAAAACATTAGATGCTATGTGTAAATGAGGCACTGTTTTTTAAGGGTACCTATGTTGTCATTTATATTTTGGTTTATTTTTCAAATTTTTATGTCCAGGGTAATTTGAGACAGCTTCTACATGGTTAAAATAGTTTAGACTGTAAATAAGGCACCATAGATTAGCACTAGCTAAAGATTCAGTTGTGGAAGGTCATCTAGAGGGCCTTATTTTTGTCAAAGTTTTTGGACTGTAAATGGCTAATTTTGCATTCTACCCAAAGTCATTTATTGTTAGCTTATTCCTAAGAAATTATAAAATTCTTATTTTGATGTGTTCTTCTGAACAGTGTTAAATGCAACAGTTAAAAGGAGCAGAGAGAAGTATCACATTAGAGTAATTCTCAATAAAATATTGATTCAGAACAAACCCATCCTTAATGATAAGTGTCCTTTGAAGATGACCTGTGATTACAACCCACAGTTTTGCTGTCATTTAAGCTAGAGGGGACATGTGTTACTGCCTTGCTCAATGATGAGATTGGATGGATGATTGAATGATGAGACTGCAAGCCAGGTCTTTAGCTTGTCAGCTCATGCCTAATTCACAATGACAGTGTGCATGCAAGGCAAGTGTCTGTATTCTGTCATATTTAAGCTTCTAGTTACAGCCTTCTCTCTGTGTTAATGCTGTAGGTGCTCCAAAACAGACCAGAGGAGAAAAAGATGGCCGTGGGCAATTTTTTTACATGTCACTTGCTGTTTTTTTCCCTGTTTCCTTCTTTTAATGTTTCCATATAGAAATTATATATTAAGGAAGTGTTATCCATTAACAAAAATATTTAACTGTCTGAGAAAACAGTCTATGTTTTTATAAAATACATTTTCAGTTCACTGCCTGCCTTTGCAGTTTCCAAAGCTTCTTGGATCTGCTTTCTTCCCTTTTCCTTGGGATTTTCACATGTTTCTTCAGTTCTTGCCCCTTCTCCTTCACTTGGCTTTCCATTGCACAGATGTTTTCATCACTGGGAATTGTGTTGGTACCGGTAACAGTTAAAGTAACATAATCAGTCCTAACTACTGTGTGGAGCTGACTAAATTGCAGGTAGTTCCATATACTAAAGCTGCTGAAATCTTTCTAGTAATTTATGTTTTAAAATGTTTCCTTATTTTATTGTGATGATTTTACCCCTGCTGTCCAGCAGAAGCCTAGTGACAGGAAAAGGGAAAGTAGCTGTCTGGACCTGTTTGTTAAATGAACATCAAAAAAATGCAAGTTGTTAAATGAACATCAGAAAAGTCAAAGATGAAAATGCTGCGACAAGAGAAAATAGTTTTAAAGTGCTAGTAGTAGGTTAAAACAATTCAGATGGAACTGTGATCTTCTAGAAGTAGTTATCATTTTAAGATGGGTGGTTTAGATTTTTATAAGATGCTGAAAAATTCAGATGCAGTTACCAGTGGATCACTTTTTCCTTCCATGTTTAGGTGGTTTCGCAGGTGGAGCTCTTTATGATGAAGGTCTTTAAGATGAAGCCACTTAAGAGAAGATACTCCACATACATAAAACTACTCTTTTTTACCCATGTGATTTGCTTCACTGTATTCCTAGTGATTGTCACACCCTCATTGTCACAGGTGACTCTGTTGTGTTGGTTCACCCACTGTCTCTCAGCCAGATGGACTTCCCTTTCTCCAGGCAGTCAGTGGCAATAGGTGGTAGGTTTTTTCCTGTGATAGGGTCTGCTGTGAGGTCTTTTAATGCCATCAAAAAAGTCAGAAATGTAGGTGAATACTTGAAAACAGTGTAAATCATGCGACATCAACTAGTTTTGAGTCCTAACAAGTCGAACAGATACCACTTCTGCAGATGCTCTGTCATTGTCTCAGAGGAGCGATCTATCTGTGAGCGCATGCAATGCAAAGTGCCCTGCTCAGCCAACTGAGGTCTCAGACCCCTTGCAGTTTTAGTGCTGCTTTAATTCATTAGACTGATTCCACAGTCTTATCTTGCAAGATGTATTATGTAAATCACGTGTATTATTGGTTCTTTAGATTATTTATGTTTTCTCTAGCTGGATGAGTAAGTATTACGAAGAAGATTTGGGAGGTTGCATAAGCTGCAGAACTTATAAATGTGGTGAAGTATGGTGGCATAGTTGACTAAGTTGTTACAGCATGCTGTGCTCTGTGCATGTGAAGCTACCTTGATGCAGCAACAAAGGGGAAGATTAGGCACATACCTGATAAATTTCTTTTGGTTTATTTTTTAGTAGACTGTGTATTTTTTCTTCTCTGTCTCAAAGAAGGGGCTAGCTCTGGACTCAACTGTAAATACATGTTCCTTTTTTCCTTGAAGGGTGGAAGTAGCAGTCTCCAGTAAGTCATATGTTACATTCTATATGCATATTTGGCCTTACCTATATATTGATTGGCATAACTAAAACTATTATTTAGCATATAGGTTTTAAGGAAGCATGAATATACTTTCAATGTTTTGAAGGGATGCATGGAGTCAAATTAGGATTCATACTGTCAAAATTGTAGAAATGTGGACAGTTAAAATGACTACATTTGCATTCAGCTGGTTTCACTACAGATTAATAGAATGTACAAGTTATGAGATGGTGGTGTGACTGCCTTATTGGAAGCGGTCTTTGGGAGCCTGGAATACATTTTTTCCCCTGCTCTGTTCACTGAAGATTTCTTTTGCCCATCMGGTTCAGATCTAGTGCTGCGGCTGTGTTCAGGTGGGCCAGCAGGGGATAGTACGAGGATTTGCTCCCCTTTTTCTTTGCAATGGCAGTGTAGGGCATTGATAAGACTTTGGTCGGAACCTGTTCAGTCAGGACAAGTTACTTGTATCCTGCAGGTCTCTTATGCAGCCTACTCTTGTCCCTCTGTCCGTCCCACCCTTATTCCATCATACTTCCTTGTAGGATTTATTTTCTAGATTAAGAAACAACAAGTGCTGTATCTTTTAATGCCTTAAATCCCTTTTCTGTTCTTGTTTCATGGATGGCCTTAGCACTATTTTCTACAGATGCAATGGAACATCCTGTTGCAACCTCCCCCTGTCAGTCACTTGACAGCTCACTTTTTCCTTTCAAAACAGTGACTCTTGATCTTCCCTTTCAGAAACCCTGCTGTGGTTGCTGAAATGACAGACTCTCTGAGTTCCTGTTAACTCAAGTGTATCACAGTTTTAAACTGTGTGTATATATTTGATTTATAGAAATTTTTTCTGCAACTCAAGGGGCTCCAAAGGCTAGTGAAGCAGCTTTCCAAACAAAGTCAGCAACAAACGTTGACTTGACAATCCTAGTAGATAAAGTAATTGGTCCGTCTGCAGTTTGAAAAGTCCCACACAAGCTCCACCAGCATGCCCCGACTCCTGATATTGAAGGTAAAGGGTATTTCCTGCTTGGTCTCACAGCTGAACCTGCTAAAGAACGTGAGATCTGGTAGTGAGGTTGTGTTGTGTGGTGCATATTTGCCAAGATACGCAACTGTTTATGACATTTATGTGAAGTGTTTAATTATAAATGTTTTTAGTTGAAAACATTTTAAAATTGTATAGATATATTGCAGGTGAAAGCTCTGGTGAATGAAATGTGCTACCGGTTTGCTCTGCAAATCTGTTTCTAAAATCCTAAATTCTAAAATGTGTTTTAATGGTGAGCCAAGAAGCAAGAACCTTTTTGGTTGCCTGGAACAGCATCTCCTGTTCTTCCGCACCTGGACTCTTCTCAGCACCTGCTTCCTCACTGCCGTTTCTTTTTTAGCCCCATTGTTTGAGGAGGGTTTCTTTTTTCTCAAGTTGTGCTGCAAGTGCTCTGTGGCATGCCTTCTTCTGTTTCTCCATAGCTTCTTACGTGCTCTCCATACACTCCTCTCATTCCTCTGCTGGGGTGTTTTGGTGGCAGCTCCCACTTGTCACAGCTGCTGCCATTTTCCCTACATACTGTAGTAAAAAGCTGGAAAATACCAGTTTCAGGACTACCTATAGCACGTGCGTATTTTGGTCTCTTGCATATGATGAATGAGGTTTGAATTCACGAT
This sequence comes from Phoebastria nigripes, assembly GCA_035582835.1. Taxonomy (NCBI): domain Eukaryota; kingdom Metazoa; phylum Chordata; class Aves; order Procellariiformes; family Diomedeidae; genus Phoebastria; species Phoebastria nigripes. The sequence goes on along the minus strand of JAYKAV010000256.1, from coordinate 236,302 downwards.
CGGAGGTGGGGGCCTGTTCTGCTAGAGGTGAAAGATCAAGAGTTGTCGCAAGCAGAACAGTGTGTCCTGTGTGGGCTGGCCCCTGGGAGCAGCTCTAATGCCCAGCTGACTGCCCCTGAGTCTGTGGTGGGGTCCTGCATGCGGGTGTCCTTTTATTCTGCTTCAGGTAAGGACCTGGTCACTACTGATGGTAATATACTGGCCAGTCATGCAAACACATCTGGCACTTGTGTTCTGAAAAAGCCATTGTAGGTGCATGGATGAGGGCTTGCTTTGGTTGTACTCCATCTGCGTTGTGGTCCGGTATGTGAAATGATCCAATGGAACTGCTGTTTTGGTGGGTGTAAAGCACAGGACGGATAGTTCTGCTTCCCAGGGAGGCAGATGTGCGTGTTCTGGGTTATGTGGAAGTATCAGTCCTAGCGATGAGAGGGGAGCACGGAGATCTTGGAGCCTTAGGTGCAACTCACAGTTCCTCTGAAAGAGGAAATTTACTTTGTGGAGGAAGGTTTCTCTTCAACAGTTTGAGCTTTTCCCTAGCATATGGGTAGGTAGGACAAGTTTGCCAAATGTGTGATAGTTACATAAAACATGCAACATCTGACAGATATGAAAAGGGTTATAATAAATGATTCTTTTGTACTCCCTCTCCGAAAAAGCTAAACAAAATGATAATACAAAGTCCGTCAGATTTTCTTTCCCATTTATGAGGTCCTTTATGCTAGCATGGAAACTCTGGCTGTGAGCATGGGCTAACAATGGCTGGATCTATTTGAGAGCTTTCTGCTAGGCAAGTGCTATGCTATTTTGAATTACAGTGTTCATTTTGTTTTTATTTGCCATTGCTATTAATACTTGTGTATATGTGGGAGATTATTTCCCATATCTCATCTCCATTTCCAGTTCTGCATCTGCTATAACCCAGAGATACTACAGGCTGCTTGAAGTTCTCAGATTTTTTTTTTTTTGTCTCCTTTCTCCCTTTTCTGTCTTTCCCATTTTTAAAGCTGTACTAGTTTTCCGAGGGATAAAGTGAAGTTAAAAGAAGAAGTAGAGTTTTATTTAGGAGCTGGGGATTATTTTGCTTTACTGGAAATATTTGGCCAAGTTGGTGGTTTGGAAATATTTTCATGAGAACTGCTTGAGCTAAAAGTTACTGAGACAAAATTCCATAAAAATAACTGTGAACTCCAGTTTATAACAAGGTCATTGTTGGCAGCCTTTGGTTTAAAAACTTTCCGTAGCTGCAAGAAAGGAAGAATTATGGATCAAAGTGATCTGGATTTTTTTTGGCAATTAAAAAAAAAAAAGTTAACATTTGGATTTGAACCCCACTGTGGCTCGTTCATTTCCATTCAATTTTTACTCTGTATCCTTAGTAAGAATGACACTGAGGAACAGAGGATGGGAAGAGACACTTTTTTCTATTTAAAATTGGTTCCGCAGGATGGAAATTTGGCAACAGACATGGAAACTAAGCAAATCTGTTTACAGAGCTCTCTGCCTCTCCATATAATGAAACCAACAAGAAAGCTCGAATAAAGAGAGATTTTAATGATGAAGCCACACTTTGTTGAAATTTTTCTTTGTGCTGCTTGCTTCATCTTTTTAGCTTGTTGATAAACTAGTTATTTGGTGTGAGATGTAGTGTAAATTGAGGGTGCCAGCACTCATCTTGCGTCCTGTGCTCATCAGCGCTTCTGGCCACTGTTCACACGAATGAGCCAGATACAAAGAGTCTGGAAGTGGTGATACCAAAGAAGCTGAGGGTGTTACAGATACTGCTAGGATAAATGTTAGGAGAGAACTTTTATGAGAGGAGTCATTGCAGGTTTCAGACATAAATTTAAGGGTTGGGCTGTGGCTACTGTTAATGCAGGAACACATGGGAGTAAGTGGAATCAGTTTCCCATCTCCAACTCCTACAAATCATTGTCAGATCTTTTCAGAATTCAGGTGGGTGTACCCGTGCCCTCCATGGTGTGCTAGCAGGAAACAGCTAGGATGGGAGGCTGGAAGGACACAATTCCCTGCGCCATTAACTTAATGATCAGGAAAAATGAGCCATAGGGGGATGGAAATTAGTCTATTAATCTGGTAAAGAATATTAGAAATTTGCCTAAGATCAAGGAGAAAACCCGGGAGAAGCTGTAACTTGCTGACTCAGAAAAATTTCTGGTGCTATGCAGTTGCCGGCAGTCCCACACATCTGGCAAACAGCAGGAAAATATTTTAAATTTTTTAAATATTTGCTTACTTTTTGTACTTCAGATTAAAAATTGTTAGAAAAAATGAATAAAGTCTTGTCTTCACTGAAGAGTTACAAGAGGAGAAATTGTTATTGTGCCAGTGACGCTTCTTAGTCATATATGGAGCCATATATAAAGGGGAGAGGTAATTAAATTTAAGGTAATTTAATTACCTTAAATTCCCTGGTGTTTGGCTTCAAAATAAGCAAATGCTTATGGGTCTTTAAAAAAAAAAAAAAGGGGCAGAAAATTACATTCCTTTGTTCCCTAACATCTTGTCTGCAAAGATGCAGAATTCATCTATTGCAAGGATAATATCTACTTCATAATGCAGTATTTACAAATGTGTTACTTACCTGAATGAATACAAGCTCTGCAGGAAGAGTCAACTTTTCTTTTACAAAGGGAAATGCCACCTTTCAAAGTAACTGAAGCCCTTTGAGGGGGTGAATGTGCAAGTGAATAAAAAAGATCTGGATGGCATTCAGAGGTCTTTGGCAACGTTCTTTACCAGAAGGAAGCCAAGCAGCTGTGCAGGAAGAAGGAGGGTCATGTCATGGACTGTATGTGGGTAAAAGATGGGAAGAATAAGATAGGAATAAGTGGTCCCTTCTGACAGTCACTGGTGTAGCTGGACTGCTTGGTGTATTCAACATATAAGAAGTACTCTGGAAAAGGGGCTCGTTTATGAAGTGAGAAAGTTTGCTGATGATACTAACTTGTTCATGGTAGTAAGGTTGGAGTGAACCATGAAGAATTGGAGGAGTGCCTGGCATGGCTGTGCGACTGAGTAGTAGAAGGGCAGGTAAAATTCAGTGCAGATAAACGGTAAGTGATCTACATGGGGAAAAATAACTGTGATTCCACTAAAAAATGATGAGCTTTGAGCTGACTGTTACCATGAGTGAGTCAGTTACCAGGTTATGATAAACAGCAACGTGAAACAGGAACTCGCTACTCTACACTGATCAGAAAAGCAAATCAAATGCTAGGAAATACTAATAAAGGAATAGAGGATTAAACAGACGGCATCCTTGTTGTCACTGTGTAAGTTCATGGCTCACCAGCATCTTGTATAGCATGTGCAGTTCAGGTCCCCTCAGCTCAGAAACAATACAATAGGATGGGAAAAATTTGGAGAAAGCAGCAGTTGTAAGAGATACAGAAAGGCTTATGTACAAAGAAAGCTGGGACTCTCTTTTCTGGGAAGAAGAGATGTTGAGAGGGTATTCTTGAGGTCTGCAGTATTGTGAGTGATGGGGAGAGGGTGCACGGGTTCAATTGTTCACTGTCTCTTTCAACACATGTCCTAGGAGGCATCAAGTAAAGTAAGAGTATAAGCAAACAGAAGAGAGGTGGGTCATCTTAAAATGCTGTGCCAAAGAATATTGTGTTTGCTGAAAGTTAACACGGGTCCACTTTCTGACACTACACGCTCAAAAAAAAAAAAAATCAATTTTTTCTGTAATTGTATGTATGATGTAATGGATAGGTGCACTTTGAAACGTTAGTGTTTTCTGTGGTCTTTTGCAGTTTCGTGTAGCCTTGTATTTCCTGCAGTAGGTAACTATCACAAGCCTGTAAGGGAAAGCGAGATAAGCTCATTTAGCTGAATTAAGCGGCCTCCCTATATGTATAAAATTATTGGAATCCTTTTTTAATGTGTGAGGAAACATTTTTGGTTTTTCTTACTTAGTCTCCCAGCTTCCTCGATTACTTAAGAGAATATTGGATTTTAAAAAGCAGTCTTGGATTTAGTTTCTAGTAAATGTCTCCACCATTCCCTTTGTCCCTAGAAAATAACTCTCTTGGCGTGTTTGAGAACTTCAGTTGCACACGTAGGAGAAATACTCTTAAGTTATAGTGGTGTGGGTTTGTTGGCAGCCCTGGGTTCTCACTAAGGCATTATGCCTCTTTAGGCACACATGTTGTCGTTAAAGAAAGTGAAGTTGTGCTTTAGCCCTCAAACATGGCAGGTTCCTTCTCAGTGCATTGCCAGATTCTTCTGAAGTGGTCCTTCTTTAACCACTGTTACTGAAATATTGGGTCCCAGGTTTGGTGCAAAAAAGCAGTTGTTCGTGCAAAGGAATCTACGAGCTCTCTGCCTCGGTATCCTCATCTTAGCAACAGGGCATGGTTTTCTTGCATATGCCTTTCCCAGTTTTGGAGCTCACGCTGTATGTCGCTGAAACAGCAGGTCTTCCATTGAAAGTAGAGGAGTAATGACAACACCGAAAGCGTTTAGCTGCAACTCCCCACATCTCCCCAGGCTGGGTGAGCTCAGTTCCCTTCTTCCCGAGGTCACTCACCTCAGTAGCACCATACGTTATATTCACGTTTTAAGTGCATGCACTTGCCTGTGTTTTGTGCAGTTCTGTGTGTTTTATGCCTTCCCCTCCCTCCGTTCCCAGTGCCTGCACTGTATTCTGAACCTTCACTCGAGATGTGAACAGTCGTCCTTGGCAGCCTCATCAGGGAACCATGGGCTGGCCTCTGTTGCTGGGGCTGTCACATCCTTGCTCCTTGTGCTATATCTGGTCTGGGGATTTCCGTTTCCCGGACCAGCTGGAGAGCTCGCGTGTGCACGCATGAGCCTCCATTGCTCACTGAACCTTGACGAGGGATGTGTTGTTTTACCTAGCGACTCTGCCTGGGGTGATTCCTCACAGCACTAGGAGACCTTCCTTCATTTCTGTTCTGATGGGCACTTTCTCTTTTAGGAAACTTCTCTCTGTTACACCATTATTTGTTTGTGAAAAGGGCCAATACCCTTTTTGGTTATGCAGTMTCTGGTGCGATACTTGTGTGTGATGGACTTGTGTGTAATGTTTTGCTTCCGAAATGAGAGACAAATCTGGGGATGGTCTTGAACACGGTTGCAGAGAAAGCACAAATACCAAAGTTTAATGGGAGCCCAGGTTTCCTGATGGTAACTTGTTGTGCTAACAGCAGATTCATTTGTTTCCTAATTAATCAGAAAGAGTGTTCTTTTTATTTCAGCCATCTGGTGGAGAGCATGTTGTTTAGCTTCTTGCTACTGCAAATTGGAGCTACACAGGAAAAAGGATGTTTCAACTTCTGTTTTTGGCTTGTTTTTCTAGGTTGAGTCAGTATAGAGCACGGTAAAACATACAGTAATCAGTTGCAAAGTTCATCTCTCAAGGACTGCAAAAATTTAACTTAAATTGTCTTTCCTGAAAAGACAAGATGATTATATTGACGGTTTAATTGCTTATTATTACTTGTTTTATTCCATGAAATCAATTGCCAAGACAAAAGTGAAATTTCCTTAGTGAACTGCAGAAATATTCCAGGATACTGAATTTCTTACCGCTTTGTAGAGAACATTCAATGTCGCTTTTACATTTCTTTGGATTAATGTCAAAAGCATATTGCCTGTCACACAATTTGTCGTTGAGCGTGCCATTAGCTTGCTAACTCCGCACAAGGATCTTAAAACATTGCATTTTTTTTCTCCACAAGTCCCTTTAGCGCAGCCTTTCTTTGGAAGCTATATTGTTCTTGTGGAATATTTTCCAAGGAGCAGTCTGTCCCTATGTGATGTTTACTGTATTTTTGCCTTGCAGCCAGCAGATTTTAGTACAAACTTGCCTGGGGGTGGCCTTGTCCTATTTTCCTCTTAGATGGTTCTGGCATTTATAGAACTTGGGAGATCGTGCTTCTGAATTTTCCAGTCTGAAGAGCTCGAGCCAAAACAGCAGGGGAGATAGCAAACCTGTACGTTGTTTGGCTTACGGCAGCTGGGCCTGTTTTTCCTTTGACCTAAAGCAATAGCAGATTTTCTTGGGTTTTGTGTGGAGGAGGGGGGAAGTGAAGAAGAGGAAAGATACGTGAGGAAAACTGCTTTATCTCTGTGCCTGGAAAAAGCAAACCTTCCCCCCCCTCCCCCAATCCCTCTTTTTGCACCCCTAACAAAGGTAACTCAATAAACTCCAAGCTACTTTTTACACTGCATGTAGAGATTTTCTTTGTTTGAGTTAGTTTATGAATACTGATTATTGATGAGAAAAGGGACTGCGCCTTGTTTTAGTATTGCATTAACATTTTGAGCAACAAACTCTTTTTATGTTGTAGTACCGTAGCGCTTGCAGAATGGACTTTATATTAGAGGACTGGCTTCTTTGCAGTTTTTAGTGACATTTGATAGCTTCCCACCAACCTGTGTTTTCTCCCTTACGTCTTGGTCGGTGAAAGAAACTCTTGCCAATTAGGGCCCAGAGTCTCTGCTGGGGAATGAACTTTGATGAATGAATGTGGGAAAATATGAAATACCCCGCAGATGGGTGGCTCAGAGAACATAACAACTCTTCGAGTTTGGCCTTGTGCTCGGGGAGCCTTTGTTGTCTGTAAACACTGTCTCCGCAGTCATCCCCTCTAAATGAGGTTTCCTGTGGAAATAAATTTTACTGTTGCTGCCTTTTACGTGTCCTAGTCTTATATTTATCAGCAGATGTTTCAGTTAAGTTTTGCATTTATGTAACAGAAATATTTAGTTGTGCTACAGAGTGAATTTATTCCTAGAGGAATGGTTTTGCCTGTGATTGTTGGAATCCCAAGCTTACGAATTCCAGGAGCATAGGAGAGTTTCCTAAAAAGTTTGGGAGAACAACAGTGAGTGTTGAGGCTTAGTACATGTTTGAAGTGGAACACAAATTAACACTGCCTATGTGTGCCAAGCATTTTCAAGGGACTCATAGTGATTAAACCAAACTAAACCCCATCATTTTTCTAAAGATTGATAGGATTCCTGCTTGTATGTCTACACTAGTGTGGGACAACCAGGTGACAGATCCTGAGCCTCTTCAGCTGAACATAAAAGGAAAGAAAAAAAATTAATCTTTCTCCGTGTTTTAATGTCTTCTCCCTTCATATTGTTTACTTTGTAGTTTTTCCTTAGAGATATGTGGGGATCTTCATGACGACTGTTGTAGGGGAGGCTATTGTTTCTGCTGTAGTTCTGGCAAGAGATGATCGTACAGAAGCTACGTAGCTGCTCCTTCTGTGAGGAAGCTGTTTACCAGCTTCATAGCGCAAATGCTCATCCAGAATAAGAATTCTCTTAATTGGCAACTTGGATAAATTTCCCTCCCCTCCTCTTGTCCCCATTTGCAGCTCTCTGAGTCAGTCAGTGATATACCCAAATCATGTTTCATCCTAAAGGGAAGATTACTTGGACCTGTAAATGGATGCAAGAAGCAAGGGGAACGTTAGTCAGAGCAGACACACGTTAGTCTAAAGGTTTCCCGTTGGGATAAGAAGGGTCAGCATGCTGTAGAACCAGCATCTCCAGTCTCTCTTGGCCGAGCAGCGGGAATGCCTCAGGCTGTCGGAGAGAGCCAGGAAGGAGCTGAGCCTTTCAAAAAATATGCTGTCTTCAGAATTGTTAGGTGTGTTRTGTAGGCAAGTAGTCCAATTTTGCCTAGCTGTTCTATATTTATTTTCCTCTCTTCTCTCCATTCCGCAAGTCAGTGTTGCAGTATGAGGCTTTCATTACTTCATAGATTAATTTGTTACCTGTCACCTGGCGGAAATACTCTCACTTTTGCAAGCTTCGCTCTTTGTGCATAGGGAGACTATTTAAATTAGATAGATTTAAAAAAAAAATAGTAATCCGTTCTGAGGTGATAATTTATCTCATTTTCCTTTAATAATCACCTCTTTTTAGTACTGGTTTTCTTCGTCTAGCATGAACTTTTTCTGCTTTTTGTTGTTGCCCTTTGTTCTACAAATCCCAATGGGCCGTAGTGAATTCTTGTTTCACATCTTCCCCTTTTTTCAATGATTGTCCAAACTCTGAAGGCAAAACACAGAAAAAGGACCCTCAGAGTTCTGTGAATGTTCTCTCTTGGACTTTAGTACTGCTCCTCATCTCACTTTTGTCACTAAATGTAATAATTCCTGTAATTTGTCTTTTGATATTTAATACTTCTACTGTTGCCCTTAGGAATAGATTTCCTTCCCATATTAAACTTACTCAGGGAGGCTATAATCACGACTTACTAATTTCTCTCTTCTTTTAATGTTCTCAAGAATGTCTCCTTAAGTAGCAGATCTGGTAGATTCTTTGCTGGTATTAATTGCTGCGTAACCAAGTGCCCTTGAAAGTCAGTTATGTAAATGAGCAGCCTTGAGCTGGCCATAAGAACGATGCTGCCTTGAGTTTTAATTTAATAATTGAGGAATTGGAACATAAAATGGTTCTTTAAATCTAAAATAGGATAGAGTCATATTCTTTATTAGACAAATTCTAATTGCATGAACTATGATATATCAGTGGTTTAACATTTAGTTTAGATGATCACTTTGCATGCATGTGAGCATTTTAGATACAGTTATTATTAGGAAAAAGCCTTGCATTCAGTTGCCTTAGGTATTTTTAGTTGAGTATTTTGAAAGAAATTACTAATTTGTTGTGGCTTTAAAATACCAAGTAGAGCCTTTCTTGAAATATAGTCTTTATGTCTGTTTTTTTCCTTTCTTAACTTAGTTATCATAAAAGTCACAATTCTTCTGTAAAAGTTCCTTTTATTTTTCCTGAAGATGCATCATACCTGAATCTCTTGGCTTATTAAAAAGTACATGAGTTCTGGACAATGGAGGGCAGGTACATCATCCAAATAATTGTTTTGTCTGTTTGGGTAAAGGTTATTTATAATTACATACAATATATGCAAAAATCGGTGGATGCAAAGTTATTTGCAAATACAGGCTTGGCAAACCTCCTCTGGAATTCGGAAAGGGTTTTCCAGCTCGACTTAGTCATTTTTTCCCAAATGTCTTGGCGTAACTGATCACTCAGGAGTGACATACGGTAGAAACACGCTCTAAGGGACAAGTCTCCCGGATGGCGCACAGCACCACGCAAGATAGACAGATGGTGGCTTATTCAACCTTGGAAAAAGTTTAATCCTACATATTGGCACGGCGGCCTGGGTACTGAGAGAGAGGCACACACATGCCTGTGAAATCTGAGGCAAAGCTTTTGTGAGTTTGCTTGCTATTACTGAAAGAACTAGAAAGATTGAGCTGATAGAATACAGCATGAGTATCTGCAAAATTACGTGTTCAACATGCTTCCAGAAAGAGTGATGTTCCCTAGAAAAGTGGAAATCCCAGAGTTAGCAGAACACTGCAGAGAATAAAGTTTGCTGAACTTTTCACAGCTGTTTCTAGACTAAAACATGTTTATTTGACAAAGCTGTTGAGTACTTAACTTATCCACCAATAGCTGTTGATGAATTGAAGTGTCTAATAGGAGAAAGGGTGTTTTATGTTTTTCATGGTTTTACTTATGTTTCAGGGGTTGCTATTGGTTTTGTGAAGTGTATTAACACTTCACAGCACAGAAGCTGTAACCTTTCTCTTAGGTAAGTTCAAACAAAAAGTTAGAAATTCCCTGATGCTAGATTTAAATTTATAGCAGCAAATGCAAACTGTACGTTATAGGTTTTTTTAAAAAGAAGCAGAAGAACATCAGGCCTTTCACTTTAATATCTTTGTGTTAAAGACAGTGAAGAGAGAGACAGAATATCTGACATGGAAAAATGAATCCTTGGTGTGGCTTGTTGAGATACCTAGGGAAGAACAAAATCTGCTTCGAATTCTTTCTGGAAACCCAGTAGTGATTGATTGATTGATCTTCTGGAGTCAGTGTCGTGTTCTGTAAGGATTTTGAAAATACTGACCCACTGAGAACATGAAGGATTGCCTGCCAAACTTTTTTCCCCCCACTTTCTTTTTCTTGTAGATCACACTCAATATTCACAACTAGAAGGAAAAGGAAGAATCTCCTGACTCTCTGGACTTCACAGATACCTTTATGTTGTATTGGATGAGTTTAAACTAGACAAGACTTCTTTCTGAAACACTTCCAGAAAGGTAAATGTAATTCAAACAAACTCATTTTTTGCCAGTAGAGGAATACTTTGGTCAAATTAATCTCACACCAGTAACATTTCAGCCATACCATACCACAACATCATGATTTTTTTGATATGTATTTTATAGCAATTATATATATGTATGTGTTGATGTGTGTGTATAGATACATATCCATATGCATARCTATAGCTAAACCTTAGTAGTAATTTTTAGATGCTGGAAGATTTTGATTTGTTAGCCCTGGTATTTTTTGTGGAAATATATTGGTTTCAAGGAATTCTCTTAAGTGAAAGAGGTGGGGAAGGAAGAGGGAGAGAAGTGAGATGCCCAGAGTAGCCAGCATATTGGTAATTATTTGCCTGGGTGTGGAAGATCCAGGTAATGTTTCTGTTCTGCCTAATGAGAAAAATTACTTGCAAATTAGATCCTAGCCACTGAACTATAAAGCCAAATGGCTCATTCAGCATTGAGTGACATGTACTTTTAAAATATGGTGCGGTATGAGAGAGCGAGCTGCAAAGAGAGACTAATTCAATAACCTGTTGTTTAGCATATGCATTGAAGAAGTAAGAGATGTCAAATTCTTGCTTTCAGCTGAGGGTGCTCTTGTGTAATATAAAGATATGCTTACTTTTGGGCTAGTTAAAATAAACTTTCACTGTTCCTGAGGATGCTAGTACCTTTCAGGTACTTATTTTCTTGTCACCCTTTTCTTTCTTTTGTTGTGCTCCATTGTGAGAAAAGGTGACCATATCATAGCCAAACCCAAAGGCCTACAGTAATTACTGCAGAACTAGTGCACTCTTTCCGATTTCTTTTTTTTCATCTACTATAACTAATTATTATAGGACTTAGTCAATAAAAGTTTTAATAATTAGATTTTGTGCCCAAATGCAGAGTCAGGAAAATATGAGACATCAGTTTACTCTCTGCCTAGACCCTACAAGAGTTTCTTACACACTGCACAGAAGGAGTGAGTGTTTTGGTGGCCCATCCAGCCCCCTATGACAGAGTCCTGCCTTGCTGTCACGAAGCGTGCCTGTGGGCCTTCCAAACATCATTTATTTGTGAGAAAGAGAGCCACAATCTGGTGAGATGATTAAAATTCTGCAGATCAACAGCTGACACTTTTTTGACCCAGATCTGAAGTTCAGACTCGGAAATACTTCAGTCCCTTGAAATTTTAAGTCATGCTTCATAGAATTGCTGTTTTTATAATTTATAGGCTAAGCGTGATCATATCATTGTTGAATCACTGAACGTCAGTGTATGTGAATCAGCCATCTGCTGTCAGGGCTGAGTCTTGTATCTCCCTGGCCAGTGACAGTGGAGGTCATTAAACCATGATGGCYCTCTGTCAGATGGGAATGGTTCAAGGTAATAACATGGCTGAGTCCGAAAAAAGCCACTTTTCATCAGCCTGCTGGTAGTAATGACATTTGGAGGACTGAAATGGAGAAAGAGGAGTTGTAATAGAGGAACGGAGACTGTGTGAAGACAGAGATGTGAAAGGTTTGGATGTTTGAGAGGAACAAAGGCTGGCTTTTGTAGCAGGGTTTTTGCGTTAATTATGGAACCAGATGAGGAATGGAGAAACTGTCTACACAGGAGAGATGCAGCCTTCAGGATTTGGAAGAGAAGTGCATGTAGTAGGGATTTTTTAGCACGTAGAGGGCTCTGATCCTTAGGTCACTGACCTAAGAGTGGTAAGGAAACTGAGATATAAAATGCATGTAGTCTTATTTTATTTTGTCTAGACTTGCATACCTTGTGCACTTTCCAAGTGGAGAGTGATTGGGTATTTTGGAACTCGTACAAAGCTTGTGTATGTTTTGCTTCAACCACCGAATGTCCTGGAAACCCAGCATACCCACAAGGTTAGATCCTTGTGTTAAACTTGCTGTGAAATCTGGGCAGGATGTGGGTTAGCGCTAATGATGGGATYCTGTGCCATCTTGCTCTGCTAAGTCTTGTTTCTTTGGAGATACGGTAATCAATACCAAAAAAATCTAATGCAGAAACCAAGAAAAAGATTTGTCAGGAGATAACTGATCCAAACCAAAGGAGACCAAAGATGGTTAAGAAAGGACAGACACAACTGTATGCGCAGTGGTGGGAATTCTACCATACTAGTTCATACAAATTGCTGCTGGGCTGTTGAGAAAGCCTCTGAAGTTAAGGTTGAGCTGAAACTTTAAAAATCAGGAATAAGACATCTTGCTGCACACCTCATGGAATACATTTAGTCTTTATTTGTTGCAGCTAATTCCAAAATGTACTCTCAAGAGGTGTAGCCAAACAGGAGGAAAGAACAATTTAAAAATCCTCATTTATTCAGTAATCCAGTGGTAGGAAAATGTTAAGTTGTAATTGTTTCTATACTTTTCCCCCCAACCTTGTTGGGAGATTTTTTGAGGTATTAACTCCTAACTTAGTACTTAATCTTCCTTCTTTCTTTCTCCGCCCCCACCCCCCCACTCCCTGCAAAAAAAAMCCCAGACCCCACTGCTTTAAAAATGATACCATGCCCAGTTGACGTAACCACGTGTAGGTTGCGGTGTGCACTGGAGGTGATGTACCTCTCTTAAAATCTTAAATGCAGGTAAAGCTGAAAATGGCTGCGATCACTTTTATGCTTTCTGTCTGTCCCCCTTTGTTCTCTCTCCCTCCCCCTTCCGCTTGTGCTCACTTGCTCTCTCTTTAGTATAACACAGTTGAACAGCAGTGAAGTGTAAAATGTGCTTTTGCCAAGGTCAGTTTCTTGTGATTACTCGCCTGTGGCAACTTATGCCAGTTGCAACAGACTGAGTCTCAGCAGTCCACAAAGTCACACTGGTGCTTATGCAGAGGACACCCAGTGTAGGTTATAGTAACCGTAGTCTGGGATAGCTTGCAATGCTGCTGAATTTTAGCAGCTTTATTTAACTCTTCCGATCTAGCTTGCGCTTGCTTCAGTGGTTTGGACTCTGTTCCATAAAGCGCTAGGTTGTCCTGTTCTCTGGAGACCCTCGAGGAGGATTTTGTGTAGATGAAATTCTTGTTGTTAGAGGTTGTTTCTTTTCTTATAGTGGATTGCTCAAATTTCAGGAATTATTCATAAATGAAGAGAAGATAAAATAAAGCATCACGGACACATGCATCTTCAATTTTTTTTTTTTTTTTTTTTTTTGGTTGGCTTGCTTTTGGAGAAAGTCATATCAAATACTGCTCTATTGACATTGACAGAAGAGGAGTTGTGTGTCTTCATAGTAAGAAGTATTATGGAAAAATTTAAGAAGTAGTTTTTTAAAGCAAGAACTTAAAATAGTGACACACAGTCTTTGTACCACCTTTAGAAATGTCGTATACACTCATAAGCATCAAATAATTTTTTGTTTAGAAGTTAATAATGGTTTTGACTGCTGTGACTGGGGAACGAATGTGAGGTTCAAGAACATCTGTTTTAGGAGATTTGTTGGATCCCATTTTGTTGTGCACATTGGATTGCACCATGTGGTACCCAGTGGAAGCGGGAGGGACCTCCACTTTCATTCTCCTTTCTCACATATGAGCAAACATATCCCTTTATGAAAAAATGTTATATTTAGAACAGAAAAGCATGGAATTCCTGTGTTATTTTGCTTATTTGTACTATCATCAACAATATACATGATTTTATTTTCATTCTGGAAATACTTTTGCAAGAAGCATTTAGCTCTTGAGCTCTGTGATAGTGACTTTGAGGTTACCTGTCCATCACTACTGCCTAGTAGAGAGGTCATAAGAAACCTAGATGATCAGCTGAAGGGCTAGAGCTGAACTTTGGTGACCTCTGAAATTCAGTTAAGTGGAAAATTTCATTGCTTAAAATTGATTATGYATTTGATTCATTTTGAAACTATGTGTTGCTGTATTAAGCACTGCTCTCTCGTGTTTGGTTTGGAATGATTCCTGAGCACAAGTAAAATAATGGGTCAGCAATTGAGTCTTGATCCTGTAAACACCCTTGCACAAAGCACACAAGAATATTCCGTTGCGCTCAGTGGAACTCCCCACAAAACAAGGTGAGGATTCAGAAGTCAAGTCATTTGAAGCACTTCATGAAGGGTTCATCCTGTATTTTCTGTTTAATCTTGCTTCCAGGCTTGCAAGAAGTATTTTTATTGAGGAATATGTTACTTGTTGCTTTTTTGCCTATATGGAAGACAATGAAATTAATCTTTTGTTGCAAGTATGTTTTGGACTAACATTTGCTTGTATGGTTTTCATAGCCTATATGATTCTCTTGCTATTCCAGCCCCTATTCCTTTGCTTTTAATAACATTTGTATTGGCCCAGCTCTCATGGAAGAATATGCTATGAGAGCTGCATTCAGACTTTGTGAAGATTGATCTGTCTGCTCACCTTTAAGTTGGAAATTCATGGTGGAAATGAGCAGTGTTTTGTGTGTCTGTGCTGTGGTATATAGGCCTGTAGCACTTGCAGTGATGCACGTTGTCTTCTAATTTTTAGAGAGACAGTGGGAATGAGTGTTACCTGTAGGAAGAAACAACCGTACTAGTAGAAGCTGGTCTTCAGTCAGCTGAGAAATGAACAAATGGGTGTTACTGGGTGCGGTAATATAGAAGAGTTGCATTGTCCATGCTCACCAGAATTTATCCCATTAATTTCCTTTAATCTTAAGGAACTTGAGGAAAGGAAGGAACTATTCAGGCACCGAAGTTGGTTTTGGAACATTCCTAATGACGTTCCTGCAGTGGGCTGCTGCTGCTGCATGCTCTGAGGATTTCCTCATCAGTACGTTCCGCACGAGCAGGCAGTTGATGGTTGAGATCGAAGAAGTCTGYGCAAAACCCTGAACTCATTTGAATCTCTGTGCAGAGCTCCTAACCAATTTTTAAAAATTCATTAGAACTTCACTATTTCTCAAGTTCTCACCTCCTGGATTCTGGGTGATAGCAGAAATGCTTTGCTGCACACAATAGAGGTAGATGTTGTGTTTTTTTCTGGACAAGTGAGAATCCAGAGCCCTTGATGTCTTGCAGGATTTGCAGCCTGATTTTTTTAACTCATGGGTGGAGATATGAAAGCTTGTTAAGGGATTTATCCATATACTTCCTAGAAGTTTTAAAGGGAGCTCTCCAAGTTAGTGTCCTAGTCAGCTTTGAAACATTTACTGTGCTAATTCACATCTGCTGGAAATAAGCATTTCAACATATGGATAGAATCCTACTTTTGTAATGCACCTGCAATTTGTGAATACCACAAGAGGTTTCCCTTTCTGAAGACAACCACTGCACTCTCATTGTAGTAGTAGAGGAGTGTCTAGCATTTCATGTACTCATTGCTGCATTAATTTTATTAGAAACAGACTGGGGAAATGAGCAGCAAATTTGTGTTCTGCAGCAAAACATCTCTCTTCTCTCTCATAAGCATTCGGTTCACATTCAGACATAGGGGAGTATCTGAGGACTRGGAGCCAGGTAAAGAGAAGTCAATAAATTCAGACAGAGGAAACATTCTCAAGTACTGTATAAAAGATGTTAATTCCAAATAAAGGCCTGTGTTAATCTGAGGGAACAGTAACTCTGTAACAGTTATCACCCATACATCCTTGGAAGACAAAGGGGAGACCAGTTGATAAATCATGTTTTTTTGTGTTTCCCCTTTTAATGGCAATATTGTCTTTAAGCTTCTAACAGCTTTTAATAAATGCTAATTGTACATTTCAGTTATGGTAAGACAGCATCATCCTGACAGATTCCTTCTTATCAGATGGGCAAAATTCAGTGATCAGAAAGTAGGATTAGGAGGCAGGGTTTCTTACGGTTTGTTAGTTATGGCTTTGATACCTGAATCACTGCATGGACGAGGACAGTCTATAACATGACTTCAGCTTCCCCATGGGAAATACTGGCTAATAATTTCCTGCCTCACGGGTGCATATGAAGATTAACTTCATGGAACGAGTGAAGTATTTATTAATAAATGATCGTTATTGATATGTCACTTACTTGTTCATAGCAGTGACATTGGTAATATATTACTCCTGAGGGCAATGTAAATGAGCACATAAAACAAAAGACATACATTCAAGTAATTTTCATCACCCTTCACCAAAGCATGTGTCCATGTTAGTGCTTACTGTTTTGATGATTTTAAAATATTAAAGAAGAAATGCCACCAAATACGGAGGACCCAAGGTCATGCTCACTTGTTCTGTCTTCAGATCACACCTACTGGAATGTTTTTGATGATCTTTCTTTAAAGGCCTGTTAACTGAGAATATAGGTGAAGCAGCATGCATTTTAAATCCAGCTACATTTTAGAAGTTAAATCTTGTTGCATGTTTTGTGCGGTACAAGTATGATGTATGATTAAATTGTGAAGCATCCAACAGCAGCATGGCTATTGAATTTTTTTTTAATTTCTCACATTTTTTGTAAGTGAGGTTAAAGAGATATAAAATATTTCGCGAATCTGTTTCCAGTGTCAGAGCTGTCATTTGGCCTGTGATGGGAGATGTGGGAAAATGAGCATTATTTTACATTTCTTTCAGTGGTCAGCTTGAAGGATGTGACTGAACAGCAAGGTCATACAGGGTTTTGAAGGGGGGGTTTTTTTAGATGCTTTTACTATTTTATTAGCTCCTTAACGAAAAAGGCCCCTGGATCTTTATTTTTTGTTTCTTTATAGGTTTAAACTTCTGTATTTTTTCTACTATATACTTTAAATATTGAAAGTAATCTTGTGATAAACGTCCTTTGGGCTTAAACTGGAATTGCTTCACAGAGCCTCTGTTTTTTGGGTGTGGGCTGGAAAGAAAGAAATGAGATAAATGTGAAGGGCAGAGGGGAGGGGGAATGCACTTKAGAACCCATCTTGCTATAAAAGCTGAGGCACAGAGGTCATTTTTGACATGGTGCTGAGTATCCAGGCTGTTGCCTGAAAGGAGCAGTGGTGATCTTTCTTGCACCCATTGGTTCCTCTGCCATTGTCTCATTGGACTGAGATTTCTTTTGTTTTAGTGTTGTAGTCTAATTTACCTAAACATTACATTTGGGGGGGGAAAAAAAAAAACAAACCAGACAAATTCAGCAGCTTTACTAAATCTCAGCTGCTTTTATAAATTTGTGTTATCTAAGATGCTGGCAGTGACTGAGTTGTGCCTTAATGAGTCTTTCGTTATGGTTTCAGTCAGAAAGGTCCCATTGGACACCAGAGCTTGCGCCCTGCAGCTGTGTAGAAGACAGCTTAGGAACGTGGTCTGACATGCTCACTGTCCTCTGCAAGATTTCACTGCCTCCAGGAGTTGTTGAAGGTTACTGGTTGTGGTTTTAAACCCTTGTTATGAACATATGTAACAGAAATATTCAGAGCTGAAAAGACGTAGTTAATTTAACATTATATTTTTGTAATGAAAGTGAGAGTTTGAGTTTCTATCTTACGTTATTGATGGAGCTTTTTCTCTCTCAAGAATTAAACCTGAAGCAATGACTTATGAATCATACTTTGTGTCCCACTTACAGACTAACTTGACTCATCAGTGATTTTTCTTCTGGCATGATTTGGGGGAAATGCCAGTTATTTTTTCATGTGTGGTTTTTAATTGTTATTGACTGTTGAATAAAGATAGAGATGAAGGCAGTCCAGCTAAACACCTGATTTTATTTAGATCTGTGCTTCTAAAGAGTCACATCATACAATAAAGTGTTGTATGATTGCATGAGAGAGACTGTAAAATGTGATTTCTGATTCTTAAGTGTTAGTGTCACACAAGGATGGTAACAAGTGAGTCCTACGAGCTCATTATTGTTCTCATAATTCCTTTGCCTTAATAGTTTCCAGATGTATAAGATACAAAAAAATCTCATGTCTGGAAAATACCTCCCGCAAATAAAGCCCAGAACACAGAGCTTCTGATTTCTAGATTTTCTTTAAGTCACTCACTATCTAATGATAATACGCATTTGTAAACAAATTACACTGGTCATGTAACTTCTACCGTACTTAATAATCCTTGTTTTATTGGGTAACATTATTTTTAATGTTACATTTATCTTGTAATATAACCAGCTGAACGACATTTTTCAGTGCTAATTTTGTGGAAACTTGAAAAGCAAAGCCCAACTTCAGTAGTGCTTTCTAAGTTTAGAAATTTAAAAGCATCTAGAATAAACACATTAAAGCACTGTAAGAATAGTTTCTCGCAACCATATAGCTTTTTGTATATTAAAGTGTTTTGTACTTATTGTATTCATGTCTCCAAGATCTAAATACTCTTACATCTTCTGTAGAAACTAAAAAGCTTTTAGTTAGACTTCTCAGAACCTCAGTTTGTTTTAATTTGCATGCATTTGTTAGCCTCAACGACTGAAATCTTACATACAAACAATAAATACTTTAATCTGTTCGATATTATATAATAATCTCCTCCTAACTATACGTTCGTTGTCAGAATTTGAYTCAAGGGATTTTTTTCATGCAGTGTAACACTTCTTTCCCAATTACCTGTAAGGAAAACACAAATGGATGTGGCAGTTGTGCAGTGATGGAGCTATACAAGGCATTTCCTTAAGAAATTAAAGTATATATTTTTTTGCTATGTATGAAGACTCAAAATCCACATCTTTACTCCATGACTGATTAGTAGATACTTTATCCTTTAACTGAAGTGAAATCTTAAACTGAAGAGTCTTTAAAAAGCCAGTTTATATAATTTATGATGTGAAAGTTGTTGGAGCAACTAGAGAAGAGAGAAATRTGACAGATGTGTAGGATATCTGCATGCACAGACTATGGGCAAATGAAGATATTGTAGGTAAGATGCACAGATTCTCTCTGCAGGTATGTGAGAACCCAGACTGCTCTGCATCCCGTTGGTATGCGGTCATTCATCTATGGGGAATGAAATCCGCTTGGTTCTTACATGCCTAAACCAGGCTTCTTAAGTTATGGGCATCAGCTTGAGCCAAATATTTCTTTCCCGTTACACAATGAATGGCAAAACTTTCCTGCCAGGGAAGGAGCAGATAAATGTGACAGTATTATTTATTATAGAGCTTTTCACYGAAGAGTAATCTTCTCTGATGTGACCAGCTCTTACTTCCAGGTAACTTTTTCCTCCTTTCAAACTGACCAAGCAGCCATCCTGGATTCAGAAAGTAAAGAAAAACTTGCTCTCAGATTCCCTGTTTCTGTTCTCTGCTGGAGGCATCCAGTTTTGTTGATAATGATCTAATCTGTTGCATAACCGGAGAATACTGAGCCTGCTGCCACAGCCTGCTTCTTTCTTGGCACTGCTGGAAGGCTTCAAAGAGAGACTGTATGTGTGAGGCGACTGCTCTACCAGCAAGACCAAGGGGATCAAGGCATATGTTTAGAAATGGAAAACAACAAAAAGAGAAGCGGTTACCACACAGTTGCCATCCTGAAACTGAAACCAGTCTCACGAAAATGAACTATTTTGAAGTTGAGGATAATTATTTCAAATTCTGTAGAGCCAGAAAAGGTCAGGGATTTTTAAGGAAATTCATCRAGATTTTATTTTGTAGATGGTTGGTATGAGGAAGACTGTTTTTCAAAAAATGGATGTGTTGACAACAGTATGAAGTTGAATTGTTTTTGCATGATTTTATGCTGCGTCACATTGCTTTCTTGGCTCCTCTAATGTTTTCAATTAGTAAGTGTTTAAGTGAAATCAGTTGAAAAATTACTTTAAAGTAAGAAAAAAAAATTGTAGGAAAGTTTTTATGTAGTAATATTCTTTGAAGGTTGGACAGTTGTTTCAAGATTGCATTTAATGAGCTTGGGAAAAACACAGTTTTGGTTTTGGGGGTTTTTTGGGGTTTTTTTTGTTTTGTTTTTTTGTTTGGGGTTTTTTTGGTGTTTGTTTTTTTTTTTTTTTTTTTTTTGGTTTTTTTTTGTTTTTTTTTTTTTTTTTTAATTTCACAATAAATGGAAAGAATTTCTCTTCATATTATCCTGCAACGTTTTGGATTAAAATGCCTGATTGTTCAGGAGATACCTAATTTATGAGCATCTAATTTATCTTTCAGTGAGTTTCATGAATCAAGATTAATTATTATTCCTTGTACTTTAAGTATGGTTTACATTATGGCTCAACATGGGCTTAAACTCATCCTTTTGCAGTGTCAGATGTTCAGTCTTTTGACTTTCAATTCAGAATCTTTTTCTTTACTGCCATCAGGAAAATCTTAATATTTACCTGTGCTGATTTAGTAAGCCATCATAACGGAAATGTAGGAGTCTCAGCTGTATGTTATTAGGGGAAACTTGCTATAATACACAAAATACTAAAAAAAAAGAAACCATGCAACTTTCACAGTGCCAGCTTTATGGCAGTGTCCTTGTCTAYAGTCCATTTGTCCTTATCATTTACTGTGATAGTACTTTGTGGTTTTTATGATAGGGAAAATGACAGTAACATGTTTTTCATACGCATCAACTCCCCATACAAGGGAGGAGAAGGAAAGTTGGAGATGTAGTAAGCTTCCTCTCTCCCTGCTGTCCTTGTTAATGTCTAGACTGTATGATGGACCAGCATTAATGGTAGTGACGATGACTTTTATTCCTGTGGTGGTTTGRTGACTGGCATGTATATGGTGTTTCCTCATATGCTGTGAATCCCAAGAAAAACTGCAAAGCACAATGTGATTACTCTTGATAGAGGTGCACTGGAGTGTAGCACCCTGAGAAAGTGTATGACACTCTTCCCACACTTAAGATCTTTGAATTATTGTTTAACTAGAATTTTGGACTCCAGCGTTAGAAACACTCCACCGTTCCTATTTTCCCCTCTTCTTTCTTTTATGAGACAGATGTATATTTGCAAAATTATATGTTCTAATGAGATTTTGTCCTGGTGATTACAGGAGGAAGCCACAGTTGGGATTTTTGCTTTCTTCCTTTGACTACTTTGCTCTCTGTGGTGGTGTCTGTTTCTTCAGTGGTCCTTCCTCGTGGTGCAGGGAGGCAGGGATGCTCTGTCAGACCAGACCCTTTTGAGACCTCAGCTGCAAAACTGTAGCAACATTTTAAAGAATATGAGCAATCTGTATCTTTTCAAAGATGTGTTAGCTGTGTTCAGAAATTATCCTGAGGGTCACAGAAGGTATTTTCCTTATCCAGAACTACCCCAGACCCTTTCTTGGAAGCATCAGTCTGAAATTTTTCTTTAAAAAGTCTGCCTTTTTAACAACGGCCAAACAAGATTATTTTTCTTTGTCCTCCTTCATGAAACAGTTGAGTTGTTCTGACTGAAATTAAAATACTTTAAAAATTAAGACTTAAGGCACAGACTCAGAATGAAAAATGTCAGATCAATTTTTAAAGCTTAGTGGAGTTTTAAATAACTTCAGGGATAGACAGTGCTCTCATCCCTAACTGTAATGCTGAGGGTCAGCTGTATTGATCCTACCTCTTGTTGGAGAAGCACTGTCACCAATTTACTAGTTGCCATAATAATGTTATTTGGCACGTGTTAAATAGCTGTTTAATCTTTTTTTATATTTCTTTTAATCTTTTTTTATATTTCTGTCTATCATTTCCTTACTAGTAAGTAAAGTGGTAAAATAGATCAGTGGCAGTGAAGTTGTATGTGCTTAGTGGAGCCGCCTCCTCTCCTCTTTTTGGGTCATTGAAATCTCTGCTTTTGAGAGGCTTTTGTGCTCTGTTTTTATGTTGAGGATATTTTTGACAGGGAGTCAATGCTCAGATTGCTGTTTTAGTTACTATGGAGAAGCTTTCCCACAGGAAGGCTTATGCTCTATTTTCTGAAAATGGTCATGAATTTGCCCAGCTTCCTCTTAACTTGCAGTTCTGAAGTTCATTTTGTACCAGTTGTCTTTAGACTGAAAATACCTTTGGTTCATACKTGCTTCCTTTTAGGCTTTGCGATCCCTGGTGTCCTAACGGAACAAGGGAAGGATGAGGAATCAGAACGAAAGAGGAGCATATCCTGAAAGCCTGCATGTCACAAGGGAAATGAATGTAGTTGTAGTCTGATTGTGGGGTTTTGTTGAGCGAGAACTATCACATGACGTGTCTTGGAAGTGAGTTTATTGGAGGTTTCTGTTATATACTGATGTATGTCTGTTAGTTCCTCCACTTGTGGGAATGGTTTCCTTACGCAGGATGCTAGATTGTGGTGTTCTCCTTTATGTCGTGGAGCAGGTAAGAGTTCTTTAAGTAAGTTTGTTTCCATGGGGAACAGTTCCTGGGTCTGGGCTGGATGGCAACAATGCATACGCTTTGGTTCRTGTGTAGTTGTGGGGTTTTTTTTTCCTGATACCTTCTGTAGTTTTTCTTTGTATCTCATATATTGAATACCATTTAAAGAGGTAGCTACATTAAGGTGTAGTTCAAAGTGGCAGAAAACCATGTGAAGCTGAGAACTTTAACCAGAAATAGATTGTGAAAGGTTCTGAAAGCATTTTATTTTCATCTGTTCTGTCAGCGTCTTTGCTGATTGAACGCTTACTCGTAAGCCCACTGTTCTCAGACTGGTTAGGTTGTGTGATTTTTATTTTTTTTTCAAGCTCTCACCTCCTCCAGCGATAGGAAGGCAATACTGCAGCCTTTGAAGGGCCCAAAGGTTTGACAGCGTTGTGCTGCAGTCCTGGTCTTGTGCAGTCCACTGTGATGTGAAGGGTAGGAGCCTTTTTCTCCTCATCCTTTTATTTCTTTTAAATCACCCATTAAATACCTGAAAGGGAGCAGACTTTTGGGAAAAAAGTTTTCCACTTAAATAAGAAAAGTTGGAGAAGAGGAGATTCAGAGAGGGAACGGTTTTCTAGGTTATGCCTGGAGGATTATTCAGATTCAGGAAAGACTTCAGAACATGGGGCTAAGCCTCAACATCCTTTCAAATTCCTGACTGAACTAAAGACGGATCAAACTCTCATCAATTATCTGTAAATGTAGAGGTATTTTAAGGGCCTTTTAGCTGGCTGGTGTCAGAGTCTGAAGGCATAGGAAATGCTTTCTGGTCCCATTTTTTTCAAGGCGTGATATGGGATGAGGAAGGAGTAGACTTCTATAGAGGGTCTTCAGGCTTCAAAAATTGGAGGAATAACAATGTTATTGGATAACGCGTGAGGAAACAGAGACATAAAAGCTGTCTTGCCCCAGGTCACACTGCAGCTCATTTTCAAAGGTTGGGATTAGAACCAAGGTGCTTTTTTCTGTCTCCTCTTCTTCCTAGCTGTAAAAATATACATGCTTTTCTTCCACAGTTTCAATACTGAAATCCTTAAGTTAAATCTGAAGGAGTTCTTAGACTGCAGAGAAATTGTTTCCTGAACAGATGATAGGCAAGTCCTGAGGAGTGCCGGGTTTTGCTTCCTCTTCCTCTTTTTTGTGGCTCTGCCTTACTCAGTTTTGCGAGCCAAAGCTCGTGAACTCTTCCAGAGGATAAAGGCTGAAGCTGCTTGTGTGTAATCATGAGTGAGCTGACAGAGACGCTCTGTCAAAGTGACAGTTACTGTGTATAAAAGATTAGTGATAGATGGGAAAAGATTTTGTCATTGAGTCTTGCCCAAATTGTGAACATTTTCAATTGTGTGACCTTTTCTAGTTTAATTAGTGTAAATCTTAAAAGCACAGGGCATCATGATTACAGAAGACAAATGTTGTTCAACTGTATTACAGAGCTTATCCCCTAAATTTGGTATGAGGTCTAGTGTTCGCTGCTGGATTGCAAAACTAAGTTTGCTCTTAACGAAGGATCATCTTGAAAAATCAAATTCACATCTAAGTTTCTAATGCCAGCCATACCTCTGATATTTTTGCTGCTACTAAGTCAGCTCGTATTTTTTTATGTAAAAGYCTTAGAAGCATCAACCTTCCATTAACATTTATAAAGAAAGCAGCAATTTGAATATGCATGGCTCAAAAAACATTTCCTGCAGCTGGCCCAGCAAATTTCAGGCTCTCTTGAATATTTGGTCCTCAGAAAATACATATGAAAACTGAATTATTGATTCATATCCACACATTTCTCAGTTTGTTTTTGGGGGGAGGAAAAGCAGCAGGGGCAAAATACTGAAGATTCATGATGCCATGAAGCTTAACTACCTCACTGTGTGTTCATTGAGTAACTTCTGATAAAGTTTGTGTCCTTTTTGTTCTGTCTTTGGAAATGCAGTTTACTTGCTTATAAAGCAATGGCTATATAATAACTGCAGATAGGCTGTGATAGCTTGGGGTGTTCCTGTCCCCTCCTCTCTATTCTTTATTGCGGGTGTGTGTTAGAGTATCGCAGCCAAATTTTCTCTCGTACATAATGAAAGTTTCTGTTTTCTTTCAAAAATTCTGGACATGATGCTGTCTTTTTTTTTTTTTTTTTTTTTTAAAAAAATTTTTTTTTTTTTTTTTTTTTTTTTTTTTTTTTTTTTTTTTTTTTAAAAAAAATTTTTTTTTTTTTTTTAAAAAATATTAATTTTTTTTTTTTTTTTTTTTTTTTTTTTTTTTTAAAAAGCATTTAAATATATATAAATTTACTGTTACTGTATCAATTGGCATAACTGAGGTCAAACCTTAATATAAAAGATTAAAAATACAGATAAGCACAATTTCTATGTACATTATCATTGCTTCTTAAATATGGTGTCTTAATAGTTTATCAAAATTACAGACACTATCCTGATGGAAAAAGTTTTTAGGATTTTATAACTGATTTAGAATTATGTGCATGTATTTGTATGATGTTCATGGAATCAAAAGAAAAGAACTCAGGCCGTTTTAGAAGAAAGTGTTGCTTTTCAATACTGTTTTTGTATTTATTATGCAAATGACCTTGTATATGTTTTATTTTCCTGCAGTATTAAGAAAATAGCATTTTTAGGTTGCATTTTAATTTAGTTGCACCATTCTGTACTTACAAAAGGGTTAGCTGTTGGAATGTGTTTTGTAGGGAGGGTTTTTTTTATGACTTGGCATTGTGTAGTTGAATAAATAATTTGCATTTGAAATGTGAAAAAGTCAGCACCACTTAGGCTCCTTCACTCTAGCAAGCTGGTCTACCTTTTTGTCCAAGCTAATTCAGAAGAACACATGTTTACACACACGTGAGGAAATCCAACATCCAAAATGTGACAGCAAAAAGGATGTCTTTACATAAGTGGTTGGACATCTTTAAACCTCTTCCACAGTGGGTCAGCAGTTTTAAAGCGGTGAGATTTTTGAGGTTTAGAAGGCAAATCTTACAAAGACTTCAATTTAAAAAAAAAATTTTTAAATATGAAAGAAGAGGAAATCTTTCCTGTTTTCTTTTCATTTAGACCTCCTCCCACAGCTCCTCAACCATACAATTGGTACAGGGACTAGACCTGTCCAGGGCCATCCCTGTAGCCTGAATGTTAGACAGGATGGCATCTTCTCTAGGGATGCGAAGAGGTCTCCCAGATGCAGGTGGGTCTGTGTATCAACACGACTAGATCCTCACTACCTACACATGAACAACAACTTTGTTGTGGCGTTTGTGGTATTTTGACAGCATACATTTTTAATTTCTAATTGTGGCAGATGTATATTAGAGACAACCAAAACATTCTGGTTTTCCCATACAACTTGGCATACAGATCAGGGAACTCCTGTTACGGACTTAAGTACAAAATAGAAATCCTGTAGCCATCAGCTATTTCTAGTTGTAGATCTGCACTTAGTGTGCTATTAGTAATTTATTATTGTCTCATGAACTAGTTATTTCCTCTTCCTGTTTTAGGTTTTGTCTTATTTGGTTATGTGGCTTTGTCAAGACCTCATGAGGTTGATTTTCTTTCTAAGGAAAATTCACAAGACCTGGTATTTTGATTGCAGTTTTTTTTAAACACAATGCTCTTTGTAGTGAAGCACAAGCTTGACTGACTAAAGCTTAATGATAGAACAGTTTGCTTTGAAATAAGGTTTGGTTTAGAGCAGGAAGGATTGATGTGGCCTTGTGAGGGAAAGGTGATTAAGGAGCAGGGAGTATTTTTCCTGCTTTGTTAGGAGACCTTATGCTTTCCTTATTTGTTTGTTCTTGGTTCTATTTTTGTCTCTGTTACTGAAGATGTGTTTCACTTCCTAAGTCGGGCTTCAGAGAGGTGTTTTTGTGTTGCATTCGGTTCAGTGCATATTCATTAGCATTATTTATTATTTGGAAGAAGTTGGAGTTTTGCGGAACTGTAAAATGCCATTTGAGTTTCTTCTGAACTTGGAAGTTTTCATCGTTGTTAACAGCTGTTTTTGATTTTGGGCAACTCATCAGTTGAATGCATTCATATGAACAATGTATATGTTCCATAGCTTATATGTGCTGACGTGTGGATCATGTTGTCCTCACTAACAAACAATACACTTCATTGGAGTAGGAAATATTAACGGTAATGTCAATTACCACAAAAATGCCAAGAGTTTTTATTGGAAGGGCCACAAAACCTTGTGCTTCAAGGCTTAACAAATGTCTAAGACAGATCAGTGAAGTGGGGAATGTTTTTATACATGTGCACACTGATGGGTCTTAATTTGTTCCTGGAGCATCCAGTTATGGCTGTTGTCTAAAGTTATTTGATTAGGTAAACCATAAGTGTCTAGTATAGCAGGATCTAAAGAATCCCAAAAGATTAAATATGGCAGTTGCTGTGTTTTTATGATAATATTACCCTTTGCCCCCTTGTTTATCACCTATGAAATTGATTACATTTTCAATGATATTAAATTATTATTGCAGGCTTAGACTCTAGATGCAAATTAAACTTTTGATTAACTCTTCATTGATTTCATGTGATGTATGAATTTCAGTCACAGTATATGAAAGTAATATTTAAAAATGCCATTTCAGTAATGTAGCTGTGACTACACGGGCTATTTTGCTGCTCGTCTGGTGATTGAAGAAGCATGGTTTTCATCCCTTGGTATGCAGTAAACCTTCTGAGATGCATTCTGCCTGGAGAGCATTATAGCTTAAATAAGGAATGACTGTGGAACTGTAATTAAATACAAATTGCAGTGCTAGAGCAGCACGCTCAACAAATTATCACTTGATAGAGGTTTCATGGTTCTGAGGAGGCTCTTTTAGATGAAGGTAGGTAAATTTGAATGCTCTTGGTTTAATTCTACACTTCTGTTATAAAAACTTATTCTGTTGCCAGCTTTCTAGTTTTTATCTGTGCTTTTGACTTGTTTGCTTTTCCAAACAATTTCTCTTTTTTTTTTTTTTTTTTTTTTCCCCTTAACCCAAAACTCAGAGAAGCACTTGTGCATGTGTTTTACTGTTTTCTTAAATCAAGCCTTGGCCATCAGGGCATGACTCCTGTTTTATTAAACTGCAACTGCTGGGAAGTTCTTAGGGGCTCACTGAGCTCGCATTCGCTAGTGAAGTGTTCCAGGTTATAAGAGCAGCCTTTGCCACGCACTGACAGTGTTTTACATTAACAGTATTTATAAAAAAGTGACACTGAGGAATAACCTTGGAAGATGAAGAGTTTGTGTTTTAGCATGAGGTATTTGTTCTAAAATTGCTAATTATAATGTTGAGGATGAAATTAAATTAGAGAGAGAGATACACACTGAAAATACAGGACTTTAAAAAAAAAAGAATTTTATATATTTTTTTAGTTTAGTTTCATTTAAGTTTTCAGTTGCTGACTTCTAAACGGTCTGCTTTCTTAAATTAAAATAAGCACATTTAGTGCAAAGTGAACTTCAAATTTCAAAGCACTAACAAGGAAGAATTCTGAATAATCAGGCCTTTGATGGTACATTAATATTTTATATTGAACTATTTACCAATTGCAAAAGAGATTTTTCTTTTTCCCTTTCTTTTGAAAAATTGAAGTATTTGTATGAGCTATGATAGACTGCTGCCAAAGATCTCGTCCTCTGAAGAATTCTAGTAAAATGAGATCAGTCTGGCTGGGATTTTGTAGGGGGGTGTAGCTGTTTGGCACTAATGTGACCAAAGGAGATTGGTGGTGGTGGCGGTGGGGCGGCTTTCATACATGCAGAAGCTTGTTTCTAGTTGTCCTTCTTCATTTCCACCCTCTCGATGGAATATAAAATGCTAGGTTTGGATTTCATTTTAATACAGCTGAAGTTGGGTCTTGTCAATCAGAAGGTCCAAAGTTTGTATCTGTTGGAATTCTCTGGAAAAATGATGCATCTTTCAAAGCTGTTTTTTCTAAAATACTACTACTCTTTAAAGAATTCATGTCAAACTTGTAGATCAAAGACAGACTGTATAGAAGCACGTTGCAATATTACTACATACTAGCGGAAATACAGCACAAGGTATTTATATTTAAAAGGGAATTCTAATAAAAAGGGATTTATAGATCTGATGATCTTGGTTGGCAGGCACTGAAAATTGCTTGTCTCCTGCCTGAATTTAAGTGCATTAAATAGCTGAAATACAATAGGAAAATAGACTGGGTGATCAAAATTTTTTCATTTCAAATTTTGAATCTTCTGCTTTCTCTTTTACTATGTTGTGCCCTGGGTTTATCCTTCTAGTCATTAAAAAGTATTCCAGGATGGGTAGTAGAACTATAGGTCTGACAGCATATCTTGCAATATTGCCTAGCAAAAGTTTTAATTCATTATTTATCATCACTGTTTAGATGCTAGGTATATGTGTGTTTTCTTTCATCATTCCTTGATTGTTGTTCTCTGGTGTTCTTCAGTGCATTACTAGAAAGTCTTGTTTTAATATATTATAAATATTCACATTAATGCATCCTGTTACAGTTAGAAGACTCCAGGCCTGGATATTTTTTTAGTGAATGTATTTTAGTTACAAATATTTGTACCTATTTTTCCTGTTGATCTCTGTAGCTACCTGACATGTGATATGATGTCTTTCAGCTTTTTCCTATTTCGGTGACTACAAGACACTTGTGGTTTTGTGCTTGCAGCCATTCAAGCTATCAACTTTTTTGACAGCAATTATTCTAAATCTGCTTCAAATGAGGACGAAGTTGCTCGCAGCTTTGTCCAATTCAATATGCAGGAATTCTCTTAAATTCCTACTGGGCTTAGAAAAGGATGAACTGGATGGTGGCATATGTTTGATCTTTCTGTTTTCACTTTGGTTACTAAGTGTTATTTTTTTTTTCCCAGCATTTCCCCAAAATGTTTTCCAGTTCTGTTTACCTGTGAGGTTGGTGATGTCCTATTCGTAGTATCTATCTGTCTTTAGCTCTGACTTGAGCTTCTGGATGAATAACTGCTGAACTGAGAACACTGCAGACACATCTTTGAGAAAATGCCATTAATTTTTACAACACAGTCTCTTTCCCTTTGATAAAATCATGATGAATTTCATTGGGTGTGTAATAAGAGGTGTATTATTTGGTTAGTCTTTTTCTCCCCCCCCCCTGCTCCTTAAAGAAAGAGCCTGGAAAGTAGAATAGTAGTAGGGGGGAAACCCAATACAATTATAAATATTCCCTCGTTTTCTTTAGACTGCATCAGTTTGTCATATATGGAGCTTGAAGCTCATCAGGTGCAAACCTCCTGCTCAAATATGGACTGGAATTTGACTTTGTTATATTTAAACCTGGAAAAAATGATGTACCTTCCACTGAAGTGCCCGTTTATAGTGCAGGCTAACCTTAATTTAGTACTGCTTTGGCTAGTCAGCTTTCTGTAGGCAAAATGACTGCAATGTTAGCAGTAGAAGAGAATGCGTGTTGAAGAACTGAAGAAAAAAAAGCTAATAATTTCCTGTGCCTGACCTCACAGAGAAACCTCTTCCTTCCCCCAAGCCAACCATGATAAAATACCATAAATTTTCTCCACATGTTCTAGCTGCGCTCAAGCAGACGCTACGAAAGATTTGAAGCTGTAACAAGATACCTTTCGTCCTGAAGAGTGGGACTGAATTTCACCTTGTTCTTTTCTGAATGTTTTCTTTTGGCTAGACATATGAGTTGTATTTGTTTTATTTTTTTTTTTTCCACAGGATATCTGCTAGTGAAGGGTAACGTTGTTGGATGTACATTTCAGCATTTAATTTTTTGGCTCAGTGACCCATAGCTCCTTTTGTTGATGTTTTGGGGAGGGAATAGATCAGTGTTAGTGGCATGTCTTATATATGAGATAAACTTCTTCATCACCTAGCGCTAAACCCTAAAGACAAAGATGCAGAACAGAGAAGATGGAACATTAACTTGCAATATTTATTTTGAAGTTGATGTACGCAGGTTAAAGTTTGTTTCTCTATGTAACATTAGCCAAAATTTTATAATGTAAACATGATTCTTTATGACTGCAGAATTGAGTAAAATGKATCATACTATGATATGGTGATAGAAATGCCTTTTAAAAAACGTTGGGTTTTATCATAGGAGGCTTGGTTATAAAATGTTAAACTAAATAGGTAAATTCTTAGTGTGAGTCCTTTGGGAAGTGCTGTTACACTTGGGATACAGTCAGTTCAGTTTGATTGCCTCTGTTTGTAAGATGAAATTCTTCTGGCTTGCTTAGCATCTACTATTTGAAAAAAACCTCTTGGGTTCCTACTAATGCATATCCTTGAAAAAGTCACATCCAGATCTGGAAGAGCAGGTCCCAGAATTGTAATTGCCAAACAAAATTTCTCAGCCTAATACTTGAAAGGTGAAGAATCCCTCTTGTCCTTCCTTTTGAAAGCAGTGACCTATGTTGTGTCTTACAGCTGACAAAGATGTGCCAATGAAGACGAAACCGATCTTTCCTCAGGAGCGCCTTCAGTGTGTTTCAGAAACTGGTGAAGCCAGTTGGACGTTTGCAAAAGTGCCCAGGAACAGGGGCTTGAGGGTGTTTGTAGCCCAAATTTCTGCTCATTTGCTGTGTTTAATAAAACAGGAAAGAGAAAAAACAGTTTTTCATTACTAAAATTTGAAAGTTATATTTTGAAGCAGCTTGGAATTTTTTTAAATAATAATGAGCTAGGTCTGTGTCTAGTTTTACACCCCAAGCTACTGTGCTACAGAATGGTTTGAAGTAACTGTAGATTGCTGTTTGCGATTTGAGCCCTCCTACCTTGTTGGCAAGATGACCTTGAAAGTGCAATGGGGGAATCCCCTGCTCAGAGGACCAGGATTCAGTGACCACCAGAAATGGCAAGTGCAAAACTGGTTGGCAATTAAGGAGGAAAAATCTATTACAGACTGCTCTGCCATCTTTCTGTGTGACCTCAGATGGGTTCATCAGCTCTGTCTTTTGCTGGGTTGCATCTGTGTACGAAGGATTATGTTACTCTTTGGACCAGATTCCCTCCCTTTGTATACCTGTGCTGACTGACTTCACTGGGGTTATTTCTGGTCGGTACAGATGTAAGATGAGAAGCAGGGTTTCTGTTTACGTTGTCAAATACGTTTGCTTTCTTTTTAAACTCCAGCATTCAGCTTGTATGTAGAATGTAGACTGATATTTTCTTAACGTGCAAGGTAAGAAGGAAAAAGGTAAGATGTTGAACTCTTCAGAATATAAGGCTATGAGCAGGTCAAAGATTAAAGTACTAACAGTTAAGCTGCTCTGGAAATTAGTTTCTTCAGTATACAGTGCTAGGTTTTACATGCTGATGAATTTTGGATATGCAGAGGAGCTCCTGGATGTCAGTGAGAATGTCAGTAAAGTTGTTTCACACTTGAAGTCTGTCCTACAAGGAGGGGCCATTGCAGTCTGCAGTGTTCCTCCTCTGGATATGCTAATGCACTGTGAAAGTGCACATCGTGCCTGGATGGGCCCTGCTGATAAAATGCCGCCTGGAGATCTCACAAAGTGCTGATGTGTCAAAGCACCCACAAGCAGAGGGTGAATAATACTGCTTTCTAAAGGTCACGTCTGTTGAAGTTAGCTAGCGCGCCCTTCTCGCGTGGGGCTGGAGTCCACTCTAAAAAGTTCTGTTGTTCTTTGTAATCTCTGAATCCACGGTGTAATGGGTAAAATCAATAGGGCTGATAAAATGTCTTAATTTAGACAGCAGGAAAGAAAAGCAAAGATAAAAAGCTTTAAAGCCTTAAAACTGGCTCTTTGAGTTAGTATGGCTATCTGATTTCAAGTCTTGCCTACTGCAGTATTCCCCAAAATGTGTTACCTGTTCTGGGAGTTGCCTTGTTCTCACTTACAATCTTCCTTTGTTTTTTTACCTTCTAATGAGAAAAACGCTTCCACTTCTTGGAGCAATTGCTGGTAGTTACATACGACCATTTGCCAAGCAAAGTTAATAGTTATTCTCGCTAGTGGATGGACATTTTTAAATAACTAAAAAAATACAACTATATTCTTATACTTATTTTTTCCATCTTACATTTTGCAGTGATGTTCATCTCTCTCCTCCTATTTAAAACCTTAGGCCTTTTTTCCTCTTAGGCTTTTAATATTTAATGTCATTCATGAAATATTGTGAGTGTAGTGTATCATTTGTGTACGTAACATTAAATAATGAAATACGTGCAACTAAAGTATAATTTGAAGTAGCTTACTATGGTTATGCTCTTGCAATTTTATTTGGGACCTGGTTATGCTTAAACACTTCTCATAAAACATATATATGTAAAACTTACACATGTTAATATAGCTAAAAAACAAATCTTCAAATGACTTTCAGCAGTAACACAATATATCAGACTTGTCAACTATTTTTAGTGTCTTGCTGGACATTTGTATTCATAGATAACCTCTTGTCCTGGACTTACTTGTTTGTAAAGTATGTGTCCGTTGTGGACATGCAAACTGTTTTAATTTCAAATTTACTCCCATTTCTGACTTCTAGATGATTTGGCTGTGCGTTTTTTCTACTGAGAGGAAGAGACGTTTCCTATTTAGTGAGGAAAAGGTTTATCTCATCACTACAGTTAGGGGCCTGCAGGCTGAAGCGAAGCTCTGCGAAGAGGAAATGCTCTTCCTCCTTTTGTTTCCTTTTTTGGTTCTTCCCGAAGAACTGTTCCTTGACCCCACTTGGTTAGTTTAGAAGTTCTGGTTCACCAGAATGGTCTGTTCTCTAAATTTTTGCTTAAAAAGGAAAAGCATTTTGAGTCTGCTTTTATGAGTATATTTCTCTAAGTTCGTTCTTCTGTTTGACCAGTGTTTCCATTGCTAGACATTTAAAGGATAGGTGAGAGTTCATCTTTCAAGCATATACTTCGCTGCTTGTTTCTGTGCACCGTGGTTGTGGCTTATTTAAGTTAGGAAAGCCATTGTCCAGCGTCACTGGGTTTCGTTTGGCTTTGTTTTTTCCATTCCTGATATCTGTTGAAGACTGGTAGGTCGGATCATTCCAAGTTTGGTATCTTAAGTTTACATTTTCTTGTCTATTTCTCTTTGAGGCGCCATTTGTGGTCACTGCTGCTGCTGCTTCACTGTTGAAAGCAAGTTTATTCTCAAACGCTCACAAAGAAGGTACCAGCTGATTTAGCTACCATGCAAACTGCAAGGCACCTGACTTCCTACACGACAGTCCTCCTTTGTATGTGCAAATAAAGTGTAGGTATCTCCCTTCCTATCCTTTGAGCACGGTTATGTTAGGTCTGTGCTATGCAAGGTCATTCCTATGGTAGTTGTTTAGTTTCAGCTGCCAAATGCTGTTTCTGAGGCTCTCGGGTGCTTGCATAGTGCTTTGTGCTCTGTCTTTGAAGTCTCCTGTTGTCAAAAAACCCAGTGGAGGAGCAGCCAGCCTCTCCGGTGCTCTGTTTCCCACTGCTCTGGAACGCCTGTTCCCTGGCATTTGCGGGGAGCTGTGCTGGATGAGGGCTTGGGCCTCATCCAGCCTCAACCCTTCTGAAGGGTTGAGAGTCTGAAGGCAAGGGAAAGGCTTGATTTTTGTCAGCTTATTTGCATGTATAAGCATACGACTTAAARATTAAATAGAACAAAAACCTCCTTCTCCTAGGACTTGATACTGTAGTCTAGTCCTCATTGAGTGCACTGAGGCATAAAGGTGGGTAATTCACATTATTCGTTGTTGCTTGGTACACCAAGAATGGTGTCTCACAGGTGACTATGTTTGACCAAAACTATTAATCACCTCAAAATTTGGTAAACGTGACATTTAAAAATGTTTACAACTTTAGAACAGCAACTAAATAAAACTTGACATAAGTTTATAGTAGAAGTAAATAAAGTATCTTACTAGCAGTATCCAGTGTGACTAGGTATAATAATACATTTTTTCTGAAATTCTTGTTAAATCCTGCATTGGAAAACACAATAAACTTAACTAGGTGTCTGATGCCAGAAAAACTGTGCCACTTATTTTCACTTGCTGGGGTTTTTGAAGAATGCTGTCTAACAGGAGAATAAATTTGATTTAAAAAAAAAACACCTTACAAAAGTAGTACAGACTTGATAACAGTCAGGACAAAGATGCTGAAAATAGTTTGAATTTACAGAAGTAAATTGCAAACAAAATCTGAGGTAGTGTGGGTATATATGTGGTAAAGTTATTATGATGGTTGTACGCTCGACTAGCAAGATAGCACGTCCAGAAAGGAGTATTTGGGTGCACTGAAAGCAGGACACTTCTACCTAATGTAGGCCATTTGGTCAGCTTAAACGTAGTCCAGGAAAACTTTACTCTCACAGTAATTGACTGATCCAAGTTCTTAATTACATTCCCATATTACCAAGCTAAGCTATTTGATTCTTTACCTACATGTTTGTTGTTTTTTTTCCTGCATTTCAGCAGCTTCCTCTTTTCATTCCAGTGTTTTGGTAATTCAGCAAAGATTATGTGTACACCTGGTAAATTATCCTCCCTCTTCTCTAAGCATTATGATTGGGAGTTATTAGGGAAATGCAGTACGTCTCTCTTTGCTTTTGTTAAACAAAAGCCAACCTCAGTATTAACTCTTCCAGACATTTTCCTCAGTTACCCGCAGAAAACATCTTCAGTAATTTTTTTCTAGTAATGCAGGCTGGGGGCATGGATCGGCAGGAGGTGAGAAAATAATGTTCCGGTTTATATTCAGGTTTATAGTCATGCACAAGTAACACATGAATGATTTTTTAATGAATGGGTAAGCAATTGTCAGTGTACAATGTGCTGATACCTTGTTAATTATCAGCTATACATCTTTTAAAGAAAATCTCATGATTATAGATAGCCACCTTTTTGTTTATAATCATTAATAGTATAAAATTAATCTAGTCTGCAGTGGGTATAGAAGGTGATAATCTATGTTATCAATTATAAATGAAACCTTAATATTCRGTAAATCTGACAATGATCACCAGAAATAATTTCTAAAAAGAATATCTTTTTGAGTAATAGTTTTTTCCTAAGCGTTACTATTGGGAATTGACTGATGTTAAAGATATTCAGCATTTTTACCTTATCCTTACTGGGGTTTGCACTGCTTTATTTTTTTTTTCCTCTCTTAGCTAAAGGGTAAACTTCTCCGATAGGTTTTTGGGTGGAGGGGAGGGATGAGATTGGGGTGGTGGTGGAAGGAAAAATAGGATTAAAACATAATTTTGAGAAGGTATTTTATTTCTCGACTGAACATTATTTTGTCTCATACATTAAGCTGCTGCACCTGCTTTCCCCATCCCTGTGCTTCCCAGAGGGCTCCGCTCGAGGCCAAGGCAACCTCCCTCACCACCCTTCACCGTTGGCCTCTGARCTGCCACTTGTGCCTAGAGGTTTAAACGTGTCCTGCCTATGGAAGGTTGTATTTGTCCTGGTTTTTCCAGCTTCCTTGCTTTCTTAGGTGTGGGAAAAATTCTGGTAACATGTAGACAGTAGCAGGTGATGGATTTATTAAGTGTCTAACTCATAAGTAGCAGAAGCAGTGTGATGATGCTGCATAAGCCCACAAAGGAAATTTCCTGGGTTACGGAGGCATGGATTCTTTGAATTAAAAGGAGTGTGCATCTCAGCAGAGAACGCTAAAGGACTGGGTTTTTCTAGTCAAAGAAAAAAAAAAATTACTTTTGCATTTGTGAAGGAGCTTATTAAGAGCAAAATGATTGCGCTTGTATCTTGCAGGCACTGCTGCTGTGGTGGCAGAACSTGCAATGAAAACAAGGCTCTCTGCTTTGATAATGGTTTGTACTTGGCTGTCTAGCGATTAATGCTCTTGTAAGAGGAGCGTGATGGTAGCTTCTGAAGGACCCAGTGAAGATGTTTATTGCTGATCTACAAATTAAAGAAGGGGAGACACTTTGAAAGAAAGTAAATGACTGTCATAGTTGGTCAGACCTTATATCGGCTGTTTTCCAGGTCTGATGTCATATAAGAAATTCAGTTTGAAAAGAAGTAAACTTGAAAGGAAACCTTAATATTTAGCCCACAATATATGCAAACATCTCAATCTGTGTTCTTGCAAGCTTCCGTCCTGTTTCACATGCATGAAATACTCCTGTTTTCCTTCACCTCTTCCCTTGAGTGGTGTTTTGGTGGGCATGACTCTGCAAAATGTCAGCGCAAAGGTGTAGCCAGCAAGAGTCAAAAGACAAGTCATGACGGGGTAACATGAAGAGCAGGAGAGTAGCAGAGCTTGGGGCCCAGCTTGTGGTCCTGGATTTTAGTGGGGTTTTTTGACAAGTACAGTTCCCTTGTGTCTCCCAYGCAGTGTGTTTCCATACCTTCCCTTCTGTGCCTGTGATGGAGAAGTGAGTTGATGTACATCTGCCCACTGTTTCAAGATGCACCTTATGAGTAAGGAAGGGCAAGGAGGAAAATGTGCCCCTTTTTGTCAACTTTTGGTGCTGTTTTGGTGCTGCTTGACTTGGGGATCGTAAGTGGTTTAGAGATCTCTTTAATGATGGTACACTTAATATATTAAAAAGGAATGTCCTCATATCTCCTTTGAATGGAGGGGTGGTTGTACTTGATTTGTTTGCTGTAGTTGTAAGCTCTCTGGGGTAATGACCTTTCTTATGTGGTTTATAAAGCACTGTGTTTACTGGTGGTGTTCTGCAAATTGCTGTAAAAAAAAAAAAGGGGGGGGGGGTAATGCAGCAGCACTTACCTCTTCTATCCTTTTTGTCTCTCCAATGTAATAAAATGATACAATTATAATTGAAGAAGGTACTGGGCTAGTGTAGTCTAAATGCTGTTGTTTTCAAGGAATTAGAAGTCATTTATCAAATATTTAGAGTAAAATATCTTTTTTAATTCTGTGAAGATGGATATGTCAAAGTTTGGTTTGAAAAATTCTGCTTTTATATAGCTATTAACTTAATTTTGAGGATGTTTAAAAATATGTAGTTAACGTGTCCGTAGAGACCAGTAATGTTTTTGGCACGTGCTCTTTAAAGGCTCTGCCATAGTTTAGTTTGCTTCAGATTTTTCTGAACACAGGAACCGAAATTAGATTGATTGCAAGTAAATAAAAAGGAAAATATTTTTAAATTTGATCCAAGTTTAGTCATGTTTTTAAAAAAAATGCTGAAAACAAAGGTATTTTTCCCATTTTGAAACTTAGAAATTAGTTTTTGCAGTGTTTTCTGAGACTTCAAATCGCAGACTCAGTTGATTATATGATAAATTTAGTTTTCACTGGAAAGGTGGGATGCATACAGCTCTGCTGATTCAGAGAAAAGCTGGAAAATGCTTCTGAGGCACCCTGAATCATTTTATTATTTTTTTAAGTGTCATGATTTTGGGAATTGCAACCTGTGCCTTTTAAAAGATCGAGTTTTGCGATACACGAAGTACCACGTATTGAACAGAGACTAATATTGAATGTCGGCTGCTGTTCTGTAGTAATGAATCCGCTTATGAATGGCTGCAGAAAGTTTAAAGGTTATTATCTCGTGTTTGTTTACTTTGTAAAGATAAGATTTCAGAGAAAATCGAAGGGCACTGTCTGGAATTCCCAGTCACTGCAGTTCCGTGGAGAGCATCGATCCCTTCCTAGAGGTTGCCGGGGACTCATTATCTCCCTGTCCATTGTAGGCTGCTGATGAAATCTCCAATATTTCAGGTTTGCGATTCTTTTATTGTTGTTTTGGCAGTTTGTCAAAATTAAATGGCTTAACCAAATCAATATGCTGTCTTGCTCATTAACATCTGCATTTCACATGTCCAGATTTTTTTCATCTTGAATGTAGTCAGAATGGAGTGAGCCACAACGATGACAAAAAGAGCCTTTTTGGCCTCCAAAGCTCTTAAACCGTAAGGAAACTTTCCGGAAAATAAACTCTTCTCTCAGTTATGCAATCACCGAGATCAGTGATAATTGCACACATGTGCCCGTGGGTAGGAATCTGTCGCTAAAGAATAGATGCAGCAAGGTCAGAGACAGAATATAAGCTATGATGATCATGAACTTTACTTAATTTAGAACAACAATTTGTGTATTCAGCTGTGTTTATTGGTGAGACAATTAATTGCATAGTTAAGAATAAATAAACAACTTCCTTTCTATTCTGTGATGGCCTCTCTTTCCATGGGGTGACTAAGCTTTTCTCACCAATTTCAGTTGTGGTGATATGTGGCTTTAGATACATGTTTATCATTAGCTAAAATAACACAGCTGTTAAGAAAAGGTTTATTGCCATAGTTGTTCTGCATGCTAAGCACATTCTGTGTACATGTCAAACAAAATGCCAATTTAATAGGCCCCCTCAGAGTTTCCGAAGGAGTGATGATGAAAGTTTGGCAAGTTTACTTGCGCCGTTCTGTATAAAATCTGCACAGCCATTATCTACCAGACACTTGCAATATGAAAAATGCCAATGGTGTTTTTGCATTGTTAAGAGTCTAATAAGCTACACATGTCAAAACTGTAAAGTTGAATTGTCTTAAGCATGTATGAATATGGCAATACAGTTTTCTTTTCTTATTAATGTGGAGTTATTCCTAATCTTAATAAATAAATAGCATTGGAAATACTTTAATATAGTACATGTATTTTAACGCTTCACTGGCATGCGGTGGGGTGGGCAAGGGTATGTGTTTTGGAAAAGCCCTCCTGTGAGCGGCCCAGGCTGAGAGCAGCAGAGGCTTGAGAGGCACACTGCCTGTTACAGCTCTGCCACGTGCCGCGGGTACTTGCTTTCGGTTCGACTCCAGTGACTCTTTGAACTAGCAAAATCCAGTGCAGGGATTTAGTCATCATTTGTTAGCTACTAAGAAACAACGTGGAGCCGAAAAATACACTTAGTCCTTGTTTTACTCTGTTGCAGTCGAAAATAATTTCATGCCTTTTTTTAATCCTGAGTGTTGTTCTGTAAGAGCTTGAATCCTGCTGTTCTGGGTCCAGTATCATTAGTGCTAAGCATAAAAAAAACAAAACAAAAACAACCCAACTTTTTTTTTTAATCAAATCGTGAAATATAAACCCAATGTACTTCTGCTTCTTTTTACTTTTTTCTGTTCTTTGAATGATTGGAATTCAAGTTTTTCTACCCTTCTCTGTCACCATGCTGACTATTTTTGTAACCTGTAAGCTGTGTTTTAGTACCCAGAGCAGTTTGTACCATTTCTGAATGACCACTGGTTGAGTCAAATTATTGTCTGAATTGAGAAGTCATGCTATAAGGGAAAATACAAAATCCTTATTAAAATTAGGAGTCATTAATTTAATCTCAATTTGTTTTGAGCAGAAATGTAAAGGGAAGTAAATAAAAGGAAAATGGCTTGGTTTAGACACATCTGTGTCTAAAGGGGTGTCCTTACCTGACACCCCAATAATAAATACAGCAGGTTGGCAGATTCAAGTTGTCAGACGTATCATACAGTGGTGAAAAGCTGTCTGTCTGTCGCAGAATAGATGGAGCCCAGTGCAAATGGTCAGGATGATACCCTACTTCTGTTTCTTCTGTCAGTTTACTTTTTGCTTCATTTAACTATCCAGCCTCGCCAGCCACACTGGTATAGGAGCTATAGCTTTTCACAAAATAAAACTTTCCAGGCAACACCTGAAGTATTTAATAATACACTTTATAATTTCCCTTTTTACCTCACATCAGTTGGAAGAGCTCAGGCTGAGGGGAAGGGAAATTCAGGCTAACATTTTTCACAGAGTCTATTTTGGGCATCAGCTCTGGGTGCCAAGCTTCAGAGGGAGGCTTTGACTTAAAGAGAAACCCTGTGCTCTTACCTTGTGCTCACTCAGGTTTGAACTACGGGATTCAGCACCTCTGTCAGGCTTTAAATGTTGTAGACCGAGTACCCCAATTTAGTTACTCTTTTTGATAAACTGGCTTACATGGGCTGCCAGAGGTCAAATGAACCCACCCAGAATCAGGCAAGGAAAAGAGTTGTCTGAATGCCCAGTTTTGTGCTGAGCTTTCAAGACTGTCTTCTCGGGCCTCTCAGAAAATCTCTTCTTTAATGGCAAGCCAGGAAATCTTTTAACCAGACCTGAACTAAACATTTATGTCCCCCTTTTTTAATGCCTTCCAGACTAATAGTAATCTTAAATAGTGTTTTTCATATTTGAGTTTCCTACATTTGCTGCCTTTCTTTTTTTGCCTTGTTTATTCAATCCAAGTTAGTATTTGAAAAACAAAGAGTAAATTATGGAGTATTTTCAAAATACGGAGTACTTACAAAATATGGATAATTTTGTCGCCACAATGACATGTTTATGCTGATGTATCTCTACTGTAATCAATTAAGTTTTTCTATCACAAGTGAGGAATACCTTGATCAGGATTACTGAGTTCACAGGATAGCTAATATACTTCCACGATACACCTATGAAGTATATGATACTTCCATGAAGCCAAATGTGAATGTTTCCGTTACAAGGTAATGGAGAGCGATGACTGATCAGCATGCTTAATTTTGATATTTTTTCTCTGTTGATCCCTGATCAGATAATTGCTCTAAAAAGTTGCAATACCAGCAAAAAATAGCTATGTTATTCTCAAGGGAAAGGTAGCTTATTGATATTTCAAATGTCAGTCCTCCAGATGTATGAAATTAGTTTTCTCTGCGTACAGCATTTCTTCTGCTAGCAGTTAGGAATTAACTACCTCCCGACCTGCCCTGGAAATTAATGATGTAAGTCTACCTACGTACAGCAGCCAAGTGATGGGTTAACCTCTCCCTTTACCCAGTTTTGTTCTCCCATCCCTGCCCTAAATGTTACCAGGATTTGTGTGGTTATTGTAAAGATTTTCTTTGAAAAATGCAGTAATATGACTTAGGCACAGCTGGAAATAGGTTAATTTGTTTTCAATTACTAGCTGCTTTTCCATTCACATGGGACTAAAATCTTTGCTCCTGATAAGTTACAGCTGAAAATTAGTTGGACTGGGGGTGGCCTATTAAAAAGAAAGAAAAAAGAATTAACTTCAAATTACTGGATTTAGCTGAGTTGGGATGACAGTGTCCTGTTAAGGCCACAGTGTGAAACAAAACCTTGTTTAAGGAGCTGCAGGAAGCTTGCACTTTACTGCAGTGTGTCTCAGCTTTAAAATCTTTGTACTTGTTTGCTGGCAGCTTTTTTTGTGTCGTAGTAGTGATAAGCAGACCTGACCGGGGAAGTGGGGACGTTACTAACAAATAAATAGCGAGATTAAAAGAAAAAAACATGTTTTATACTTGTTCAACTAATGGGTATGTGACTATGTGTTGTATTGTAAGCTTGAATTCTGACAGCAGGTAACAGTCAAGTACAGTTGCGTTATTGTAGTCTGAAAATGTGAAGTGTGGGTGCTTTTAGTTACCTGGCAGTGTTGTGTTTTGATGAAGAAGCCAGTTGTTTGCTCTTGCTGTTTGCTGCAGAAATAGAGAGCTGATGTCTTAGCAGGGAGAAAAATAACTGGAGGAAATGTTGGATGGAAAAATATTTTAGGTATTGCTGTATGTGGTAGCATGAGTGTTTGAGGTAGTATTATTCAAGCAGTTGGCCGGTTAGATGCTGGCCGTGATGTTTTTCCGCTAACAAACAACTTCTCGTGAAACCCTTTAATCACATCACCCCTCGGTATCCACAAGTTTTCTATTGAGAAATATTTACAAAGATGAATGATTTAAGACAGCCTTTAAGAAGACCTTTCACAGCCAAGAAGTATGCATACTTGCTAGTGGATATCATCATGTGCACGCATTTCTATGCCACTTTTACATTAATATTAGTGATTTTTCCTTTTCCCCAGTAATATTGTGGCAAAGTTATAGGCAACCAGCTGTATATTGGCATAGAGCACATTCCTCTAAAACAGACTTAGGTAGGAGAAAAGTCTTAATTTTGTCTGGGAAGGGAAAAAGATCTCTTCTGCCGAACATTGTGATTCATCTCACTGTGCTCAGCTCAGCCAGCAGGAAGCTGCTGAAACTTTTCTGCATAAGCTTTCAGCTCCGAAAAGTACTTTTCTGCTCCTTGATTGGGGTATTGTTCTTAGTCATCGGAGCCCAGGATCTCACCACACACCTCTGCCATGTGTGTAAGAACACAACTTATTGCTGGGGGAAAAACTAGCTGAAACATAGATTTTGTTTAAGTGCTGGGAAGTTTTTAGTCATTCTTACCACCTCTGACTGCAAAGTGTCATGAAGTAGTATCCATTTCTTTTTAAAACTCTCTCCCTTGCTTATAAGTCTCCCCTGTTGACTTACAGTGAAAAGCAGCTGTTGAAGATGCCAAAAATTTTTGTCCTCTGGTAGCCTGCTGTCAGTTCAAGGAGGAGACGATCTTTTCAGCAGGTGAAAGAGGCTACTAAAAGCGTATGGGGATTTTGTGCTTGGTAACTTCTTCTGCCAGGGGCACTGAAGGTTTTCTTCCTGCATTTCAGCTGAGGAAAGCGGAAGAGTAAGTGGATTTGTGCATGTACATTTAGAGATGACCTATGAGAAACCTAAGGTAAAAAATGAAAAAAATTGCTAGGAGGGTCCTGTGATCTTTCTGTGGGTTGGTGTACAATGGCTCTAAGCCCCAGGATTTTCATTTCAACATTAGGCAGCACCTAATAACACATTACAACGTCGTATGGCCCTGGGCTATGGGGTCAGTATTACAGCCATAGCTGTCTGTGGTGTTTGTTGTCCTGCTTTCTGTTGCTAGTTAGGAAATACATCAGCTGCATCACTTCTTGATCATGATAGGTACAGCCTACCAGTAGATGGTCTCTTTTTCTTCAGTATGTAGAAGTATGCCAGCTGCTTTGGGCGGTCCAGAGATACTTTTATTAACATAATGTCTAAATTAGCCCTTTGTACAGGTTCTCAAAACAGTTGCTTTCATGACATGGACTTCATCTGAAGTGATGTCTTTGCAGAGCTCATGTCACATGGGAACAAGGGCCATTCTGCTTCTTCACTTGTCCTCTCACGCTGGTTAAAGCACCTTGTGTGGTTTAGAGAAACTCAAATATGAGGCAAATCTTTAATGGGCACATGAAGATGTTGAGCCAATGTTTTGTGATAAAGGTGTGTCAGGTGGCTCAATTCTCATTAGTTTCTAATCGGTGCAGTTCTTACTGAGCACATCTGAGGCTGGACAGCCTGTGGCTCAGATCTTAGTGCTGGTCTTTCATGGGCCTAGCTGGAAGGGAGGATATGGGAGTATGGCACCTGGTTGGATGTAGTTGTAGGGAACTGTAATCTCAGACGCTCCTCAGTGAGAGAAGAAGCAACAAGCCTTCTCAGGGTTTATGATCTCCATATGTCGGCTCTGACAAGAATACCACAAGCTGTCTTCTATTTTTGGTCACTCCCTAAATTAGTAAGGAAATCATTGACCCTTGGGCTTTACCTAGTAACAGTGAACGCTTGAAGTCTTACATTTGATGTTTGAAAGCCCGACACAGGGACCTTCTCAGGATTTATGTTCTGCTTCAAGTTTCTGTTATTTCAGTGGTGACCCTGAAAAACCATCATTTTATAAGCAGAGAGCAGACACCTGCTCCACATCTGTTCCTTCTGTTCATCTCCCTTCTGAAGCTCTTCTCATGTTGTTACAGTTACCAATCTTTTGTGTTCCTTGCCAAAAAGTTTGTGGTTCTCAGTTGTCATTTCAGGAGACAAAAGGATAGCAAGAAATCTCCTGTGACTAGCAAGGTAATGTTAGTTGTGGCTTTTGATGGTATTACTTCTACTGCAGAGCATCTTACAGCCTCAGGCATTTGGATAATTTTGACTTCTCTCCTGAGCTCTCCAACCAT
The DNA here is from genome assembly GCA_035582835.1 of Phoebastria nigripes. NCBI lineage: Eukaryota > Metazoa > Chordata > Aves > Procellariiformes > Diomedeidae > Phoebastria > Phoebastria nigripes. Next base: position 192,125 of record JAYKAV010000256.1, on the reverse strand, counting down.
TTTTCTATTCTGCTGGAGCATCAGAGAGGCAGATGGGCAATGCTGTATCCTCCTAAGGTCTGTTTTAGCTGCAATATATGAAACAGAAATGTATTTTTGGCCACCTTCTTTGCCCCCTACTCTTATAGTAGCTTTAATATTAGAAAGAAAAAAATAGTAACATGTTCAGGGGATTCAGTGCTTACAATTTCCTTTGCAAAATGTTTATTGAAAGTATCAAAGATTCARACAATTACTGTTGGTATCTTAAGTGTATCTTTGAAATCTAACTTTAAAAGTGATTTTGTCAGGATTCATTGCTTTGTAATCCATAATCCAGCTGAAAATCTAGTAGCGCTTATCTGTGTGGAAAGCAGAAGGTCTTTTCTGACTCTGGTAGCTAGTAAAAAGTGATGCAAATCACTGTCGTGTTTTCTAAATCAAGTCTCTTGAGACTTCAGTTCCTCTATAGTTCTCTCTGGCTGACCTTAGCCCTGGGCATTTAATGGGTGTTAGATGGAGGTTTAATGCATCTGAAGGATGTGTAAAACTGAGCTGYGTAAAGGTGCTTGTGTTTGTGGGATAGAGCCTGGATTGTTCCAGGTTTGACACAGTAGATGCTCTGCAAGTAACTGCTCTGTTTTGGGACAGCACTTTTTTGGGCAGACAGAAATTCACTGAATGCTGTGCAAGACAGAATCCCATTGAATTGATCCTAAACTTTTAAAAAATACTATTTGATAAAGCATAGATGTTCAGGTATATAAATTGTCTCAATAAAAAATGATAAGGTAAAATAAATTCTACTTTTCATGAGATACTGTGCAGCAGTGTCTTTAGTTAACTGGAATTATGTAGCCTATATTTCAAATTGAAGAAGTAATGAAGCCGAATGTAGCATACTCTTATCCATTGGCTTTTGGATGGCATATATGTCTGAAAGTTGTGATCTGTGATGCCAGGATTATTAAAAAAAAAAAAAAAAGCATCATGCGATTGACCTCTTGTGCCATCATCAGTTTGCCATGTGGATCAACAGATTGCCTGCCAGCCATGCGGGAAATGTTTTTAAAGTGTTCTGGGGTTTGAAAACTTAGAATTATGGGTGTTGTCTTTCAGATGTCTTTTAGTTTAAAACTAAAAGATGGGGCCATACACAATGGCAGAGTGAGAGCAGTGGTGTGGTGTTATTTTTCTGTTAGCAGACATGGGAGTGGAAATCTCGTTATTCTGGTAGTTTCTGAATGTTAAAGTTCATCAAACAGTGTCTGTGAGGAGGAGAAGAAAGAAAATTAAATGGGTGCTACAGCCCTCTGTTTCTAGCTCATATAAGTACAGCAGCCATGAAAAATCTAMATTTCTGGAAAAGAAGGAATGGTTATTATAAAGAGCCTCTAGTAGCTGAACAAAACAAACATCTGGTAGCCTGTGCAGGGAAGGTTCATTAAACCAGTTTATTCGTGCTTATCTAAAACAGTCAAGATGAGTTCAGAACTAACTTACTAATCTTTGTAGAGTTCCTTCYCGTGCATGGGAATACACCCTGATTCAGACCTGGCCTGCAGTTAGGTATATCTTTACTTYGGTAGCTATGACTTCTAGTGACTTCAGTGACCCAAACAACTTCTCCTGAGGCAAGATACTGTCTAATTGAAAAGACAGGAGCCAGGCTGAACAGGATTTTACATGTCTGCCACTCCTACCAAAACCTGCGATAACACAGATACCCCAGGGTCTGGAGGGTGGGGTTCTTGGACTGTCCCGGAGCTTCAAGGATGTCGCTTTATCTGTCTGAAGAATTCTTTGTTCCAGTTCTTCATGGGTTATTTCTGCTGGTTGTAAGCAAGGCAGTGGAGCATGACAGGGGCACCAAAGGCTGCTCTGATTTCCAAAAGTACTAACTGCTGCTCCTATGTGTCTGTTTTCCTGAATCATATATTCCAACACCTGGGTGAATTAACTCTTTGTAATTATACGACAAGTAACACTAGTTTTCTTTTGTAGGAAACAGTAGTCATTACAGAAATGAGTCACGGTACCATGAATTGTGGTGCTCAATAGCTTTTCAAACATTAGACTGTACAAAGTGGAAAAGAAAAAGCCTGGTTCAGAATCTAAAGAGGGAGAACAGTACCTAAACAGTGATAAGTTAAACAAAAAATTAGGAAAGACAGGTTGGAAGATAAGTGTAGGAAAGGCAGATGAATCACTGAGTTGATGAGAATGACAGACTCAGTGTCATAGCAAATGCCTGCTCCATGGAACAAAAGAATTAACAAGGTAGTAAATGTTGTAAACACATCTTATATAAGACCTARTGTTTCGTGTTAAAGAAAGGTTTATTATGATTGCCATAATGAAATTTGCATGAAGAAGAAAGGGATTTTTGAATAAAAACTTTGCCCAGTGCATTAGTGCCACAAGAAGAGACTTAATTGAAAAATTGCATTTAATTTTGGAGTAAGAATTTGACTCATCTTTTGAAAAAAATTGCAATGGTGATAGCAAATTAAGCGTACAGAGTATTTGGGTTACTTATGAAGTYGAAGAGACAGGTCACTCCAAACTGTAGAGAATAATAAAGATTAAAATGCTATAACGTTAATTTTCCAAGTRTAAGCACTGTAGTGGGTGATAGGAAGGAGCTGCATGATAAGATCAGGCTTTATAAAGCTCTACAGTAACTACTGGAACCAGTAGGAAAGGCTACTGTTTATTGTTAGAGCATTATTAATATATATTAAAATATTGGTTGTTTCTAGGTGGCTGAATCTGTCTTGCATTAGCCGAGACACTTGTCGCAGATTACCAATTCTGTGAAARCATAAATAAACAAACCCAATCAGTCAAGATCACTGCATCTCAGAAAGTACTTTCTTTGTTTATTTTAACAAGTCTACTTACTTTTAACTGGGTATGGTCCCAAACTTGAACCCTAGGTCTAAAATTCTWATGAAAAATCTGAATTGGAGTTTGGACTTCACAGATTTTATTTTCTTCATTAGAAAACGCTTCCAGACTTCTGCCTGGGCTGCATATTTATTCATGAGATGGTAACAACCCTTTTATATTAGGTGTTATATAAACATGCGTCAAAGACCCAGCATTATTTTTTATTGAGCTGCAAATAACGTGTGCAGTTTGGAGTCAGTTTGTTTATTTACTGAGTGCTGCTGGCATGCTGATCCCCAAACTGAATAGGCAAGAGAGGGTCTGCTCTCAGAGGAGCACGCAAGCTTCCAACAAAGGGAAGAACGGCCAAAAAATACTCAGCTGCCTTTTTCCTCTTTGCTTCTCAGCCCTCTTGATTGAAATAGAYTGTGTGTACGAGGCGCTCTCTTTAACAAGTAGTTCCTGTAAGGTAAGTATCGTCGTTTGGTGGTATGGTGAGGGAGCGGAGAGTTTTAAGGAACCTGTAGCCCCTGAAAGTGCTGGGAGAAGAGGAGTCCACCTGGTTGTCTGCAAGGGCATTTGACAGCAAGGGCATCCTTCCTGAGGTACTCACTGCTATAAAGCTCTCCCAGTCCTTGGTTTCTGGTGGGCTCCTTGACCTTTCATTTCGGGGAGTTCCTATGTTATATTCTAAGCTTCTGGAACTCTTACATAGTTTCAATTAGGAATGATTGCCTTCATAAGCAGGTTTTGTAAAAATAGGTGCTAACCAGCGTTGTAGACTTTTTTCCTTCAAAGGACAAGTAAAAAGTGCTGAGGCTGCACCTGGAATTTGAAAAAGAGGATTTTAAATCTGATGTAGAATTTCCCAGTGGAATTTGGCTTGAAAACCTCAGAATTTGGACCTAATTTGTGGCAAAACCAAACATTACTCAGGAAAGATAGTAGTTGTCGGTACAAACGAATCCAGCTCTTTAGCTAGTTACAGTTCGCCATTTTTTCCTATTTGTTGTGGATTTTTTCCTAATCCAGAGTACACCAATGAAATTTATGTGGCTATAGTGCTTTCTGTACTAATTCTGCAAAGCTAGTTAAGCTTTTCTTTTTTAGCATTATGTTGATGGCATTGATAATGATAAGTACAAATGAGGAAGCAGATGAGAGTTTTTAAAACGTCAGATTAGAGCAATCACAGTGTAAACATGTAATACACTGGAATAATCAAATGCCTTTCCCGTCTGATGGATTTTTCTTGCTGATTGCATTAACCTTTCTTCCAAATGTAGGTGGGATAGCCTGGTGCCTGTCTTGGTAATATTCTTTTATGGTTTTACATGATCAATTACTTGGTAACTCTCTTACTCAGAAGACAGTAGTTTGTGATGTTACTCCTTTAAAGGCTGTCTTTGATCTCTTTTTCCAAGAGCAGTTGGCACTATTTTTTGTACTGTCTTTTCAGGTAATACGTTTTTATAAAAGGCAGTTGGAAAAATTTTGCTGGTTTCCCATTTATCACTTGCGCTGTAGTTGCCAGGAAATTAGATGGGCACTATGGGCTTGTATAATGCTTAAATTTTTTCCTCAGCTTTCTGTCATATGATGTAGTCTCATATTCAAATACTAAAGAGAGGAAAATAATTTCAAGCTTTTTAACATCACCTTCCTCTTCACTGGAAGGAGAAAGGGAAAAATCTGCTGCATGCATAGAAGCGAATAGAGAATTTTCAGCACACCAAGTTCATTTTTTGTAATGTTTGCTTTTTAATCCTTGGTGAATGCCTGATTCAGAGTTTAGTGATGGGGAAAAACGTCTTCTATGCGTGTTATTAAAGATAAATTATATTTCTGTTGCTGGGAAGGAGGTACTCAGTAGCTTGTTAAAAACTGACGTTTCCTCTGCCACGTAGATTTGGTTGGTTTGTTTAATAGAGCACTTAAGTGAATTTTTATGCATTGGGATTTTCTCCAATGTTGAAGACGATTTTGTTCAATTGGATTTTTAAACATTTGAAAATTGGAATAAGAAAAGCAGCGTTGTTTAGGGTCCTGGCTAGGATTTTGAAAACAGGAACAACTCATAGTGTTCCTTATTAAATTTAATTAATTGCTACTCRTGGGCAATATGGCTGAGTTATTGTTGCAGTGAGACCAATAACTTATAAATTTGGAGTTCTGTATGTTCAGACCTCAGTTAGAGCTTTGCCTAAGAGTAGTTTGATTATTTAATTTAAAAAAATGTTTTTCTTTATTTCAAAAGGGTATTGAAGAGCATCTCACTCGTGGATCTTTAAATGCTTTTGGTGTTTCCGTGGCGAAATCTTTGGTAAGAATTTAGTCAGGTTTATTGGCAGTTAAAAAAAATCTTTACTATTTGGTACCTGCTTAATGGTGAGATACATGCCATTAATTTGATCTCAGTCTGTTTTCTGTTGCACAGATGTTCACATTACAGAATCATTATTGTCTGCCAGTAATCTGCGCTCCTATCGGAAAAGCCAATATAGGAGTGGGGAACTAAATGGGTGTCTGAAGTCTCATCTTATTCTAGAGATAGTCTTTCCAAATGAGCAATAAAGGGGACTGCGTGAGGAAACGCATCTTTGGTGCATCTGAGATGTCTGTTCTACAGCTAAAGGGAATACTTCAGCCTGACCATTCACTCGCTCAGCACCAAGCCTTTATGCATTGGATAATTATTTTTAATGAATAGCACGGGGAGTTAAATCCTTATGACTTGGTTATTTCTCAAGTGAACTGAAAGTCTGTTTCCATAGTGAATTTGAACTAGTAATTTCTGATGGGAGTTTGAAGTAATGTAGTTGTGCAAACCTGTATTATGGTCAGATGAAATCTGACCAAACTTTTTAGAAAGGTTTGCATTTGATGATGAGAAAATAAAGCTAAGGAGTTCGTTCTGACTTTTGGCTGAAAATTGAAGTGAATATACACAGAGGCTACCCTAAGTATTAATGTATGTAAGTGTGCACGCATTCTTTTTCTCAAGTGAAACTTGGAAAAACGTATAAAATGGAAGATGTACTGATTTCTTCAAGCTCTGTCGTCATTGTATAAGGCATAATGTTCTTGGGTTTACTTACAAAATGGTGAAATGAATATGGCTCCCCCAGGTAAAATTCTGGTCAGAGTGAAGTTATTAGCAAAATTCCTGTTGAATGAGGTGGGGACAGAATTTCACTGAAACACAGGACACTTGAAATCCAGTGCAAGGTTAAAAAATAAACCAGAAACATAACTCATATTTGAAAAAGTRTGTGTGTTTCTCGTAAACTTCATATTCTTATTAAAATAAAATGTTTTTGTTTTTCTTCAAACAAGTCGCGTCTCTTCAGGCAATATTACTAAGTTAAATCAGAGTGAGTTTGTTTATAGAAATTAATTGTTCACAATGTTCATAAAAACAATTGGTAACGCACTAATAGACACCCCTTCAGTTTGACAACCTCTCTGTGTCCGTTTATGTTTCCTTTGAGAGGATAAAATAGGTCTTTGACACAAAGTATTAAAAGTGTTAACCCTAAATAGATGAGATGTTCATATTATTCCCATTCAAATAACCGAATTTTGAAAAACAAGAGCCTTTCTTCTATTTAGTTTCAAAGTGACTCGGCAACGWACCTTTTTGTTTTTAATTTGTGCTATATGGTGACTCATAAAAAGACTTTCAAAGCCAAGGTGGAGATGCTGTCTCCGTTGTTTTCTTGTTCTGATGAGGGGAGAGCTATCAGCTCTCCTACTATGTATGAACAGGGTTATCGAGAAATGTAGCCCAACCCATCAGTAAGACTGCAGCACTGAAAGAAATGCTTTACAGCTTGTTCCTAAGCTCTCGACTTAAACACTCCCTGGGGCAGACCGCAAGCCCTGCCGTCGGTTTGCCCTGGAGAGGCAGGGAGGAGCAGCCTGCCTGTCGGACCTCTGCAGTCACCGCTACTGCGAGAGACGTGCCTCGAGCCTGGGGAATCATTACGCCTTAGCGCCCTTGAGGAGGACAGAGCGATGGGCAGTGCTGTGCCCAGCTGGGATTGAATGGCCGGTAGAGTTGTAACACGTGCTTGGGAAGGGGGAAAGGAGCTACTTGCCCAAAAGTGGTCCCACAGGCACCTGGACCACACCTGCAGGGAGGCCTGCGTGAGCCCACGAAGAGGAGTGAAGGGAGCAAACCATTTTGCACTCTGCGAGCGCTAGAGCCGGAGCCGGAGGTGAGAGGGGGCCCTGACTCCCTGAGCCCTCTGCAGAGAGGAGAGCTGCTGCTGGGGCAGGGGGAGAAAGTCCTCCTGTATTTTCCCTCCACTTTTTAGCCTCAATGAAAGGCTAAAACCAATTTCTCCTCTCAGAAGGAGAAACAAAGAGAGACTGATGCTTTCTGGGTCGGTTCTTTCATATTTTAATGAGAGGGGTTTTTTGGTTTGGTTTTGTTTTGTTTTGTTTTGTTTTTTTTGAATAGCCAAACTTCATTTCTCCCTGCTATGTGGAGGGAGCGGGCTCTGTCTCAGCAGAGAGGAAAATGAGGCGGCTTGATCAGCAAGCGAGGATAGAAAGTAATCTTCATTACAGTTATTTCTGCTGTTCACCACTGTTTGGGGAAGTAGCTCTTACTGAGGATTGTCCTGTAGTTTTGTGATAAAAAGCATTTTTCTTGGTAGTATTTTAGCAGTTGTCTGTTACAAACCATTTTGGCTTGGTTCTTTCTCTCCTTTCTTGCCTTACCTTCATCTCTGCTACTCATTTCTTTCATAATTTATCTAAACAGCTTTCCACAAACCCTGAGAGATTATACCCTTCAGAGCCGAATTGTATTTCTTAATGCTCGTACTCCTCCTAGAGAGCTGTCAGGAGGTGGTTTTACATTTGGAGAGAAGATTGCTTGTTTCACCTCAGAAAGTGTTTCTAGTTAAGCGTTTTTCCTCTAGGTGATTTCAGATGGTCTCTACTGGATCTTCAGTAACGTACGCGCTAGTATGTTTTATTTTAAGTTGTTATTTGTAGTTTTGCTATAATTTGGAGGTAGCCAGAGGCTGTACCTCCTGTAAGAAAAATATTTTCATCCTCTTTAACATGAAGGAACTTGCTCCGTTAACTGCATTTGGCTTACTGTCATGAGCTTAAACACTAACCTGAAAGCTGTTAATCAGACCTCTGGCTTAAAACAACAAGGGCATAATTCACAAGTCAAATTTAGGTGGTAGCACTAGGTAGTTAGCAACTGGGTTTAATAGATTCTGCTATTGTATGTTTGGTTATGACTTTCCTGGCTGATAAAATTATTTGTTTGAGATTCTTTGTTTTTTATTCCTCACATTCACTAAGAATTGCTTAGTTATGAAATCTAAAAGCCTGATCGATCAGACTGTTAAAAATACATATAATAAGGTAGTGAGGATTTTTTTCTCTGCGTGCTAAAATTTATTTTTGGCCTTGTTTAGGAGCAAAGAAGGCTACCAAGGCAACTTTTGCATTTCAGCATTCTCCTAACTCCTGTTTCTGGCAGATCATAGAAGTTTAAGAAATACTTTTGCTTCTAGCCCATGTCCTACTAGCACTCCCTTCTCCCGGTCTGACTGGAGTGGGCAGTGCAGTACAAAGCAGAGAATGATTGCGGGTGACCGGTTTTTGTCCGTAACGCAGGCACACCTATTCCTCAGGTGAAGCTCTGTCTGCGATAGCAGAGCTCTCTATGGCTAACCTCGTGAGAAGAGAGAAAAGTATTTACCCTTTCTTTTGACAAGCTGTAGAGGATCCTGTTTTCCTCATGGTTTCTAGCTAAAATAAATTCGCATGTTGTAATTTTTACATTTGTTGTCATTTGTTAGTGGAATCTGCAGTAATGTTGTTGTCGTGCTGCCACCATGGGATCATGACAACATGTATGTCTGCCCTCACCTTACAAGCAGGCAGAAACTGTCAAGCATACTGTTTTCCCTACTCCTGTACTGTRATAGTGGAAGATGCAGTACCTGCAAAACGATTGATAACCCTGGTCTTCTCGGTCATGGCTACTGGAAGTGCTCTAAGAATACTCCTGAAGTTGTTTACAAGCCTCATCCGAGATACTAGTCGTCAGGAGCAAAGAACGACCCTTTCGACACATTAAATTAGTTTTTAAAATTCTTTCGCATAATCTCATAATACATTACATTAGTGTTACAATACGTTAGTGTTGTCCTTGTATGTTGTTTCTTCTGGGAAACGTCTTTGGGAAAGACTCCTCCTTTGAGATTTGGAGATCTTCTCAGATGTCCAACTGACAAGAACAGGCTTTTAAACTCRGAGATTTTGAATCTTTCACATACATATTTTACACATACAAGAAAATGCATCAGATTTAATTGTAAACAGCTCGTGGACTCTGTGTCTGTGTTTGGATGGGTTGTGCGTGTTCATATAAGAATAATGTCTTGGCAACTACCTAGCTTACTATTTAAGGTTTTACGGGCATATTCTTGGTGTTCATTTTTCTGTATTATTAATGAAAGTTTTAGCTATTAGCAGAGATATTTCTTGTAGAAGTTTTCCATGGAAGCTGTGCTAAACTTCATGCTTCCAAAAGTGAGAAGCGAATGTATGTGAACTATACACATGCACAAACTGTAAAACAAATGTGTGTAATCTAGCTACTGCTCTGTATTAAATATTTGCTATTGTATGATTGTTTTCAGCTGCTTATCACTTCACATGTCTTTAACTTTTGGACTGAAGTTTTCCATGTTGGCTGCCTGCATTCCAGTATGTTTTATTTTAGCCAAAATGGCTCCACGGTTTCCAATAATGGGATTAATAAGAAGCATATTTTGCATTTGTGAAAAAGAAGTACTCTGGTGAACTTCTCTTGAGAAGCTTATGGTCCTCCCTTATTTAGAAATTGGACAGGAATTTGGTTTTTGCTTCTTAACTTTCCAGTGCTACCAGTAAATACTAGTAAAACGTTGCTTGTCTCACCTAGTGTACCCATATYGAACTGATGCAATGAAGAACTCCGTTAAAAGCCCCTGAGGAGGTGCATGGTTCTCCTGTCAGAGCAGGGTCTGAACAGAGTTGTTGACCAGGATTGAGGCCATATGTTGAGGACAAGGAGGAAAAACAGTATCAGACATGTATATTTCATTTCTGAAGGCATTTTTGTCCTGGRCTATGAGGAAAAACATAAATTCTGTAAAATAAATGCTGTGCTGCAGAGTCTTGGGAAGACAAGGTGAATACAAACAGGTTTGAGCTTCTGGGCTGCTGGATTCCAGGAACAGCAGGACTTGGGTTGTCTTGAATTCTGCTGCAAAACCTGTCAGTTTGATTAGCTTAATGTGTATTCCCCAATAGAGAGGGGACGACAYGATCATTTTTAGGAACTTGATTTGAAAATCTTGATAATGTTTTCTGTACTGTGTCTTCAAGAGTATAATCAGAGAAAGAAATGTTTCATCACATTTTTATCAACATGAGGCTTATATGACTCCACTGTTTGAGGGTATYGGAGCCCATGGAGAAATTTTGCAAGTCTTGTCAGATTGAAACTAGAAAGACCGCCTTTTTAGCTTTTGTTTATATTTCTTGATTGTGCATTATTTTTAGTTGCATTTTTGAAAAGTTAGAGTAATTTCTTAATTTTGTGAAATCAACTAACTGCATTCTCTTGAGTATGCAAGTATCTGGGTAGGAATAGAGGAAAAAATTCTTTGCATTTACATATCTCAAAAATGATCTTAGTGAGATTTTTCTAGCTATATTGTATAGTTTTTTTTACACTTAAAAATTATTTAATATTCTGGAGACTAAATGGAGAGTATTAATTCCACATAATCATATTTAARCGATCATTTATTTGCTTAGGTAGTTGGTTTTTAGAACTAATTGAGTAAATAAATTCTGTTCAAATAAGTTCTATGAATAAATGTAAGTTTAAATAATGCTCTTCACCATTTTAAAAACGTTGTTATTTGCTTTGATGGTCCAGCAAACCTGCATGTGCTTCCTGCTTGTACCCCTTTTGGGAAAAACCCAATATGGTTAATGAGTTGGGATGCAGCACAATTTATATGCTTTACAAAAAAACCACACAGAAGAGCGCTGCCAGTCAGTATTTGTTAACAAAGTGAAGCCTGATTTCAAAAACASTTCGTGTTCTTGATTTGCTTGAAAGAGTTTGTTTACAAATTTAGCCCCAGATCTGACAGTTGGGCATCCTACATGAATASACCAGAAATGTGCAACATCATAGTTTAGGAAAACGCAGGTAAAAGCATTGCAGTGTTGCTTCTGAAATGCTGTAGTTATCACGTGAGGGTTTGACCAGGTGCCTTGCAATGTGTTACGGGTTGTGTTCTTAATCTGGGTGGACATCTTTGGGGCAGGCTCCAGAAGTACCAGGTCTCCACTGATGATACCCCTGTGGATCCTTTCTGCTGTGAGCTGGGTGGAGTTGGGTGAGGGACCAGTTCTCACCCGCATTTCCCACCTGGACATTGGTGCCCGAGGAAGGCTCGCTAGCACAGCTGGCTCCACCAGCCTTGGGAAAGTTGATGCATATGCTCCAGGCAAGGTAGTGCCTCAGGGAGTAAAATAAGCCGTCCCGCTAATGGACCTTTATACTGATACGGCTGTGTTAGCACATTTGCTGGCACAGAGATTTTGTTAGAGAAGAGGGAAAGGGTCAYACCCTAAGGGACGTTACGGTGATCGTGAAAGCTGCTGGTATCAGTGTGGCCTCCGCTGCCTGTCTGTATTTCTACATGTCTGTCTGCAAACCCCTCAAGTAACTGAATCCAGATCATGTTCAGTGTTAGGTATTGGATAAAGATTGATGTAAGCTGTAAAGTATTTAAGTAGCCAGAGTAGGATATGAAACACTGGAGTTTGTTTAAAAGCTCATCCAGGAGATGAAATGCTCCCTTGTTTGCCAGCTGACACTTCCAGTATTGTTTTCTTAATTTCTAGTAGCCCTCTTCAGACTTCAGAGGCCCCTGATTTTAGTGAGAGAAATAGGAGCATAGTCAAGCCTATGATGCCTGCTGGCTTCAGAGAAGAATTTTTCAGCAGTGTTATTAATAATGGGCTCTTAAAGCACTATGGAAAATGAAATAATAGCAGTCCTATGAAAGAGATCCCTGAGAACCACCACCACCTTTGTCATTCACTGAAAAAATCAAGTCTTGGTGTAAGGAATTTTTTTTGGGGGAAAAAACCAAACTCGACTGCAATGAGCTGACGCAGGCAGTACAGTAATAATGATGAACTTTATAAAGCAAAGTGTCTCTTATTGGTGTGCTGYAAAGCACTCCAGAGATTCTCAGTTCTCAAATTAAGCTATAAAAGATAATAGAAGAGCTTATAAAGTTTCTGCACAGTGAATGATTTCATGGCAATGGCTTTGTTTGTTTTAATGATGTGAGCAGAGGGCATTTGCCTGACATCTTCAGCATTCCGAAAGGGAAGAAATAGGTGCAGCAGTTACATTTTATAGTTTCACTGACATAATATGGGTGCTTTTTTTGCAGCTCTATCATGGTRTACTTTGTAGATTGTAAGTAAGTTTTGAAGTTAAAAATTTCAATAAGGAAACAGATYTGGAAGTTTACTGCTGCTGTGATTCAGCTGGTTGCAGAAATAAATACATTTGGATAATAGTTGAGGGCCATGACTTTTTAGGGGCATCTATAATCTTGACGTACTTTTCCGTGGACAGAACAACTTATAAGTGGTGGTGTTTTGCTGACAAGCTCATCCGAGGAGTCAAGAACTGGTTGGAAATAGAGGCAAAGTGACCTTCCTCCTTCTCAGATGACCTTTTTGCCTTCCCAAAACCAAGTATGAGCAAATGTTTTTTGACCATGCTGTGGCCGAAGGACACCTTGTGCTGTCCCCACCTTAACTCCCAGATGCGTGCTTTCCTAAAGGGTGGGGGCTTAATAGAGAAGTAGTGAATTTTTCATCCAGCTAACTGGAATAACAGAGAGAAGTCTGAATTTTAAAAGTTAGATTTGAGGTACCACTAACGTATTTCAGTTTGAATGCTACGTGTTTGCTTCCTGATACTTTTGTAGGTCTCCTCCTTTGCCTCCCTTGCATTCACTTTCATTATAAAATTGACTTACTAATCTCAGCAAAACTATTTGGAGGAGGACTGCATTGTATTGTTGTGAGGTGAACTTTTAGTGTAAATTAGTTTTCTCTTTAAGCAGAAAAATGTCTGCATTAATGCCATGAAGAGCTCTAAAAGAGCATATATTGCAGGCATGGGTTTGTGTACAGGGCTTTATACAAAGACATACCCATACAAGTGTGTACACAAATACGCAGACGATTTTCAGAGACACTTTGCCTGTGTAGCTCTTACAGTGATGAGAGGTCATTGCGTGTTGCTGTCATATAAAGAGGCTGCAAGAAAGCTCCTCTCTGAATTGGGAGAAGGAATGTAGTTTCATTCATTAAGAGGTAGAAAATAACTTTTTTTTTTCCTTTTTCCTGAAGTCACCACTTACCAGACTGTTCATGGGCTTTGAACAGAAAGATTTTTCAGACTAGAAAAATATTTGTGGTGTTGCTTACTTTTTTAATTTAGCAGATTCGTCTGTTTTTTGAAGGAAGGATTAAAATAAAATGAGGAAACTAGATTCCTTTCTCCTTTATAGGGGTGGAGGTTTATTCCAGCTGCGAGCACTACTAGCTTCCCTATAAAATGCTCATGCATTACCCAACCGCTCTCGCGTGTTTCAATTAAAATTTGGCGTTGTCAGTTCAGATTTGTTTTAAGTACAGTTTGGTGGTTTAGATTATGCAGCTGAGTAATGGAAGGCAAAGCATATGTGTGCGAAAAAGGCATTTAGTTGGAAACCGGAGTTGAACTGCATTCAGTTTGTGCCAAAGCTGCCTTTAAGTTTGTGCTATTTTAATAGTTTCCCAAAGTGATAGTGTTACCAAAAGAAAACAGCCCTCTGAGCTGGCATTTTTGATGTTTGCTTCTGGCCACAAGGTAAATTTAGTTTGGTTATTTGTTAAAAATCCACATAGTTCTATCTGCAAATGCATATTTGATTTTTTTTTTTCCTTGTCTGTTCTGTATGTTTTTAATAAAAAGGCCCAGAACCTTTTTTGAACTCTAAAATAAATGTAGAGCTTCAGTCTTGCCATGAAGTCTCAAAGGATCGAAAATGGGTTCTGTCTCGATGTATTTTTGACGTATAACATGATGTAACAGGAGCAAAACCTTTGACATTTTGTTGATAATTAAGTTTTAAAGTTGTGAAGATACACATGCTTGAAAATGGCCCATTACAAATCCATAATGTTCTGAATTAACATGCCAGGGTTGGTTGGCTTGGTTTTGGTTTTGTCATCATGCTAGGGAACAGACTTTGTACACGACTTTGGTTGGTTTTTCTTGCATGTTATTTAAAAACGAAGAACACCAACAAACCCCAAACCACGAGTATTAAGCTAGAAGAGGTGAGAAAAATAAGAAAAAACGCCTAGGTATATTAGGATTAGTCTTGCCAGCTTACGCATAAACTGGGTAGCAACTTACTCTGTCCAAAAAATCGGGCTCTGAAGAGAGTAGGTAATTCTTCCATTTGCCGTAGGAAGATAGACCTGTATGCAGTTCCTCTGGCTGTTGTCCCCGCAGTGTCAGTAGCCCTTACTGTTTGTCTGCTGTTCTGGAAGATAGGAGGGCAGGGCAGTGACCTCCGGGGCATGGGGTATATATCCCTTTGAGCTGGAGGTGGGATAATCCAGTCATGCCTGCGCACCCATTGCCGGGTGGGAGACTCCAGTTGTGGGTTCTGGGATGACCATTCTTCCTCAGAAAGGTTCTCTGGCGCCTTCGTGTTCCCTTAGGTCAGTGGTGCGAAGGAATACTGCATACCCTTACAGAACGTGAGYGCCATTTGCAGGATCAGCATACAGCCCCACAGATTTTACATTTAAAAAGAATGCAAAGCGTAGATACTTAGTTTGATGGTAATTAACTTGAGCAGCGTACCGAAGTATTTGGCACATTTTGAAGTGTTTTAAAATCAAGGTTTCAGTTTGTTTCTGAGAGATTTTGTAGTTAACCCACTTTCAGCTCTTGATGCATGAGTGACTGGGTAACATATGATGAACTGTGTTATATAAGATGCTCAAATTGTTGATCCAAAATTCTAGCTATTTAACTCTTCTGGGATCTTAGTGTTTCTTGTTTTATTTTTGTCCTGTTTTCTCTTTTCAGTATTTGAAGTGTTGATGTGAAGCCCTTTTCTGCCAGTGCTGTTAGCAGAAAGAACTTATGTACACCCATCTGCCTGTTCCTTGGGCATGGAATGGGTTGCACTGTCAGGAGCTTTTAACTACATGGTATAGATTAATACAGGTGGGATTTTTCCTGCTTTCTCCTGTTTCCTCTAAATAGGTTTGTGTSTTGCAGCAGGATATAGTGGAATAAGAATCATCACCATCATTGGTTCCAGCTGCCTTCTCAACAGAAAAACTGCATTTTATTTGGATGAGCTTTGCTGTCTCTTGAATATTTTGAGAGGAAGACAGTCTCTCCCCTTCCGTGCGTCTTTCCCGCCCAGATGTTTCGTTCTTTATTGTGCTTTATTAATAAGTCCACYGCTTTCTTAGCTGTAGGGCTGCAATGCAGAAAGCAGATGCTCCTATTAGAAAACATTCCATGATATTGGAAGCTTAATTATCAAAGGCACAAAGTCAGACCCATTACATTTTCCACTTGTTTAAAAAGAAAAAAAAAAAAGCCAAAAGTATTCTTTGTTTTTATGGTAAGACTGGTGGTAGGTTAACAGCTGGGGAATACAAAGCTGCAACTCCATGGCTGAACAAGGAAGATAATGATTGTTCATCTGCAGAGATCATTATTTTCTTCTAATACGAGATTGCAGTGTTTCTGTTTGTAGCTGTGGAGCTTTAATTACACTTCATAATTATTTATAAATTACATCTGTGTAGGCCCTTCCTATAGGAATCTGTGTCTTTATTGGCAGAGGGTTGCAGGGGGAGAAGACTGGCAGGTAGGCTTGAAAGACCACACATGTAATCTTAGGGGTATTTGAAAGTAAACGTAATGTTTTTGTACTTAAAAGGACAACGTGAAACACAAAACAAGGCCAGAGAAGTCAGATTTCCGTAAATGCATGGATAATGCGGGAATAGAATGGGTGAATGGGATGTTTGCGCGAGAGAAACAAAACAGCCCAATTTTCCTTGATAAAAATACCAGGTTTTGAGTTGTTTGGTCAAAAACCTCAGAGTATTTTTCCCCCCAGTTATTAAAGAAGGTGCTGTCAGTGTTGCGTTGCTAACACGCTTCTTCAGTTACGTGCTGTTACATGCCTCGGTTGCATCCAGACACTGTCTATGAGCATAGCAAGAATGGTTTTAAAATATGACAAGGGTATATTAAAGTATATCTGTTATTAAAAAATGTTGGTAGAAAATAGATARGGCACTAGATTAAAAAACCCACAAACATGGTATTCTTGGTGAGTTGTTTGGTTTTGCTGATCGGGATTAGAAATGCTTCCTGAGTTACAGCTGAAGTGAGGGAGTCGAAATTCTGTTCTTATATCTGTGCTAAACAAGAACTTCTCAACTGGGGGAATTTCACAGATTTAACTGATAACAGCATTACTTCCCATGCCTTTATGGAGTTTGTTTATGTAAAAAGCTGTCCTTCAAGGACAAGAAAAAATAGCCTCTTTGCTTTTGTATGTTGAGTAATGAGGGATTTGAGAGAATGAACTGTGTAGTTCTCTGGAAAATGAGATTTAGCTGATCACCTCAGGATACTGCTTCCCAGCTGTGCTCTCCCCTTGAATTCTGTGAGTTATTTTGTGAATTGTTTTCCAACAGATTTTTTGAAGAAGGCCAGGCTTAAAGGAGAGTATGTATTGTTAGTATTGCCTGGAAAAGAATCACTGGCCTCTTAGTTAAAAGGGTTTCATTGGCATGATTTTACAATGCTAATAGAGTTGCTTTGGATTTGCAGAATTATAAACTTACTCAAGAACAAAATCAAATTAATCAAAATTAATTAACCGAAAGCTTTAGCTTTTTCTCTCTGGTCTATTTTACTAGTAGCACCTCTGTTCCCTAAGTATTTTACAGCTCTCCACAGGTAGAAGTTACATCCACTTTACTGATGGGATCAGAAGCCTAGAGAGATCAGGTAACATGCCCAAAAAACCAAAGGCCAATCTCCCAAGTCCAAGAAACTTATGAGAGATGCTAAACCGTTATTTTGTTCTTTTTCTCATTTCCAGGTTGAAAGTTGGAGTAAAGYTGTAGTTAGTTGTAACTAAGAATTGCTGTGACAATTACTTACGCCCCATTGACTGTGGGGCTTAGAAGTACACACATTTAAATGCTGAAGGAGTGCTTTCCTCAGTGTTGTCTAGATTATTTAGTAATAAAGCAGAGTTCATTTTCCTTGGCCTGGCATGGGCAAAACCACCATGGACTCAGGTGAAACTTTTGCTTGGATATGGCTTCTGATACAGGCTCCGTATTAATCTAGTTGTTATTTAGTGTCATTCAGAGGATAAAATTCAAGTAGATGCTCTGGAAAGCAGAGCATCTGGAGACCATGTTAAAGCAACAGTTTGGGTCTCTGGATTGTTGCACTGAGTTCAGAGCTCAGTCATAGTATAATGACAGAGATACAATTTAAACTTGCTGGTTTTGTTAGATACTGGGCAAAATGGAGACCTGGTATTAACGGAGGCAAGCAGGAGTTTAGATCTCTATTGCTTCATGTAGATTGTTGTAGTTTAGCATGAAAATAAAACTGGTAGAATATGGATCAGCAAACCTCAGGATTTTTCAGTCATCTAATATCTGGTGCAGTTCTATAGGAGAAATTTTAGGTATTTGTTATAACAAGGATCCTTTCTGGATACAGTCATACATCTTTTTAAGTTTTCTATGGTACGGGAAGTAAAATGGATTTGTGCGGTACATGATCTATATAGGCAGTCTGAAATAGTTGCAAACCTTATTTAGATTAGAAGAGGCATACACATGTGACTGGCTTTTTGCACCRACTACAGCTGTATTGCAGAGTGCCSTTGTCTCCTGTGCTGCTCACAGTAGCACTGGGAACACCCTGCAGCTGATGTGCTTGGTGCTGTCTACGGTTTCTTTAAACTGAGTTTTGCTAGTCTGGATAACATTCC
Organism: Phoebastria nigripes; assembly: GCA_035582835.1. Classification (NCBI taxonomy): domain Eukaryota; kingdom Metazoa; phylum Chordata; class Aves; order Procellariiformes; family Diomedeidae; genus Phoebastria; species Phoebastria nigripes. The sequence continues at coordinate 174,075 of JAYKAV010000256.1, read as the reverse complement.
ATTTGCATTTCTTCGTGCAGCATGCTGATGATGTTGGCTACTGACACTGTAAATAAAAGAGATGAATTCTTGTGGCGTGGCTTGATTAGCAGGAAACTAGAACTAGCTTTGTGTAGTAATGTGTATAAARTACTAGTGGTAGTAATGTGTATAAAATACTAGTGGGCTTTTCCCCTACATTCCTTGCCCTCCTGAACAGCTGCTGCTCACAGCAGTTAGACTTTCATAGCACTGACTGATACAGCCTTCCAGAAAGTTATGAAATTCTTATCAGTGCTTCTTCAATTAATGTGGTGGCAGTTTATGCTGATTCAGTTGTATAGTTCATGTTTTATTCTTTAGCAGAAGAGGATTTTCTTTGGTCATGGCCCAAGTGCATAGGGTGCTATATCCTTCTTGAGAGTGGCTGAGCACCCTCGCCTCCCGGTGGCATACGTAGCAAACCCAACTGCTGTATAGATAGTAGTTTTATTATCCAAGATAGTAGTTTTATTCTCCAACAGCTTCCATGCCGCTTGAGTGTCTCTTCAGCACCAGTTCATTTTTCATTACAGTTAGCACAGGTTCACTGTTCTCTTCTGCATTTTGCGTTTGCCAAAATGAGCATTGTGTTGTGCTTTTTCATTCATACCAGGTGTTTTGACAGAAGTTGGAATAGTGTTGGATAACTCTTCCTATTAATCTCTGAATTTTCAGATTCTCATATATGTTTACTTCCGTAGTCCCCATACTGTTCAGTGGGAGGACTGCGCCATTCGGTGTCCATACACGGCTTGAGATTTTCACGTGGGAGATGCTATCTTCTGCATTTCCTTTCCAGAACAATCAGTGTGCAGATGTTTCTGCCTTCAAAAATGAAGTGCAACTTGCTTAGATCCACACAGTCTGCTTTTTATGAGCGAAGTCGGTACGTATGTCTGTATCTTCATTGTGTATATTAGGATTTTTGGCTGCTCTAACCAATTCAGTGGGAGAGGTTGGTTTTGGCTGTGCACCCTTTCCCTGGTGGGTGCGATGCCCTCACCCAAAAGGTGCTGTCGGTGGAGAGAGGAAGGGTGCTGCTGGGTCTCCTAGGGATAATGGGGATGGTTGACMTAACTCATTTGCTGCAGGAAAGGCACGCTGCCCATTCGCTTCTCTTATGCAAGGTTTGACAGTGGAGATGACATGACCATGTGCTCCTATTATACCTAAAAACCTAGATAAAGATAAAGAAATTGGGAAGCTTGTGTTGGCTGGTGAAAAGCTAGGAAATGCGTGATGCACACTTGGAAAACGGAGAGCTTGTAAATAACATACAATGCTTGTGTCTGTGTGGTGGGTTCTTGAGATGAGGTGAAAGGAAGCCAGAAGAAATATTTTGTTGAAGCAGCAAAGAGTTGCTGTGGGAGAGGAGGAGGAGAGAAGCATCTCTTTCATCTTGTGCTCAGCTCCACGTTGACAATGTTCTTAACAACAGATAGGCAGTGGCCATGTTGTGTTCTCCTAAGGTGTTTCCTCCCTGCTCATGCATCCTACCTGGCACAGCAGAGTTAAACCAGTAACTTCCCTGTCCTACTGCTGCTTATCTGGGTGCTCAGGTTCTGCAGCTGTGACTCACAACCACAGTTTTTCCGGTGGTGTGCAGGGATGCTAAATGCCCCTTGGAGTGTAGTTGGATGTTGGATACTCAAAGTCTTGAGATATGCAGAATCCCCTGGGTTTCTGGCAACTGCTCATTTCTCATACAAGTCAYGGGGACACCAGTCAAAAACATGTGATCTTTTCTCCAATCTGCTCAATGTAATTTTTGCTTTTACCAGCCTTCTGCAAATTCAAATACTGCTCTTCTGCTCTTACTACCTTTTTGTTATTTTGGCAAAGAAAATTCAGAGCTCAGGTTTTTCTCTGACTGGTCAGGTTCATAGAGCAGCATGATTAATGATTTCTCTTGACAACTTCTGGTAATTATAGTTTTATTAAGGTCCAAAAATAAACAATGCAATCTTCTCATTTGCCCTGCATAACACTGCTTGTACAATTTCTCCCAATAATTAACTCATCCAAACCCAATAGCTTGTCACGGAGATCTTAGTAAACTTTTCCACAGGGGTTTTACTGCATTCTGTCAGCACAGCTATGGGAGAATGTGTGGCTCTTAGTTTGTTCATAGAGATAGAGGACCCAAATTATTTCACTTAACAAGATTAACGGAAGGAAATGTGGCATGCTCCTTTGTGTTATCAGTTATTTATAGGATTTCTTCAAGTGAAATACTCCTCGCTATCTGATTACCAGAGGCTATTCACTTTGGCATGAAGCTACTAAACAGACCAATTTTTATATCATTGCTTCAGTTTGTTGCTTCACTCCAAAAAGAAAGAAACAAATAGGAGGAGAAGAAATGTCTGTACCAAAACATTCATCCTTTTTCTTTTAAACTGGGCCTTGTTTGTAGGGTTTTGCAGTGTGTGCTGGCATTGGCGTTGGGGATATATCTTGCTTTCTAGAACGTTTTCTTAACAGGCTAGAAAAAATGATGCTTGATTTTGGCAACATGCCCTCTTCTCAGTACCCGTTTCCTGCTTCAACTAATGCAGAAAGACCACGCCTAGCTTTGGTTGTCCTCTCTTTGCCCCAATTCAGGGAGTGCTGTAACAAAAAGGAAGGAAAAAGAAGCTTGGACACTACTCCTAAACAAGCTGAAGAGTATCTGAAAGTATCTGTAGGAATACAAATATGTATAACATAACTTAACATACAAACTCATTTTGTATGTTACTGAAATGCACCAAGAAAGTGAAATACAGCAGCTGTTTAAAAAGTCACAACAGACCTATACAAATATTGAAGATAGAAAATGAAAACAAATGATGTATATGTGTGTGTGAGAAAGATGTGATTAGATAAGCATATCTTAAACATCTGGTTTTTAGTTTGATTTGTGCATGGTCTCCTGTGAAAGTCGCCTTGAGTTTTTTAAGCAGTCTTTGAATTATGGAGCATAGTGTTTCCCAAGAACCAGGATTCACTTAGCACTGGTGCAATGTTATCTTAGAAGGAAGACAAATTATAGACAGAAGTAAATAAAATAAATGAGGATCACACAGTAGAACGCAGGCCTTACCATCTAAAAAAGAGTAGGTATTACTGGTAGATAGTAACATCTAGTTTAGAAGTCTCTGTGAGAAGCAAAACCAAAGCCTGGAAAACTCTTGGTGAATCCAAAAGGGGACGGAGAGGTGAGCTCTATGTGTGCACATATGCTTCATTTTAAATTGCTTTAGCAAACTTTAAAAGATATTTTTACAAACACCATTTTATAAAAACAAAATGTTGGAAGTGTTTTCCAGCCAGAAACTTCTGGATATGCTTCCAAGTCTATGCTGCCTTACCCTATAGGAAATATAGGCCTTACTTCAGCGAAGCGTTTAAGCATGTGGATAGTTCAGTACTTGACCTGGCTTCAGTCAGGTTACTTTTTTCCTTGAATTTGGAGACGTGCTTAAATCTCCCGTTGAKCTGGAGTCATGCTGCCGGCTCGGCCAGCGTTGCTTCTGTCCTGCTTTCAGCCACAGAGCGGGTCGGGGCCGGCGGTGGCCGAGCTGCTGCTGAGGGTCTGCCCCTGTTTGGCACCTGCCTTCTGCAGGGACTGCAGCAAGAGCAGGGCAGGTTAGCTCAGGCTCTCTCCCCTTTTACACTGCTTTCACCTGAAAGCTAGAAATTCAAGCAGCGAATCCTCCCTTGATTAAGTTAAATTAAACCACAGCTCACAAGCTGTTCAGTAACTATCTCAAAAATGTAAATGTGTAGGCTTATGCTACAGATACTCCTGTCACAAATTTTGTTAAACACCTCAAATGCTGACCTTCAGGATGTCTTGTGCCAAGGGCTATCACAGGAAACGCTTCCCATGGTTGTAGCCCTTCTGACAACACGTCCAGTGAGTTCCTAATGCCTGTGTGGGAACCAACAGTGCATGGCCAAAGAAACAGACTGTACAGAGTGAAAGGAAATGGAAAAAAAACCAAACAAAAAACCCAAGCTGCGGCAATTATGTGTCAGCCAGTGCTTTTGAGTTTTTCAAGACATTACAGAGATACCAGTCTTGGAAAAAATACTATTTCACTTCTTCTTTTGGTGCAAGTTCTTCCAGGCTGGTGCTGACTGATGATTGCACAATACTTCATAAAATGTAGTAGTATTGCAGGATTTAATGACACTCATTGGCTACTTTTCCCTCTCAGATTCTTTTTTACAGTGGCCCTTTAATACTGCATCTTCAAACGTTTAGAAAAGAGGAATAGCAGGTTTGCTAGCTAAATATACCATGAGAACATGTAACTCGCATAAGGTGTTAAATAGTCAAAATATTTTCTGTTTGCAATTTGTGTGAGGTTCAGATGGTGGTGTCTTTCCCAGGACCAAATCTGAGAAAAATGGAGAAGATGAAAACAAATGGATTTGATTTTTCTCTAGGTATTCAATCATGTAAGTGCATAGTAGCTGAAAATCTTTATATCACAGCTACATATTTATAAAACACTGTGTTTTGCTTTGGTTTGCTTCTGAGACTCCTATAACACTGCAGTGGATGAATGAAAGCAGAAGTGGAAGCAGGGTTCCTGTTGCAATTGGAAAGGAGGTAACAGATGGAGCAAAGAGAAAATCTCTAGTCTTTCTAGTCTACATTTTCTCTTTGCCATCTGATCAGTATAATGGGACGTGTTCCCACTGGGGTCTCTGCAGGTTGTGAAAACTATAATGGTTACATCGAAGATCACCCCTTCTTGTAGTTCTATCATGTTGTTTATTCTCCTCTCTCTTTTGCGCATAAGTATTTTCACTTTTCGTTCCTTTGAGTAGGTTGGTTTAACATTTTGTACCCCACTGGTATAAAAGGATAAACACATAGCTTCACTGGAATTGGCTGAGCCACACCGGACTGTGTCAGCAAAGGTCCTAACCCATTCTGTGCGTGCAAACATGCCAGTCTATTAGGAACAAACACAAACCTCCTCTGTTTAAACTTTGGTTCAGCTTTAATGGAAAATTTCTGGATAATGTAAAGTACAATAGAACGGTCATAGCTTTACATGCTGTTAAAAAATGGAATTTGCCGTTTTCCTGATTTGCTGTGGTATCGGCTGGGCTGCTTTGTCACCTTCATCTGGATGCATTCGAAATCTGAGACCTGAAATTGTTGTGCAAATGTGACTGATGAAAGGTCTACCTGTTGAAAGTACTTATTAAATGGCCTGCTTAGCCATAGCGTGAAGCGTTTTATAAGTACTGAACTTGGTTTTGAGTTCTGAAGAGGCCCAGCAAGCTCTGAGCACTGCACAGGCTTGCCCCGGCAGCCTGCTCTGTTTCCTTACTCGCATCCTGCCAGCCACCTCCGAGTTCATTATCCGCCAAGGGAGAAGAGTGCTTTTGCAGTGATAGAAAATGCTCAGTTAGGGCAATCAAGAGATACCGGTATCTTCTTTCACTTGAGGCCTTAAGGGAGGACTTAAACCTGATGCAGTGCACTACCTTTTAAATTTTAAGGTCTGAATGAACTCTGTAAGTGTTTCGGTGTCCTGTAATGTTGTTAAAATTACATCTTTCTATTTGAAGAAGCAGTGGTTGCTGCAAGTGTCTGCATTGTAGAGTTTCTTCAGCAGTGTTGGGTTCTTAACTAGTTTATCAGAAACGTTGAAGATGTGGAAAATAATTCTTCTTTTTATTAAAAGTTAATTTTCAAGAATGTAAAAGTATTTTATTCTTTTAATAATCAGAAGTTTATTATATCTAATACAAAGATGTAACAATAAGAGAATTTCCCTGGATGCTAAGGTATTAGAGCACATCTCCTGAGCATCTCTAAGATGGGGAGAGAAATTAAAATGCTGAAAATACAAGGCATCAAAATTGTGGATTTATAAACCAAAATCAAAAGTTATAAGGCTGAAAATGTGAATGCAAATATGGACCTGCTCTTATAAATATAGAAGAAACTCAGGCCTCTAGAGAAAAAGCTTGGGAAATGAGTGCAGCATCCATCTGTAGTCATTACAGAATAGTTAGCACAATGTTAAGAGCCAAAAGAAATATGTGCTGCGGCGTATGTATACTTGCTCCGTTGTATGTATTTTAGAATAAAATAACCTCATATGAAATGGTTATTAGTTGTATAGAGCACTTTGAAGGGCTGAAAAAGCATCTCGAGGACCTGACATTCAGGAATAACAGCATTTTAAACACTATTCTAAAATTTTTTGTGCAGCTTTTTCTGATAGAAGATACTACATGTAAAGGCATTGTTTTCTTTTTTTTTTTTTTTCTTCCTTAATTTCTACTTTCTCCTCTATTAAGTTGAGATGTTTGGATGAGAAATGGGGAAAACGTCTTAAATCTGTTCTGTAACCTTATTTGATTTGAATGCAAATTACTAGATTTGAATACAAGTAACTAATCAGTCAGTCCTGTGCTGTGTTTTGAGACAAAAATGTGTGTTCTTGGCATAACAAAATTGGGGGAAAAAAGCAGCAATGTCATGAAGATAGAAAATTCATCTTTGTTAGCAGCTAGCTTTCATTCAGTATGTTCTGAGGAAAACAACGTTCATCAGGTGTCAGGCTCACTTGGTTTCAGTGACAGACCTGAGAAGAGATCCTTTTTGTCCCCCAAGAAAGGGCCCTAATGAAGCCCTCGAGGGCCGGCTGGCTGTGCACTCGGCAGTGTCTGCAGAGCAGAAGGTGCCCCCAGGAGCGTGAGAATCTTCTCTGCAGTTTTGGACCATCTGGGATATTCAGCCTTACGCTTCAGGGTGTAAGCTAGTCTCTAGGTCTTGCAGGTCAGGGTAAAGGGTGAAGTGGGGCTGGGGAGCGGGTGGCTGGTTGTTCACACCTGCCAACTGAGCCCKGTCTTGCACTGTTCTCCGAAGCAACGGGTGCTGGGACTGACAGTGGCACTGGCACCCTCTGATATGGGCTGCCCCAGAAGATGGACCTCCGGTCTGATCCAGTACTGCAAGCCCTGGCTAGACTCATTAGCTAAAATCCATTAGTAGATCATAAGATCATCGCAGATGTAGTTTCAACGTGCCTGTGCCACTGAACTGGGAGATAGCAAGCCAAGCATTATTATGTGAAGGAACAGGATGGCTGGGGAGTGAGTGGGTTCTCCTCAAAGTCCTCTTTTCTTTCTTCCTTGTTTTCTAAAATAATCTTCTCCCTAAACATGTACCTGTCTGCTGTTTGCCTTCAACCCATAAAAGTAAATGTATCCTGGTTTTTAAAAGCTGGATGTACAACAACTCTAGTTTTCAGTGAGCTGCAGATATCCATGCTATGCAGAAATAGTAGTATCAAGAAAAACTTAACCACCTTTCTCTTGTATAGCCTGTGGGTGTTTTTAACCTTACCGAATGTCTGAAGACATCTGAATTGCGTCATCTGTGTTACGATTGAGATTTTAAATAGATAATCGACAGCAAGACATACAAAGGTTTTTAACCTCAGAAGACTATTAGAATGGCATATATAGCGTCAGCAGACACCGCGCTCTTTTCCTGCTCCAGAAAAGAAGGGAAGCAGCTATGTGAAACGCTAATAATCTCACTGTGGTTTTGAATAGACTAGACTTGAGAGCCTTGAGTATTTTTCCTTTTCCCTTTTAACTGCAATTTTGTTATTGTATTGCTGCCCCCATCTCTGCTAAATATGGCTTTTGAAATGTAAATCATATCATGTTCTCAGAGATGCATATGACACCCTCAGCACTGTTCCTCTTTGCACTTCAAAGAGCTGTGTGGTCACACTTTGCATCTCAGCAAAATCGCAATATTTGCCTTCTGAAGATCTCCTTTAATGTGTACAATCAATCCCTGATAATGTGTTTTGGGTTTTTGTTCCCTGGAGACTGTTAATTTTAGTGTTGCTACAGGTCATCAGGAAACATAATCTCTTCTTTTTTAATTTCTCAGTGAGTGTGCCTGAGGGGAGAGGAGCACAAGAGAGGAGAGACAATTGAACGTCACCATTGGCCGAGACCTGAAAAAATGGTGCTGGATGAACAGAGGATTAGAACTTAATTGTAAAAGGAAAATAAAGTCTTGGCAGGCGATTTGCTTCATTTCCGCATTCATCATGTCCCAAATCCTCTGGCTGGCTGGTTGATGGGACTGTCCAACGCTTCCTACTTAGGTTCAGTGCAGATCCCCTCTGCCTACGGATCGAAAGACCTGGGATCAGGTGGGAACTGGATGGTGCCAAATATGGGAATGGAAAGAGAAATGGACTCTGACGAGCTAAGATGGAAGTGACTTGACAGCTCCAAGCTCAGCAGCTGTCTCCAGTAAGGACAGGTTAAGACGGCAATCTCAAGCTTCACTGGGAGAGCAGTATGCAGGAAGCTGGTTTTCAGGCCACAAATGCTTTCACAGGTAAGGACTTCGGTTCTAGTTCAGCTCATAGTTTTGGGACAGTTTACTGGAGTTTAGAAAAGAAATCAAATAGGTCTTGGCTGTCGTTAGCGCCTTGTAGTACTTTCAGTTTAATATTTTAAAACAGTTCACCTGAGGAACAGTTCAACACTTGTATTTACAGTGAGTAACAGAGTTATCCGTATTTCAGGCCCTCTGAAAGGGATGGCCACAAGCCTTAGGGAAGATGTCAGCTTTCCTTGTTAAAGTACTCATTAACAGCTTAAYGATAGGTGGCCTCCTGGGTCAGTATAAAATGTAGTCTGTTAAGTTGCTCTTGTGTTCAACACGGGAGTTTGGTGAGGGCACAGGATGGACAGGAGGCTTCTCAGAAACATGTCAGTGTTGAGCTTTATCTCGTCAGCCAGAGCACATCTCTGGGCAGAACTTGCCAGGTACCTTCTCCTTGTACTCCCTCCTGCCCCACACCATTAACGTGCTGCAATGCTYGAACTGGCAAAACCGGAGGGTTTAAACAGTAACTGTTTCACCTCAGTCCAATGTATTTCCCTGTAGATACTTCGAAAATAATGTAATGAGAAAGAGGATGCCAGGGTGGTGTGTCTCTGAGGAAAGCTCCCTCTAGTGTAAGGTCCCCTGGAGTTCATTCAGTGCTTTCCCTGTCTGGACCAGTTTCTGATTTGAGAGGTGGGAGAAGGAAACGGGGATCAGAAGATCCTGCTTCTTTGTTTCCACATCTGCCAGCCAGCTGAGACCCTGCGAGAAATGGGTAGAAAATCATCTGGATATTCCTCTTGCTTTAGTAGGTCTAGATAATGGATTAGTACCACAGTGAAAGTTAGTGATGTGCAAGACATTTATTTTTCCAATTTAAAATTCTTGCCTTTGGAAGAAGTTTACTGGATTGTGGGTTGTACGTATGGGAAGATCATTTTCTGTCTCGGGCTGCTTTACGCTGGGCTGCTTGCTGTTCTAGGAGCTCTTCCCAGGAAGGAACAGCAAAGCTGTTCATTTCCCTGTGGGCAGGCTCCCACTTTGTCCTTTCCCAAAGCAGATCCATCCTCAGAGGCTGGTCCCACCCTTCTGGCTGCAGTGGGGTGGCAGCTCTGTGTCCGGCTGTCCGCACCAGCACATCGGTTTGGAGCGGTAGTGCAGTTCTGAACTGTCTCTGTTGCCTCGCGTTGCTTTGATTTACAACACCGTTTCCATGCATGTCAGCGAGACGTGTCTTGAAGGAGAGGAAACGGGAAGCTTTTCTCCACATGTGCTCCAGCGCTGATGGGAGATGAGAGGTCTGGGACCACTGCAGGGCCCTCCTGCCTCTGCCTGGGTGGCAGCATGCTCTTACAGCTCCCCACTGCCGTTCTTGTCCTGTTTGTGCATCTTCCTCCTCGCTGCTCTCTGCCAGCCCTCAGCTCATTCCTAGGAGTTTTTGCTACTCCTTTGCCCTCCACCAAAATTCCTACTGTGTGGATATCTGTTCTCTTCCTTGCCTGCCCTGCCTTCTGTGGCTCACTCCTTTGCTGAAAACCTTATTACCTTTAGCACCCTTGCAATATTGTACCATTTCCTTTCCAGCTTTACACTCTTCTGCCACAGCATCTGCTATGCCTGAGCTGCCAGAAGGTAGGGGTTGTTGGCACTGTGATCAGGGTGCTTGGGCAGCGGGGTGTCAGAGAGCCGTTAACCTCGTGACCGCTGCTGGGTGGAAGAGACCTGGCAAATAGTGCTGCATAAAATTCAGGGAGACGCAACTGGGGTCCCTGGAGGCCCAGGACAACTGTCAGATTGTGGTGACAACCCAGTGGATTCAGACCTATTCTGGATACTTTAACAGTGTGARGGTTGCTTGGTCTCTCGTAGGGAATTCTTATATTCTTTTGGAGTTGCCCTCAGGTAAAGATGTTAATAAACATTTTCAAATCTTGGTAGCTGTACTAAAGAATTATTAAACATTGAGTTAAGTTGCACCATACGTTCAGGAGACTGGTAAAGGCAACGGGCAGGAGACTTGTAAAGGAAGCAGGTTGAAATATCATTGCTTTATATGAGGAGAAGGCAAGGACTTCTGTTTCATCCAACTTGTATCAAATTGATGTCCATATTGGCTTTTTGGAGATCTTTCTTGTTCCTTGTTAGATTTATATAATGCATTCAGCAGTAAACAGTGGGTAGGTATGTATTTCTTAGAGAAATTCATTGGACTGTGTTGTGCTAATTTAAGAGTTAGAATAGGAGTGTGATGGCAGGTGCATATGGTTGCTCCTCTGATCCTTGCTATACTGCTCCTTTTGTTTTATTGGAATGCCAGTTTAGCTGTAGGAGAAAACAGTAGCTTGCTAGCAGCAAAGGGGGCATGACCACATGCAGAAGGGAGCTAATCTGTACAGAAGAAGCTTTGATATCTGAAACCTGTGCAGTGTCAACACTGAATCTAGCCATGCTAAGTGATTGCAGCTATTGCAACAATCGGAATAATCATTTCAATTTACAACTGAACAGAGTGCTGGCAAAAGAAGCCTGGGAGGACAATGCCTCTGTGTAGCCACCTTCAGAGTATTTCATAAACCTCCTTTCCACCCTGCTAATCACTGTGACCTGGAAAGGCTTACAGTTAAGGCTAGGAGATATTTTGATCCTGTCTGTACGCTTGTTTTACTGGCACAGATGCCAAAGCTGCCGTTTTTTGCAGATGGCTCTTGTTCCAAGAGATGGGCCTATCCAATCAGTTTATTATATATTACCAAACAGTAGCTTATGGTTAGAGCTTTTTCACTTTACTGGCTAAATACCAATTTCAGTAGATCATGCAAGTATAATAGGTTCAGGATTACCAAATGTAGAAAAGGCAATGGAAGGGAAGTGCTCCTAGGCTTGATTAAGAAAGAGATGGCTGAGCCTATGATGGTAAAAGGCAATTTGAGTGATAGCAATCATGAAAGAGCGAGCTTATCATTCTTCAGAAGACAAGAAGAGAGAACTTGAGAATAAAAGCAATAGTATGCAAGAAAGTAGATTGCTCATAGAACTGATAGGTAACATTTCTTGGGAAACAAACCTAAGAAATTCAAGAAGGCTGGCAATTTCTAAAGGAAGTAACTTTTTCTTTTCCAGTCACAATAAAGAATATTAAAAGCACAAATAAAAGGTGTCCCAATAAAAAAGTGTAAGAAGAGACAAAATTGCATGATCTGAAAATTGAGGACTCATACAGAAAGTGGAAGCTAGATACGTTACTAGAGATGAGTGTAAAAGAACATTAGAAGAATGTAAGGGCCAAATCAGGTAGGCCAAGGCACAAACCAAAATACAACTAATAAAGGACACAGTAACAAGGAAACATGCTACGTTCTCAGTAGTAATCAGAGGAAGACTTGAGTTTCTGGACTACTAGTTAAGAGGGAATGACAAAACTCATGATCTGATAATGCAGAGAGGACCAAGTAGTTAATGACATTTTTTGCATCATTCTTTGCCAAAAAGGGTGACCTGTGATCAGGTGGCAAGAAAAGGACTGCTACCTTGAGAAAGGTAAGAATTCCAAGTAGAGCAGGAACAGAACTGATTATAAACTAATTGGATAGGATAATAGGTATTTTAGAACAAGCTGGAGCTTATTAAATTATCTCTGCAACATAGGGTGAAATAGCTGAAGCAATGTCTGAGCAATTAGTGGTTACACTGGAGAACATTTGGAGGACAGTCTAGGTTCAAAAAAGCTGTGAAAGAGCAAACACCACCTACATGTAAGCTTTCCTGGGTCCTTTTTTTCCCCGTTGGAGTAGATAGCTTATCTTAAATTCTTGGGGAAAAAAGTTTGAATCAAATAATCAACTGATTTTTTTAATAAGTAACCTGTAGATAATAATATGATAAATGAATTTGCATGTTTTTTTCCAGAAGCTACCTTGTCAGTGGAGCCTAATTTACCTGTAAGAGAAATAGTATGTCTTGATTTTTGGAAGGCTTTTCACCCTTTCATAAACAAAGTGGCAATATGGGCTACAAGGTGGGTACACAGTTGGCTGGAAAGCTGTTCTTGGAATGATTACTAGTGATTCATAGTCAAACTAGAAGGATATGTCAAGTGGGATTCTGCCCTGGATTGCCTGAAAATATTCAATATTTTAATTAATGACTTAGATGATAGAATCTGCATGCAGAATTTCCAGATGACACCAGCCAGGGAGAGGATGTAAACCCTCTGAGCACAGGATTAGAATTCAAAATTAATGTGGTATATTGGAGAACTGATCTGAAATAAATATGATGCAGTTCATCAAGGACAAGTTCTAAACTGTGGTTGGGCAGGAATAATCAGCTGTGCAAATCAAAATGTAGAATAACTGGTGAGGCAGCAGGTCTGCAGAAAACAGATGGGCAGTTGCAAGAGTTCAGAAAATGGCTGTGAATCAACAATACTATGCCATAAATGTTATGCTAGAATATATGGACAGGAGTCTGCATGTTATACATGCAGAATAATTTTTCCACTCTACTTAGCATTTGTGTGGCTGGTGTACTATTTCTGCTCTGAGCAGCGCTCTTTGGGCCCATTGGAGAAGCATCCAGAGAAGAGCAACAGGAAGGGCCAGCGGTCTAGACAACATGACCCTTGAGAATTGAAAAAACAGTCTTTTTCAGACTAGAGCAGTAATTCTCAAACTTTCTGAAGATGTTTTTCCTAGGTTCTGACGAAGCAGTGGGGATTTGTGCCAGGGCATGTCTCTGATGCACTGAGCTACATGGCAAGACGTGGCCATGATACAGCGGTGCTTTGGTGTGATGGTCAGAAGGACCACCTCACTTGCACACTTCTTAGCTGCCATGAAGTACTACGCCTTCTGCCTTGGCCACTCTCAGTGCTGTGCCAGTGCTAGGGTAACAGCGGTGGGGATCTTGGACAGCCAAGGTCTATTTTTCCAATTAGCTACTTTCTTCATCAGTGTGTGTTTTGAGTGCTGGTTTAGGAGAACAGTGTGATTCTGAAAGCAGCTCTCCATCATTGGCGAGTGTGTGGCACAGGGACATCCAGGATGATCAAAGGATAAGGGGAACACTATGGGATGGATTAGGAATCAGTGTATGAAGCCTCCTGACCTTGCGGGGTCAGCTTAGGTCCATCAGGATTTTATTAGCTCCGTCTCAGCACAAGCTCTGTCAGACCTGGGCTGACTCGGAGGCATTCCTGCCCTGTGACCCTCAGCGCTGCTAGAGGGATTATTAGCTCTGGCGCTATGGAAACCAGAATAAATAGTAAGAGGTTGCTCTGTGCAGTGGGCCCCTGCCCTTCAGTCTAGCACTGACTTTTCCTGTCACCTTCTGATCCCATTCTGTCATAGCTTCATATCTTCTCCCTCACACCTTTCCCTGTGGAAGTGATGGCACCCTCAAATCTTTCCATAATCCCTTGCAGCCTTATGTCTCAAGGTTATTGTCGCCGAAGCTTGACCTTGGGCCATATCCAGAGAGGCCAAGTTACTCCGCAGGAGCAACCCCTCAGCTTGGCTGATACTCCCCCAGGCCCTGCTTTAGCAGAGAAGCTGAGCTCATCTGTTAGGAGATCCTCATGCGCATAGGAACGCAGCTTGGTGGAGCTTCTCCAGTCCCCCCACCTCTGCTCTGTATCCCCCTGGCACTCAGGACTTCTGTTGCATTTCTTGTCCTGTGTTTCATGCTTTCCCAACCTCTTTCTGCCTCTTCCCCCATCAGTGCCCAAATCCCCTTTCTCTGTACTGAGGCTCCTCCATTCCTCCCCTTTTGTGCAGCTGGTCTCACTTCTCTTCCAGATTTCCTACCCTTCTGGTAATCTTCCTGCTTTTCACTGCTTTCCTTCACCTTCTTTTGTATCCAGACCTCTCTCACTTCCAGACCAACTCACTACAACTTAATTCCAGGGGTTGCCTCTTCCTCTCCTTTCTAGTCTCAACCCTTCCTTTCCTTGTCTGCCCTTTTCTGGGGTGAGTACCTTTCCCCACCTCAGATCTCTTCCACAGTGACTTCTGCTGGTTTGTGGGACCTTTCTTTGTAGGAAGGCGATTTGAGAGCCTGCCACTCAGTTTGGCTTCTCTCCCCTCATCTTGTTTTGCTTAACAGCTGGCRTTTTGGGTGGAGATGTCTCTGGCATGGGGGTGGTGGTGCCAGAATTGGGAGGCTCCTTGAAGGGATTACATGGGAGCCCAGATAAATTGCTCCAGCAGACTGCATATGACCCAGTTGGCCATTAATCGTTTAGAGGATGGAAGAGTGAGGGAAGATGTGATAACCATTTAAAAGTATATGGAAATTTCATGTAAAGAGGAAGGTAATAGAAACTGTTTTCTAGTTCTGCTGGGGATAGAGCAAGAAGTAACAGACAAGCTTACTGTGGTGGGGAGATTGAGGTTAGACATTAGGAAAATCTTTCTAATGGTAAGGATAGTTAAGAACTGCAGCCGATCGCCTAGGGAGGTTGCAAAGTCTCCGTCACCGAAGGTTTTTAAGAACAAGTTAGACAAATATCTGTCAGGAATGGTTTATGTATAGTTGATCTTGCCCTGGGGCAGGGGAATGGACGTCATGAGAGCACTTCCAGCCTTACTTTTCTGTGACTCTATTATTGCTGGTTCCCTGGATAATAAATGTACATTTTTAAAGTTAGTAACCCACCTGCACTACTCTATCTTCTCAGTGTTTAAGTAGATTCTGTTGAGCTCTTGGAATAATTGATAAAGGATAGATTTAAGTGTCTTATGTGTTTAAAGTCTTGACTCTCTTTTTGCTGGAGTATTGCTCCATTGCATTCTTTCTAGCCTGGCCTTCTTCTTTAAACATCTTATTTTTGGGGGGTGTGACATATGTTTCTATGTCTGTGCAACTTGTATAGAAATATTTTAATGTTACAGAAATACTGCATACATTCCTCTGTTTCACTGTACGCAAGTATTTTAAGAAAAGCTTCTACCACTTTTAGATAGTAAGCATATTCAAGAGGTAATTATTAAGAATAATCAAAAGTAGGGCAAAACCAAAGCAATCGCCCTTTGAGGTTGTTTTCTTTATTATGAATAAAACTGTGTGCAATTTACTTAGCATCAAATATTTAACTGGTGTATCTGCTGCTGAAGGTAGCCTTCTTCCTCGGAATTATAGTTGAGGCTCAATGTAAAACAGCAAAACAGGTTTGAAATGTCTTCTAATAAGTATATAATGTAATTAATATTAAAAGCAGTTGAAAACTCATTTATACATTAACACAGGTCTCCCACGTTGCTGCTGTCATTATTTGCATGATTTTCAATTACAGATAAACATTTCATTTAAAAAGTACGACTTGAATATGTAGCAGAGCATTCTCATCCCCCTCTGTTCTGGTTTTGTTTTCATCTGCCTCTTGAAGCTAGTCTGGCCTTCCTAAAATCTCTGCAATTTTCTTAACAAATGCATTCTTATTTTATGAATTTTCAAGATTACTATGTCACCCATGGACAACTCTTACTGTCTCTTAGTTCTTGGGAGAAACAGATTGCTTTTTGCAATGGCTCTTACACAGCACACACAGTAACAGATCGCATTCCATTGTATTCCCTTAGATATTTTATTAGTCTGTGCAACTTCTGGAGTACAGATAGTATTCTCAGCAAAAATACCTGGAAGAAGATACAGCCTCGGTCTCTAAGAGTTTGCTGTCTAAATATGTTACACTCAGTAAGTAGCATTTGGTGAAACTGTTTTGAGTATAGTAATGCATAGCTTGGAAGTCTCCTCTTCAGGGTTAAATGCTTTAATAGAATTACAGGAGAGTGAGAAACTGTGAAAATCAATTAGCAAGCAGAGGTGCCGTGTGAGAGTGATAGCTTTTGGTCACAACCTAGTTCTTCTGTTGTCCTTAAGATCAGTGATTAGAACAGCAATGCTTTTTGCTTTAGGTCACTCTTCAAATCCGGGAGGTCAGCTTTTAAGTTTTGATCCCAAACTTTGTGTAGGTGAAACATTGTGTTTTCTTCTTTCTTTCCTTTCACCTCAAGAAAACAGATAGTTCTCTTCAAACTGGTTGAAGGACTGTTTAATCTGTAACTGGACGGATACTGCCTTTGCTAATTGAACTGTGCCAGTCCTTATGCAAGTAGAGGGGCATTTCACACAGGCCAAGGATTTAATATTTTAAATGCTTCCCCTTTCAAATTTTTATTTAACTGGGGTAGAAGACCTCCATGCCTGTTTGCTTGTTTCAATGAAGTACTACATCCTTTTCCACTTGCTAAGGGGAGGAATGGGAGAATTTGGGTGGCAGTCACTTCCAGAAGATGGCCTTGCTGCGTGAAGCCACCTGAAGCTCAGTGAATGTGGAGGCAGAGAAAGGCAGAAACGAAGCCAAGGGGACACCAGAGGAAATGCCGTGGTGTGGTGTCCTGTGAAACACCTTGAGAGACACTGGACTCTGGAGAGGATCGTCCACAGACCTGGCATTCAGTCCCCTGATATTGCAGGCTACTGCATCACGTGACACCATTCATATCAAGCTCCGTCCCAAAATTATTACTCTGATTTCAAAGGATTTTCTTTTGATTTTTAATTTTAGATTAGATTTTCATTAATTTTCATTGAGTTCATTTAAATTCCGTTTAAAAGTCCTTTTATTTTCAGTCTAGGTGTAGTCTTGGCTATATGTACATGGTCCAGTTGTTCTTCAGACAGTCCAGAGCCCGAATCAAAGGCTGTTGAACTGTGCAGGCCAGGCCGAAAGATGGTTCAAATTTAGAGAAACATCGTGGCCAATGCTATTATTAAAATTATTTTATGAAGTAGTGTGTTGCTGAAAATGGCAAACTTCTTCGAGAGTCATGGGAAGGGAATGCTGTAGCCTGTTCATGGAGGATGTTGAACCTGGATCCTCACCTCTGATAACTGTTTTTGGTAGATGATATTCAGCTGTAGCGTTACCATTTGCAAAGCTGATGGTTCTTTGGAAATGCCCATCTGCCATTTCTCATTTCTTAATAGTGCATGTCATGCTGCCTTCGCATGATACAACTTAATCAGCCAAATGGCCAATTCCAGACTGAATATTTAGCTGTAAATATGCTACATTTCAGTGTTTAATCATAATAAAAAGGCAGGCTTTTTGAATGGACAAAATGAATGCGTAGTCCCTCAAGTAAAACCGGGAAAATAAAAAGGGGTGAAAATTGATTGTTAAATTGACAGTGTATGTTTTCTGTTAATTCTTTCTAATTAATCAGGTAGCTTTTTTTTTTTTTTTTTTTTTTTTTTTAAGAGAAGAAATGGGGTATGACATTCAGGCTATGCTCGTGGCTGGCTGAGGGTATTTTCACTGCTGAAAAGGCCTTTCGCCTGCTGAAGGTAACCATCTTGCTGGCGGTACTTCAGGCAGAGAACAAGCCTTCGGCTGCGGCTGTTGAAGGTGGCCAGAAATCCCGCGCAGCAGCACGCTCTGCTTTCTGACAGACCGATCAGATGCATGTCATCGGGCACGGCCTAACCCCTGTGGGGGGAGGAGGAGGAAGAGGAGGAGGGGGGTGGGCGGCCCCCCGGCAGCGCCCAGGCGCCGTCCTGCAGGGGGAGCCCCGGGGGGCCGGGTCGGGCCGGCGGCGGGAGCGGGAGCGGCGCTGCCGCCTCGGTGCCCCAGCGTGGGGCAGGCTGGACGTGCGTTTCGTTACACMGGTAACAGCGCAAAAAGAGGAAGCATAAAACCCAAATCGATGCAAAGCCACTGAGGCACTTGACTGCGCCCTTTTGGAAGCTGAGGAGGTACAGTGGCCGAGTGGAAACGGGAGCGATATTAGCCAAAACCTAATTTTATTCACGTAAAAATGATGCGGGATCTTCCCATGCACTCAGCTCCAGGCGGTGGTGTTTTGAGTGAATAGCGTGAGGTGAAGTTTTGGTCTAATGTTTTGCTGCTTGGTCTTTCTGTAATGTCAAGCAGGCCGTTTGACTTGATATTCTATCAATTTTCTTTTACCATAAAATAAATAGTATGAATTAATGTTATGTTAATGTATGCTGTAGCAATGCCTTTACAAATCAGAACTTGCAGTTTGGGTAAACAGAGAAGTGAAAATATTTGATGTTGCAGGATAAATGTTGTGGTGAAAAAGCCTAAAAGTTACTGAGCAGAAGGTAATACCACGTATAGAGAGTTAAATGTTACGTTTGCTTCTCTGATATTTGCACCCTTTTACTTTTTAGGAAAAGAGGCCAGGACGCATGGGGATTAATTTACTTGTCAGACCTTTTTTTGTTGCTGTTTGGTTTGGTTTTTGTTCAGAGCAAAGCTTCTTATGGGTGGACACAGTCCTTCCTCCGAGCCTTTCTATGAATGCGCATGTTCCGGTGGCTGTATCGGCTACATCTCCYGTCCCAGGGCTTGGCTTTCCTCACAGAACCACTTCATTATGGAGCAATATGGATCCACCCAAGCACGCACCCCGTGCTGCGCCTCTCCCAGGTTGTCTCCCCAGGGACTGCCCAACCCCTGCTCCAAACCCTTTCTAGAGCGATACTCCCACCCTCTTTAATTTCTGCTCAGCCCTCAGCAGCAGTGAATAAGCAAAATGTTCAGTTTCTAGTAGGATCATTACTTGCTAATAGGGTGTAGCCTTCAAGCCCTGCCAGCCTTTTACAAACACCCAAAGATACTCTTTTTCCCTGGAAGAGAATAAGATGCAATACTCTGATATATCTGTAATAACACTGCTGCTTTCTGAGGTCCATCTTTTCCAAAGCTGTGCTCGTGTAGGGCTGGGAAACTGCTGATTTCTGAACCAAGGAGACTTTGGGCAGGTGGGCTTTGACAGTCTCTGGAGCCCAGAAACATGGGTTTTGATATCAAAACAAAATTCCTCTGTATCATATTTGAGTCCTTTCCTGTAGTCACCCCGCTATAATTTGACTATAAAACTTACCCATTAGTTTGGGCAGCTGAATCCCTAAGCTTTCTTTGAAAACCATCAAGATGTGTTTCCCAGGGGTTTAAGCGGACGTATCTGCGTGCGGGTGGCAAGCGGGGGCAACGTCACTGCTCTTCACMACCACGGGTCCGTTTCCATGCTCTCCCGTGCCAGGATTAACAATCTGTTAACACCGAAGAACAGATTGAGCAGTATGTCTTTCATACRTTGTGGGTTTTGATTTTATTTCTTAAAATTTTCTGTCCTGTTGTGGGCTCTYTGTGTCCTTAGCTTTCTTGCTTTCTTCACTAGAAAGTCAGTCCCTTCTGATTTAAGGGCAAGAATAGAGGAAGCTTTGTTTGAGGAGTGAGGAGTTAACAATGAAGATTTTTCATGATGAAAACACCCAGAAAGAATCCTACTCTACAGCCAGCATCTAAGCAGCATCTTCAATCCATGCCTCTGAGGATAAGCTCGTTTCTGTTGTTAGTGGGTAAAATAGCTTCATTCAATGCCATTTGATTGCTGACAACGCTGCATGCCTATGTGTTGTAGGTGTACATATGCTGAGGTGGTGGGAGGAGGACCCAGGACAAGGTACTGGCTTCAGAAAAGCCTGGAAGACTTGCTTGGATATGAATTGTTCAAGAATTGTCTGTTTATCCTGGAGGCTTAGACTATACAAACCAGTAATTTATACTGGCTGAAGACAGATTCACAGCCTGGCTGTGTACTCAGTCGGTCCTTGATTTAAACGAAAAAATTGGAGTTTGTGCGTGAGTCTCCATTTTTCCCCTTTCTGAGCTTTATTATACTTGATTTGTTTATCTCAAAAGAAATACTTTCAAGATAATATCTGCTTCCAGTTGCTCAGAGCAAGAATTTGAAGAGACACATGACCTGCCACGACAATGCAAGAGTAAGTTCAGAAAAACTTCACTGTTCTTAACTCAGGATATAAGTGGCATCTGTGAACTAAAGACATTTTTTTTTTTCTGTAGAGATCATAACTTTTGTGCCCAAACCAGTGCCGTTTATAGAAATTGTTGGAGAGTTTCTGTGTAATAAAAGGAGTAGGGGTAAGCTCCAACAATAAAGGCAACAAGTGTGGTTCTTGAAGATGTTTTTATTCAGTGCCTTGTCTAGTGTATGCATGGAARAAGTGACATAGCATTGACTTAGTGGCTTTTGTACAATCTCTCAAGTATGTTACTGTTTTAAAACCATATTATTCTACTTTTTGATATAAACAAGTTAATGTTCTCTCAGGCATATGACTCCTGCTCGTAGTGATCAGTGTTGCACCAAAGAACCTTCAACTGAGATGAGGACCCTGCTGTGCCAAAACAGTGAAGGTCAGCCCCTTTTAAAATCTCAACATCTAAAAAAGGCAAGATAGAAGCAGAAAGAAAAAGTACTGCTGTCCTCCATTTAGAGATAGGCAACTAAGGCACAGATGAAATATTTACGTGGAGTGAGCTAGAAAGCCTGGCAGACCTGAGAACTAAAGCTACAGCCTCTGAATCTGAACCCAGTATGAAGGATGAGATTATAACCACAAGTACTGACGTATTTATTTTTATCTCCAAGTCAGCAGTATACCTACTGCAGTATTTTCTCACATTTCCTCTGTTGTATCTTTATTCTTTTTACTTGCTGCCATGAGAAGAAGAACATAAGTCAGCAGGATTTCTTGTGGAAACTGGAGGCTTGCTTTATGCCAGCATTGCTGGAAAGAATTTCTCTGAAGAAGAATTACAGCTGCCCATAAAATATGTGACACAAACAACCCTTCTCATCTGCAAGTATTAATTGTGCATTGGGAAGAAGGGGGTGCTGGGATACAAGACTGCTTGAAGGATATGGGATATTACTTGAGGGCTTAAAAAAAAAAATCTGTCATTGAATTGCCAACTAGAGAGTAGGATTATTGAAATTTATGGGAACAAAATTTAGTGAGATGAATACAAATAAAGCTGTCCATGTTAGTTTCACTTCTTTTTCAAGGATCTTGAAATGCAAAATATGATGTTCATTAATGTAATGCAGGCAGGCTCATTGCTTTGTTGCTTTATACACGTATGGATCAGACTTATGTGGTGTCTTAAGACGTGTTTTGAAGAGCCTCAAAAAGGTCTGTTCTTTATGTAACTTTCTTTGAAGGAAAAAAGGCAAGTTTTGTGGAAAGATCATATTTCATACTACAACTAGTGRTCTGTTTGGAAAGCAAACAAGAAGATACCAAAACCCACAAGTATTCAGGCATATGAGCCCTTCACCTCCAGGAAGTCTTTAAATAAGCATTCAAGATTCTTCAGTTTGCTAAGGGCCATCTTCTGCTACATAAGCAAAACAGCATTAAAACCAGTCATGGACAGCCAGTGGGGAGAAAATTCTCATGCAAGTGAAATTGGCTGTTGCTGTATTAACATTTTGCTTTCAATCAGTACTGTGATTGTGAACGAAATCCCCTAGTTGTCCCCATTCATGGCACTGTGGTTCAACTCACATGACAGCTTTGTTGCCACCAGAGTAGCTAGTACTTGCTAACAGAAGACTAGAGAAAGTGAAGTTGCTTTTTTCCAGCTATTTGGTACCTGTGACCTAATGAAGAGGCAATGGGATACTGGATGTGTTACTGAGAGAAATAAGGAAAGAGAAGTGAGACCTAGGGACAATACCTAAAATTGAGGTGGACTTGCAGAATTTCACCCTGAAAGAAATACTTGTGTACTTGAATACAAGTGCTTGAGCCTGCCTCCTGGAAAGAGTATTCATGAAGAGATGGAAGACACGCATCAAAGCCTGCAACCTGTGATGGTTGCAGAAGGTAAAGCTGAAGATAAAATTAGATGTGCATACAGTGGTTAACATGATTCTCTTAACAGCGATTGCTGTCATTACAACCACAATGACGTTCTGCCAACACTAGGTTAGAAAAACCTTTAAATACTTGCACAGGGAACAAACTCTGGAAACCTTATCCTTAAACTGACAGTCTTGAAACAGTTTCAACTGGGAAAGAGCTATACTCATTTTTGAGAATAGTATCATAAGTCTAGTGTGCTGAGTCTTGGTTTTTCTGTTCTTAAATATAGGGCCACTGTCTAAAAGTTAGATCAATGTGAGACTGTGTAGACATTACATGATGCCAAGAAATGAGTTTCCAGATATTTATAAATAAACTGTTGGTTCGCTTCCTCTTGTCTTTGCTATTATCCCACGTATTTGCCCCCAGGCTTTCTGTACTTTTTTATAGAGATGCTAGTAGTAATTCTCTTTTTCTGAATTTTATTCTTGAAGAAAATAGGTCAATTATACAGTGTAACACTGGTTAGGTTACAGTTAATAGCTGTAGCTATTAACCTCACATGTTCTTTTTTACCTCTCTGGTAATAATGAATTGTTAAATTGAGTGGAGCAGTAATCCTTGAGATATAAAAGTAGAAATCATTTAACAAAGGCATTCCAAAATGATAACCTTTAAAAATTCTTTTATTGATTAACATTGTGTAATACTGTCAATATCTTGTGACTGTTACGAGGTTTAAAAAGTGCAGCTTAAACTGTGAGAATAATGTGTAGAATATTTGTGTACCCTGCTGCAGCAGGCATGCTTTTATTGTACTTGAATCTTTCAAGATTATTCTTTGGAAATTAGAAATTAAATAAAGAACAAGGTAGTCTTTGTATAAATGGTACAAGAGATCCCATTTTAATAACACTTGAACAGTTGTTAAGGACACTTAGTTTCGCTAAATGCATCTACCAGAAGAGACAAAATTGAATAATGTGTCCAGTTCATTTAGAAAGGAGTATTTCAAGTCTCATAATGTTAAAAAGAATGAGATGTGCCTTTAGTACAAGGGGAGGAAACGTTACTGCTCTGGTCCACTATGAAAATAAATGTATGTATTTTCTCACCACTGTGCAGATGTTCTAATGTAGTGATGATATTCTTACCTGCCACTGTTATCTTTGCTGATTACAAATGACTAAACCGTTCAGTGTGAAGTGAGACAATAACCCTCTCCTTTCCTTTCCTGTCTCTGTTACTTTCGGTTTCTTCTGCAGCTTTGTTGAAAGTAATACTGTTCGTTCTTTTTCTTCTGTCAAGTTTTACAACAGAAGTAGACTCCACAAGAAGTTACAGGGGTTGTAACATCTTTCATTAGATTTCTGTATTCTGAACAGGTAATAATTGGTTAAGTTCAGCTGTCAGAGTGTATATTAGGAAGAATTAAGGAGAACTGAAACTGCATCCTCAAAATAGCRAATAGTTTTATATTAGAATAAGATATTAAAAAGGAATAAAAATTGAAGGAACGAAGGCTAAAATAAAGCTGATYGGAAAAGCTATGATGATTATCAGACAGAAGATATGACATAGCTTTGTTTTTCTGTTCTCAGTAGTAATAACACTTAGTTGCTTTGTCTCAGGGTGATTTCCCTGGGAAAAAAGATGACTCTGGATTTTACTTCCTATGACAATGTAGTTGAAATTTGCAATGATTACTTTCTTAACAGCTCTGCATCTGCTCCTGACCTACAGTTGTAGGTGTCACGAAGAGTAAATTACATATGATTTAGAGTTCAGATATTGATATTAGCAGGTGCGTGGCTGCATAGCGTGTCAAATGTAATGTTTATCCTTAGATTTATTCTGCTGGACTTTATTGTTAGATATTTGGAGATTCAGTTTCCCCATAATGACTTATGCTGACATTGGAAGACATTGCATCTCTGATGATCTCATGGGTACTCTTGTTACTGAGAAAAGCTGTTCCGTTTGCTGTGAAATATATCATGTTGAGCTATACATCCCTGTATTAGTAGTTTCTACAAGGCAGAAATTATAGGGGGTGGTAGTTTCTTTTATTAGACCACCTGATTTAGTTGGAGAAAATAGACAAGCTGTGTGCATTGCAACTCCTTCAGGTCTTTGAAACCGATCCTGAATGACAGGTCTGCATGCTTCAAATGTTGCCTGTTTTTTCCACTTGTATCTGTTGATCAATTAAAAGATAACTTGCCTCTTTATAAAGCTTGCCTTGATTAAACTGCCATGTCTACAATAAACCACAACTTTGTAATTTCAGCCTTTGCCATTCAGGACACATACCCTTATTTTCTTTGAACTGCCTGAGTTAAAGTTACTTTCAGCCATTTTGCTTTGTGCTGAGTTCTCCCTTCACATTTTCTCACTCTGGGTCTAGCCAGAAGGGCTGACTCTTCTACCTAAGCTCAAATCAAGTTGTGCTAAAACCCCGATGAAGCAGTTGAGCCTGCAGTTTGCTTTTCAGTTTATGTTGTTCCCATCCCCAGAGATTTCACTACAGACCTTATTGGTAGCTAAAGTATTTATTTTGTGGCCTGTCATATGTGATTCAAACAATCTATTTAAAGCTTGGTTTCATGCTCCTCAGTCAAATCACCTTGGCTTCAGGGGCACACCATACAGCTTTGCATCCTTGTGAGGGGAATTTTCCTAGAGCAGGTAAGTCACTTTCTTCTTTGTAGCATTTGCAGTTTTCTGTCAGTTTGAATGTACCTCCTTCCTCCTGATCCCCTGCTCCTCTCAGAGCTTTGCCTACGCTCCACTAGTAACTTTGCCATGGGAACCTTTTTGGGACCAACGGCAGTGCACACAACAGATTCAATACACAGAAGAGAAGTACTGGTCCCCTCACAGCTGCCCTGTGCATATGCCACCTTTCTCACCTCTTTCTGATGACCGATCCAAAAGAGAAGAGCCTTTCAATGAGACTCRCCACCTCCTCTCAGGGGTTGTGGTCCAGCTGGTAGCTTGACAACCTGGTTGTATGGCTTTCTGCCTCTTCCCCATGGAGGGGGGAGCAGCGGTCAAATAGGAGGCTTTACTGGAAACTGTAATGTCCCCTCTTGTTCCAGCTAACAGCCCGAGAGACTGGCTTCTGCTAGCTCCGATGGTCCTGCCAAGACTTGACCAAGCTGACTGTAGTGGTTTCTGTGGAAGAGCTATGCTAAGGAGTAAGTGATTGGAAGATCCCTTCTACCAGTCTATGGACTGGTGTGTGTGTTTTGAGTTACAACATGTTGTGAAGAAGAACAAGATTTTTTTTTTTTTCTTTTTTTTTCTTTTTTTTTTTAAGACCACTGTTTCTCTTACTACAGAAGAGGTGATCATGCGTAAAGAGCCTTATTACAAAATCAGGATTCATATTTGTTTGCTTTAGTTAGAAACTTTCTGTCATCAGACTGTGTAAAGGGGCTCTGCTTATGCCATTTAACACTTTCCCTTGTGTGGTAGCAAGGTATGCAAGTATTTGTGATTCAGATGTGTGTAAAGTGATGAACAGAAATGTGGCAGAAAACTTATGATTACCAGTTAGGAGCAGAAATGGGTTGGGGATCTTGAAATCCTGGATTTTCTGGACTTTAACATCATGTGTTACTCTCTCATTTATTCTGTTTTTATAAAGAATACATGGAGAACTTGCAAGAGCCATCATGTAAGGGTTTTGGTTTTTTTCAGTTGTTTTTTTTTGCAACTATTTAAGCACATTTTGCACTTAAAATTCTCCCACTACTGCTCCATAAAACTGTAACTTTTCCTAAGAAAGGAAGTTTCAATACTAAAATAGCATTTTTTTTTGTTGTTCCTGTAGTAACTTTTTTCTTTTAGTATTAAACTAGTAACTTGAAAGCTTGGAAAATTTTCTGAAACAAGTTTTAAGACAAACACATGGTAAATTTCACATTTTGTGAGGAAGGACATATCTATGAAAAACCTAGAAATATCAACTATAAGGAAGATGTGTCTAAGGTGTGAAGTGCAGATAGGCTGAGAACTTCTACAGACTTCTAAGAAAGTTTATGTTTCAGTGTAATTTTCCATCTAATGATTTATTACATTGCCAAATAATGTTGCTAATATCAATGACAGACCTTTCATCAATTATTACAACGTTTGGTTTTCACGCTGAGTGCAATGCAGCCGGTTTCTATATGACATTTGTACATAATATGCATTATTTCTATCATGGCATCCAAAAATGGATTGCCAGCTATGGCAATTCAACAGCTCAGGCACAAAATCTTCTGCGTTTTCCCTTTTCATTATGTTCGGTAATAATTTTTGTGTGTGTGTGATTCCATAAAAAATAGTTGTGAATATTTTTAAGCTTGAATTAGTTTTAATCCTAGAAGACCAGTGTCTGCTGGCTGTGGTAAAAAGGAAGGAGAAACATATACATGAAGCTCATTTTCAGGAAGCTAACTGGTATTGCCAGCAAAATTATGACCTTATCAATATTAGTTTAGTCTGAAAACTCGTGTACCATAAGGGTGTTTTCTGCATGGTGAGGGAAAGTAGGAAAATCACTGGATGCAAGACAGAGGGGAAGCTGACACACAAATAAGGCTGTCTCCTTTTGCCCCTGCAGGTAATGTTGCATGCATCAGGACTTTGCTTACTGCACAAGGTGTTCTCCTTCAGTACTAAATCTGCCAGCTCAGTAAATCCCAGACATGTTTAATTATCCTGTTCATTTTCTGGAATAGGGGAACTGGGAGAGGCACCTGGATCTGTCATGTGCTGCAAACTCCTTTCCATCAGCATTGGGTGCTGCTTGCTCACCTGGAGTGGGAGAGCATCGGTTGGCGTAGGGCTGGCACACAGTCGCAGAGACGCATGGTCCCTGTTTTGAGGTGTAGTCCTACGTCCTATTGAAAGTCCTGTTATGGTCCTATTACAGTCCTGTTGAAATTGGGCTGTTGAGAGACATATTATCACGACTATGTTAGTGACTGAAGACACAATGTCAAATGAAAGTGAATTTGAGCCCTTGACCCATTGGTACTAGTGGCTGAACTGGCAATAAAATAAAATGGCTGTTCAGGTTTTAATAGCAATTTAAGCCAAGAGTTACTGGTCTCTGTTCACTTGTAGGTCCTCTTAAAATTATCCTTCCCTGACATACTGGGGAATAGAATAATAAACCGAAGGCCATCTGTAGCTAGATTCAGTTGCCTGCTAATTGTGCTTTTATTTTTATTCCTCTTCAAAACCTTTCTCAGGGTGCTGGGGGCTCGGCATATTCATCATGATGGCTGCAGCAGAAGTCTCAGAGCAGTTCTTTCAAGCCTTCACACCTTTCTCATAAATTAGTAATTTAACAGTGCAATTATTTTTTTCATTCTGAACTATCCCAGAGCCATCATGAAATGACGGCTGTCTTGGACAGGCCCAATTTCATGGCCTCCAGGGTGGAGAGGTGACAGGGTCATGGACAATTGACATAGACTGTGATGCACAATATTTTAGACAGAGCTCATGGCAGCTTTCCATCCTTATGATGCCTCACATACCCTGCTAGTGTTCTTTTCCTTCATGCAGAGATAAAGCATTTTCATTTATCTCACTACTTTAATTTGAAATAGTTGGGGAAGACGTCATCGGAGACAAAGACATCCTTGTATATTGGTGCAAGAAATTTATAATCATTTTTCCTTCCTCATTGAAATCCTGATCCTTGCAGTCTTGTAGTGAACGTTAGCTTTATTACTGACTTCACAGAGTGTAGAGATCAGATCCTGAATGAAGTGAAGAATATAGGAAGAATATGGATTATTCTTCTAAGAGAATATTGCTCAGGGTTTCTTCTTTAGGTGCTGTATCTGCCTCCGGAAATGAAAAATAAACAAGGTAAAGCTCCACTAGCCAGTGCAGCAGTGCTAGTTATATACTGACATAGTTGTTCTTCGTGGATGGTTGAAAAGAGACACTTGGAACCACATCTGAACAAAAAAGTGACTCTTCATGCAAGATGAGACATGGAAGTGTTTGGTTTTACTTTTTCTTTGATAGGGATAAATGTTTGGACTAAATGGAAGTGAGCAAGAGCATTATATCTCATCTGATAGCTGTCTGGGTGGCACAGTTGAAATCCTGGCCAGTTTCCATTGAGAAAATCTGTACAGATAACAGAAATTAATAAATAGTTGATGAGATTTAAAAAAACTAATGGAACTAGAAAATTATTAAAATTATTAATCAGTAGAGGTTTTCCTCAACACTGAGGCACATGATAATGTTACACAGTTTGCTAGTACCTTCCTTCTTACAGTCGTCACAAGCTTTACATACCTGGATCATTTCACAGCGGCAGTAGTGGCATTATTATTATTATTATCATCGTCATCATCATCCCAGCTCTAGATATGCTGAGAAAAGCCGAATAGCTTTCCCAGCATCATATAGAGTGGGGGAGAACTGCAGCTTAGAAGATAATTCTAATCTTTTTGTTTCAAGATCTTAGAAAATCTTCTGTGGCTTTTCAGGAAGAAAAATGTCTAGAACTATTACTTAAGACAGCATAATAGTTTTTCCCCATGGACCTTTTGGTACACAACCTTATGCATTCCCTTCATGCTGCTCCATGTTGGGAGAGCATCCGTACTTTACAAGAGTAAGTCTCTCATACTTTGCAAGTGTTGTAGTGCAGTACTGCAGGCTGCTCCCTCCTACAGCAACCAGTACAGCCAGCAAATCTCTTTTCTCCTGAACATTATATGAAAATAATTGAGGCCAGTCCCCTTGTTTGGCCTGCTGATTTTGTATGCAGACATCAACTATTAAAACAGAAGCTGGAAAATTGTAGTACAGTCTGGCAGGAGTATTCCATGTGTGCTTGGAATGTGCTTTTTCGCCCTGCATTGCCTAATGCACATCATACATTACATAATTTATTGTTGATATATAGACTCAAAATCAGATGATACTCTGTTTAAAATAAAAAATGTGTTTCCTATTGACCTGGGGGAATTTCCATATAAAATAAGCCAATACTTTTGTGATGGTTCTGCATTGAGATTTTGAACTCTACATTGTCCTTATATTTAAGGAGTATGAAATTATTCACAGTCTGAGTGCTTTGTGAAGGGATCTCAGGGTCAATACCTCTACTTTGCTTCAAACCTTGGCCTACAATGCCTATGCTTTGAGTTTGCTGTTAGATATATTCATGTGACAGTATATGTCTCTGTATATAATGGTATGAATCAAAGGTGAACTTTGTAAGGAAAGAATATGAAAAGATTGGATTTTTTGTTCTTTGATTTTATTTCTTTGTGAGGTATTTGCCTATATGTTGTAAAGAAAGAAATGATCTTAAAAGAAAAGAACACTGGTATGGTTCTTTCATTAATCAGATTATGCTTTCCTTGTTTTGCTGTATGTTTTCCTTGTTTTGCTGATCTGTGGCTTGAGAGAGAAAAAAATTTGGAAGACGCTGAAATCTTTATGCAAAAGGCAAGATGTAGGCTGCTGATTGCTAGGCATTTGACATAAATAAACTTTAAGTGAAATAAATATGTGAAGCCCCACTAAAGTTGAAGATCTGATCTAGAGAGTTTTAAAGTGATTTAAGGAGTAGTCCTCTCTCATCTCAGTTGCTTAGTTTTCACCATGTAGGTACTTGTAATATTTCTTTACTCTTTCTCTCCACGGGATAAGAGAGAATGAAATACTTACTGTTTCAAAAAATAAGAAGGGGCAAAACATTCCTCTGTTTTTTTAATGTTCCTTTTATATCTTCCTATATCTATATATACACATAGTATCTCTCCACAATCTTAGTCTATATGGATCACCTTTAGTGTCAAAGAAAAGAGTGAGCAAGATATTTAAAATACATGTTTAGGGGTTGAATTCAGTGAAGCAGAGTTATCGTTAAAATACRTGCGATTAGCCCCCAAAATGTTGAAAATGAGACAGACCCACTGACCATCAATGTATTACTAGAAAGGTGCCTAGCCTGCCATATCCATTGCCCATTTCTTTGATGCTTATAATTTCAGCGCTGGTTTTGGAGACAGTCTAGCTATGTGAATTCGTCCCATCTTTGATGTCATCAAAGAGAAAATTTTTTTTACCCAAGTTTTGTCTGATGTAATTACACTTCTAAAAAGCTGCAGGATGGTGATTCTCTGAAGGACCCTAATCTGCTGTTTGGAAATTAAAAATAGAATTAATTCTTTTCTTCAGTTATTCCTTTGAGAGTGTCTCTCTAATTCCTGGCATTTTTAAATGTTTGCCCTAAATTAGTAATTTAAGTGTTGCAAAGAACAGCATCCTGCAGCTGTATTCCCTAGAAATCACCATGGAAATAAAAAAGTGATGATTTAGTGTCCTGAGAAATAATGTTGAGGAACAGAACAAAACTGCATCCATCTAGTCTGACAATAGCAGCTCTGCCACAACTTTTATTAATGGTGTTCTTAATGTGTGCTTGTAGAATAAAATTTTTTCATTCTGTATCTTAAGCTTTGACAAAAATAAAACCAAGTGTGTGAGGTTGTGTTTGGAAATCTAGAAAACATGTTTAAACCAAAACTGTATTCTTCTCTCTCAAATGTGCTACCATTTAGCAACTGCAATATATTCTGAAGGCTGCATATCTGTTTATATTTAAATAAACCTGCTCATCTCTTTTAATTGGTTAATCCCATTTTGAAGCCTCTAACGACCGCATACTGTGTACCAGGAAGTATCAGAGGGTGCGTTTTTTGTTTAAAATCGGTAACCTCCTCAAAAACCCTTACACATAGGTCTTTCAAGGAAATTTTTCTTACGTCTGGTATAACCCTGATCTGTTATGAAAGGGGCTTCCTGCCCTTTCGAACGACCTTTTATCAGGGTGTATAGTCCTGCCATCGTTGCTTCTGTCTTCTGTCTCTTAGATAGAGCACATTAAATAATTTGCTGTCAATTCAAATACAGAGTTACTGCATGAAGTGTAAAAAGACATATTTCAGTATTATTTCCCCACTGTTATTAATTACAACTTCTCTAGCTAGTTTGTTCCTAATCCCCTGTAACACAAAGTACAAAGGCCTTGTGCAAGCTGTTGCTGAAGTACTTTAGGTGAATGCTTTTTGTTTAACATTGCAAAGAACAGGCAGTGTTTGCACACTGGAAGCCGCATCTCAGCTCAGACCTTGCAAACAACAGGTTTGATGCACAAACTTATTAAAATGTACTAACGTTCACAGCATTCATTAAATTGTAGCCTTCATTATGTATCCGTAGATAGCTGAGAGCTTAATTG
This sequence comes from Phoebastria nigripes, assembly GCA_035582835.1. Classification (NCBI taxonomy): domain Eukaryota; kingdom Metazoa; phylum Chordata; class Aves; order Procellariiformes; family Diomedeidae; genus Phoebastria; species Phoebastria nigripes. The sequence continues at coordinate 142,687 of JAYKAV010000256.1, read as the reverse complement.
GGCTAAGAAAAAATCAGGGAGCCCGATGTTACACTACTGTAGAGTTTCACTCACCTTTGAATTTGATTCCTAAATATCTGTGTGCTGGATTGCTCTTTACCTCATCTTGGTAGCTGTTGAACTTCCTTTTTCTTTCTTGAGGATGTGTGATCATTCTTTTTATATTCATCTGTCTGAAYGCGGTGCCTGCAAATCATAATATGTTTTTAATCTGCAGCCTGGATTTTGGAATGATCACCTTTCTGGAGAAGTATTTTTTGTATGTTAGTATAACATTCAGTAGTAACACATTTTATGTTTTAAAGAAATATTTCCTAATGACAGGGAAAATGAATCTGTTTAGATGGTGTTTCTTAGCGCCTCAACATAATTTTTTAAGCTGAAGGACCSTAAGTCAGAGGGATGTGATGGCACACAAGGAAGCTCTAACAAATACTTTGTTACTTTGTTTTTGCTTGAAAATTAGCAGTGTGCTGTATTAGCTGGCTTTTTTGCTTTACTATGAGCTCCCTATTTGAAGTCTTCTGTGGAGAGACCAGTGCTATGAAACTGACCTCGGTTTAATTACGTTGGCTTATAAAAACACAGAAAATTATCACTGTCTCTGAACAGATTAGTAATAATGAGCTGGTACAATATGACAAACTACCTCGCCCACAGTTAAAACACAATTAGCTGTTCTTGAGTTTCCGATGCTCTGGCTGTTTATTCTCTTTCATGACTGGTATGGTTTTGGGTGGTTCTCTGTGTGCAGCGCATCACTTGTATAATTTTTAACATGCTTTAACTTGTCATCGATACACTGATAACCTGAGCTGTAACGGGAGATTTGTCCTAGCCCATCTCTTGTCCCCACCCAAAAAATTCTGTAGGGCTTCTGACGGATATACGGTGGCAGATTAAAATTAGATGGCTGAAATGTTTATCGTTATCAGCCACCTACCCTGTCTCTCTGACAGACATTGCTGTCTCAAGGCTGGCATGGCTGATCTGCATGTCAGCCACGGTAGTTTCCAGTCCAGCATATTAAGATAAACCACAGACAGAAATAATGTCCAGAAGAGCCGTAGGCTTGAGGTAATGTGTCAGGATTTTGAGGTGTGGTTTGGAGATCAAATGCTGCTTGGCTCTCAAACACGATGCACATTTTGTCAGTGAAGTCAGCTTCATCCATCAGTGGTCCCCCAAGCCCAGGTCACACATGTACACGTGCGTGGCAGGTGGGCATTCCTCAGGTGAGCTGGTACAGTGGGCACCAGGCCTCCAGTATAAACTAGACCATGCTCCTTTCGCAAAACTGTGTTTCAGAAGAGGCGCAAGGATGGTTAACTTCTCAAAGCCAGCTGTGCCAGCAGGGTGCCAGGCTGAGCGGCTGCACCCAAGTCAGATGTGCAGATGTCAGCTGTGAAGACAAGCCCTTACCATCACACCTGGGTGCCCTGGCACCATCCTTCCTCCCTCAGTGCCCCGCTCCAGTCTCTTCCCTCCTCACCACCCTGCTGCTTAGTCAGCGGGGTGGTGCTCGGGTCGGGGGGACTGCCTGATTCAAACAGACCTGCTGAAAACCTCCTTAGTTTCTCTGTCTCTTTCCAGAGAAGCAGCAGCATGTGGATGAGAACCGCAGCCGATGGCGGAGGAAGGCTGTGCCCCCTGCGTTGGGCAGCAGTGCCAGCCCAAAGCGTTTGGTTATGGGGACGCAGCACTCCAGCATCTCACATGCAGTGTAGTCATGGCCTGAGCTTGTGAACTAGAGGCTCTTCCTATACAAGTTTTGCATCATGTCAGGCTTGTGCCTACTTATTAGGTACTTTTTCACTTAAACACGCAGTGTATCTGCAAAGTTGAATGCGGTTTGGGGAAGGAAAGCTGTTTGCTTTGGTTTTCTGTGCAGTGAGTTTCCCAAGATACCGCATGGTGCATGGATAGACTCAGCACCGTCCAGCGTTGTGTTAATTGTATGTTCATGTTCACAACCAGAAATGCACCGTCCTWAATGCACTGTTACTTTATAAATGATACCGTTTCAACAACAGAAAGATTATATGGTAGAGATTTCTTCGGGATGGCTGTATCAGTGTTTTCTGCATAGTCTACTTTGTAAGCATTTTGGCCATGGAAATTATGAAATAATCTTGGTTAAATAGCTGCTATATGGTCAAATATGTTGCTGATGCTTAAACAAAATTGCATAATTGTAGTGTGAAAGAATCTTTATTGAAACTATGCTGCTTAGGTTGCTAAATGAGGCACTCTCAACCCATAAAATACTGACTTTACCCTTTGCTGTGTGTTCACATTTCTTCCCTCTTGTCTGTCTGTCCTGTGCACTGAACGTTGGGAGCATTTGTGGACAAAAGAGGAGCATCTGGTGGTAGTAGTAACTGGCAGCACAGATACCTGGAATTCTTGTGTGAAAGTGTGGGCGAGCAGAGCGCACCCCCTTTCCCCACCACAGTTAATCTGCCTCTTCCCCTGCTGTCCTAGTATGGTTTGGGCTGTTGCTCCYGCAGTGGTATCTCTGGAGCCTCACGGTGTCTGTGCCTTTTAGTTATTTTTGAGCGTTGCCAGAGACTCTCCTGAAGCAGACAATGGAAAGATAACTGCATTTTTTTTAAATGGTTTTTATTTCCATAAAAGTCGAAGAGAATTTCTTGAGACAAAGAAAAGGCACTTGTGTAGCCCGAGGGTGTTTGTCCCGCTCGGCATCAAAGACCTGCTGCATGCAGCGAACATGGGAGGGATTCTCCAAGGCATTTATAGTGGAAAATGTTAGGCAAGCCAAATGACTACCAGCTCTGCTATATGGAAATGCATATAGATGGGAGTCTGTCTGCATTTGCAGCGCAATACGTATTTGGGAGGAAGTGTTCATGGAAATTGGCTGGAGGAGAAGGCAAGGGGTAGAAAAGAGGAATTTTCTAATAGGAAAAACATTATTTTGGTTAATTTTTAAAAGGTTTAGCCATAAAACCCCAGCCTTCTGGGAAAGGTACTAAGGTGAATAAAATGTGTGACTCATTTTTTAGATGGAGCTGAATAAGGACTGAAGAATTAAATAACAATTGATACAAGACAGTACTAGTTTGTAAAAAACATTGTCTGTGCTGTACGATGCAAGCCATTGAGAGCAATCTCTTTGGCCGTACTCTATGTATTATTTTGCTTATAATTTTTGTTGAGTGAACACTGAGGCACAGTGACATGAGTTAGACACTTTTTAGATAATTGGACTTAAGGGGAAATGGCTTTTAAAGTACAAAAACTAGCAGTGACAAGTTATTTACTACAGGAACATGCAAATCTCTGCAGATGTGGATGGGAGAACATGTTACAGATGATAAAAAACTTGTCATTACTCACATTAGTGTGCGTTGCACAATTCAAATGCCATTCAGAAATGAAAGGAGAACTCTCTTTTCCATTAAAATGTGAAATTCACATTACAGCGGAAGCTCTCTAACTGTCCTGCATCTTGACACGTAGTAAATACATTTATTTCTCTTACATCTTCTGCACAGTATGCATAGGAAGATGTGTAAAAAAAATACTGTCATCAGTATTAGGTTGACATCTTCTGAATAGCCACCTGAAACATGGTATACTCTTGCCTGCATTGTACATTACTTGTATGGAAAGTCAAGTTCTCAGGTGTATTCTCAGACCCCCTACTTGCTTCAGTAATGTTGCACGATTGCATATGAGAATGGTATTTATTCTGTATTTCAGTACCTCCTAGGAGAGCTAACCGAAAACAGTTCCTGCCTTATAGGGGTCACAGTCTTTAGTAATCTGACCTAATTTAGTAACAGAGAACATAAAGACAGCACTTCTTCCCACCAATCATGCCATTTCCCCCAACCCCAAGATAGTCCTCGGGTGTTGAAGTAACTGTTGTGTCCTCATCTGGGCCCATTTTTAGGACAGTAATCAAAACTTAGCAATGCATCTGTGAAGTGACATGGTCTATATTTCTCTGGATTCAAAGATAGTGATGTTACCTGATAAAATGGTCTGGTCTTGAGCTATTTGCTATGCAAACAATATTCCAAAGAAAGAACAAGAAGCTGCTACAGTAACGTGATTTTTTATTTTATATTCCTCTATGTATGCAGCACTCTACAAACCCGGTGACACTGCTTGTGATTATTAAAGATTTCTTAAGATGAAAACTGACTGGGATAATTTTAAAATATTTACCATAATTCAGAAATTCTTTGAATTATGATTAAGGAGAACTAGACATTAAGAAAATCTCATTTGCGCATACCCTTTACTTCTCATCTGCACTTGCCCGCGATAATGACATTGTGCTTGACAAAAATTATAAGGTACATATTTAATGTGTTTTTAATCGTCTCCTCATGTAATTTCACAACTGAAAATGAGAGCGTCRTTAGCTGAGTCACCAATGCGCCCTCCCCATACTTGATTAGGAAAACTCTGCTAGTACATATAGAAATGTCAGGGGCCATGGGGGCTCCCCTGGGGTCTGTCAGGCAAGGGCCCATCCCACCGCCCCAGCCAGGAGCAGGGCAGCCTGGGGGCACCGGGGCAGCCCCAGCACYGGGCATCGGGCACCTCCCTGGGGTGAGGTGATAGCCCGGGACGTGGGCCCGTGGGTGGGCCTGGCATGCCATAGCAGACCCCGCTTTGCCACTGCATTGAACTGGGAGAAACGCGAGGCCGCCTCATGGCTCGTGGAAACCCATCCCTTGTAGGTTGTTCCTTCTCAGGAGCTGGAGTGAAGGTGTTCCTTGTCTGCCACCTTGGCAGCTGCACACGTCTGCTGTGGCATTCTGTGTCCTTTCTGCGGGCTCTGACCCAAGCACCTCGTGGGTCAAAGTCAAGACCGTGGCTCGGTTGAGTTGTTGGCACTGACCCAAGTCCCCGAGCAGGGGAGCGCAGGGCACGTGGTGCTGGGGGGATGTTTCTGGAGAAGCTTTGTGGCTGGAGGAGGTGTCAGGCTGCTTTGGTGGGGATGACAAGGAGGCTTTACGCGAGCACAGAGCAGGGGATGCACTTCTCGAGATTTGTTGAGAAGCTCTGGTGTTTCAGTGCTGTGTGGGCATAAATGGGCAGATCATTGCCAGATCTGGAAAAGCAAGTAGGTAGAAAATACAAACCTGTACTCTGATACTGCTGTGCTGTCTTATGGAAAGATAAATGATAAATAAAACAGAAAATGTCCACGAAGGTGGCAATAAAAGAAGCTTTCCTTTATTTGCCTTTCCCTATGGTGGCAAAACTGGCAATTTGTGTGAGCCTGATGGTCTTTGAGGTCACCTTGGAGAGGCTTGTCCATCTGAGATGAGTGCTGTGATGGGAGCTGTCAGCATTTCGTTCTCGAGTAGACCTGCTCAGGGGAGCTGCTGGTCCCTGCTGCCAGGCTGTGGAGGCTCRCTGCCTGGGCAGGATGGTGGCTGAGTGACAGCCAGTCTCTTGGATTTAGTGTAGATGTGAAAAAGTTTCCAATGTTAATGAAAACTCTTCTCATATTGCCCCAATGGACTTCAGGAAGAAGCCTGTTTCTTTTCACGCTGGAGACAGGTATATATGGGGAAGAAAGATTACAGACAAAAACCAACCCCATTGACAAATCTCAAAATCAAGGAGGTCTTTCAGTTGTCCCCACGGCATCTATTGTAATTTCGTTCAGGCTATTAATTAAGGTAAGCATAGTGAAATATCCTAATGCCCTGAATTGGTGAACTGAACAGCAGATTTCACTACCTGTGTGTAAGAATATCGTGTTTGCTTCCTTTAGCTACTGGCATAAATAGTACCTAGTTAAAGGGCATAGCTTCAGGCTTTGCCTTAAGAAGAAGATGAAAAGATAATTGCTGGATAAGCAAGCGAGCATGGCGGACTCAAGGGGGTAGCAGCTCAGCAAATGAGACTGGTTTTGAACCGGTAACAACCTTCTTTCAATCGGTCTGGTTTTAAGGCTGTAATCTCCCCTGAGCAGAGGCGGTCTCCTGGTCTCCATGTTGCGTGGCTCTGAGAASAGACTCCCCCGTCCTGCGCGAGGCTGTGGGCAGCGAGGACAGGCCTTTGACTGTGGCTGACAGCTCTGCTTCTGACTCTGCATAAGCTGATCCACTTTCATTTTTGCTGGGATTCTGCTTGGCATTCTTTTTATGAAGTGTTTTTTTGTTTTGTAGAGACCTATTTATCCCTCCCTTCCCTGCACCAATGGAGGTTTATTAGATTGCGTGGCAGCCTGCCATCTTCCTTATTAACCAAACTTTTTCCCAAATAAACATGTTCCTTATGTACACTGCCTCCTATTTATGATTTACTTCCCATTATAAAGCTACAATCTACAATATTAAAAATAATACACAGACAGATGTTTATCAGAGGTTGAACAGGGTTTTATTGTGCTGACTCTGGTATTTGTGGTTTCTATTTCTTTAATCTCTAGCGAAGTGTGCTTCTTCCCACCCTCCCCAATTTACTACTTCTGCCTCTTATTACCCTTATAACAGGTGATGATGCCCTTTAAACATATTTTCTTTCAGGCTGTTACGTGTTGCAATATGAACAGGAGTATGAAGAAGTATGATGACATACTTAAAATGGAGCCTTTATGTAAGAAATTAGAAATTAGGCCTTTATTCTGGAGATCTAGATCCACCCGGAGGCAAAGAGATTTTYACCTTCTACTTACATGACGGCAGCAGGGTATTTGATCACCCTCTGCTGGCTGTACTGTCAGGGCTGCTACCACTTTGCTGGATTTTGGGAGAGTGTCTTTACACTCCGGTTAAGTCCCAGACATCACTTAGGATTTCATTTTGTGCATTTGAACTGTGTTACTACAGTTTAGCCACAACAATTTGAGATCACTGGCTGCGTATATAGTTGTGTTTTTGTTTTTTTTTTTTTTTTCCGAATGGATGGAATAGAATTCTGCCCCTGGGTCAGATAATCGTCTCAGACCCGTTAAATAAATAGCTGTGACATGCGTTGTAACAGTGGCCTAAACCCCCATATTTTTTCAATATGACACTTCGTCACTTTTTTTTCCCTTGGCCTGTGGTTAGACTTATTGCAAAAACAAACAGCACTTAGCTATAATTAAAAATGCCCTTCAGTAAGTGGGATGACAAAACAATGAGAATGCTGTTCATATGGATGAAGTCAAGTGTAAATGAAGCCTAAAAGAATTAAGCTGAATGAGAGGATAGAATTATCTTGTTGGGTAGGCCAGAAAGTGTAAAATAAGCGTACCCAATACAGCAGATTTTGCATTTCACAATAAAAAAAACCTCTGATCAGAGGAGTTTTTTGTATCATGAGGCAAATCCATCTTTTGCTGTTGCAGCTGAAACATAACCTTCAATTAGTGATTTGAAATGCGGTCATATATTAATGGGTATTTGTATGTAGAGAGTTTATACATACAAGCATCTACCTTGAACATGTGAGCAATATACTTATTTATACTACTTGCATACAGTTTATAAAAATAGGAAACGTTCATAATAGTATTCTTTGTATTCCTTTTTCTTCAAGGTAGTCTAGTTCTACCTGGAAGTATGTTTATTAAAACTTTATGTTGAAGAATCAGTATATCGGCAAGATAAATTTTAAAATTATGCTGCAGACTTAACTACGAACATAGTAAGACATAAGAAGGGCTGTTTTTTTCAACCTCCAGTAGCTGTCATCTTGCTTCAGGTTTAGCTCTAATCAGAGCCTTGCTGACCAACCTACTGATGTTTCACTAATTGCCACTTGAAAATGAAGAGGAAAACTGCCTAGCTTTGGAACATTATTCATGAGAGAAGGATCGTGCTGGCTTGTTTTCAGAACAGCAGCTTTTCCCCCTCTTCTTGTCTAGACAGGTCAAGTGCAAGACTTTTTACTGAAAAGGGCGCTCTGGTGTGTCATTAGGCACTTTGGTCTAGTCTGGACTGGTCTGGATTTCCCTGTTGGAGTGTTTTGAGGTCAATCCTAGTATTTTGGTACAGTCTTCTGCAGGTTTGTTTACTAACTTTCAGTTTGACCATACTGTAATATTTGCTTTCTACTATCTCCATCAACCTGACTTTGATGCACCTTGCTTGACAAGGGAGAGTTCTGTTCTGGTTTTAGTAAAAGCACACACTGTTTAAATACGCTTACTATGCAAACTACTTTAAGGTACTGAATTTTCCTTTACAAGTTGCAAATACCTGATGTTAGGTATGTTCTGTTTTTAGAATTATCTGTATTTTCATTGAATAATCTGTTTAATTAATTTGTCCCATTCCTACAATACATTTTTCCTTTGAGTATTTCCTTCAGACTTCAACAGAACATGATTATGCAGGCTAAGTTTTGCACTTTTGTGTCCTCCATTGGATATTAAATTTTGTTAGATTTGGAAGTTACTTTTGCACATGCATGTGTTGTGGGATGATCCTGGCCAGCAGCTAAGCACCCGCACAGCTGCTCGCTCACTGCCCCTCCTGCCCCACAGGAAGGGGAGAGAATAGGAAGAGTAACAGCAAAAAGATGGTTTAATAAGTGAAGGAGAGAGGGGAAAAAAGTCGTGCAAAGGCAGTCACTCACCACCTCCCACAAGAAGACCGATGCCCAGCCAGTCTCCGAGCAACGGGAAGACAAACCCCCTGTTTTTTATTGCTGAGCATGATGCTATGGCATGGAGGATCCCTTTGGTCAGTTGTGGTCAGCTGTCCTGGCCGTGTCCCCTCCCAGCCTCTTGCCCACCTCCTGCCTACTCCCTGGGAGTAGCAGAGTGAGAAAAAGAGAAAGCCTCATTACTGTGCAGGCACTGCTCAGCAATAGCCAAAACACTGGTGTGTTATCAACACTGTTTTGGTCACAAATCCAAAACACAGCACCATAGGGGCTGTTATGAAGAAAGTTAACTCCATCCCGGCCAGGCCCAGTACAGGATGACTGCTTTCTTGGCAAATAGATTTGGTGGGAGATCACATGGCAAGATGATTTTGGCAACATGGACCATTGTAAACACAGAATTCCTGCGGTATTGTGAGCAACCTTCCAGTCAACATGGGCACATCAACAGGGAATGAGAGGCCTGATGACTTTTTTTATTCACCTTGACAATGGCAATGTTCACGTATCTGAGGGAAGGATGAAGTGGCCCTAAAACTTTACAAGAAAAGTTGATTGAGTCTGGTTTTTTAATTCAAATTTCAATGTGGTCCAATATCTAGGACAAAAAAAAAACTCTTAAAGCACAAATTCTTTCCTCTGGTTAGTCCTCTTATGGTAATGTTAGTTAAAAACCAGAACTTTAAGACTTTAATAGAGCTACTAAAAATTTAATGCTTCATTTGGTCTTTTGTCTGAAGACTGTATAATCTGGTGGCAAATAGAAACCCAAAGTTCTTAGCTTTAATTGCTTTTGAGTTGACATCTTGCTTGAGCATTTTATTTCAGCCATGGGGGAAGCGTGGAAAGCTTTACATTAGGACTCAACACAAAGACACAGGAAAGAATTAAATACTGTGGCTGAAGTAACATGCCAAATGTTCTAACTTCAAGCAATATGGTGTTTGATATTTGTCTTTCAAACAGCAGCAGTATGTCCTTTACCACTCTTAATTTCACCCTGTGTTATATTCCTCATTTAAGATACCTGGAAAGTTTGAACCCTTTCAAGCCAACTTTTCTAATCTTCCAAGGCAGCTTTCCTTGTTCCAGTTCCTTACTTCATGAAGTTGCAGAAATGAGTCCTAAAGTGGTGTAATTATCAGATTGTTACTATTGAGACTGATCTTTTAAGTCTCCTTTCTAAAAGTTAATGACCTTCTTATTTCCTTAGGTTTCAAAGGCTTACTCTGGTTATGAATTTTTTTATACTCTATACTCAAAACAGAAAAACTAAGCCCTTAGATGCCTTTTCAGTTCTTTGTTGTAGCACAGAAGAACAGGGTGACAAAGGAACAGAGAAAAATATTTTGTTTGTACAGTATTTTATTGTACAATTTGAGTAGTTCAAGTACTATAGGGTTGGACTGAAAAAGCTTAAATCTTGAGGACCTTATTTAGGCAAATACTCACTGATTTTTAAGTGCAGTTTGACCAAGTGGAATAGAAGGATACATTTTTTCCACAGGAAATGCTTGTTTTTCTTGCACAGTATTTTATGGCTTTTATTTATATTCCTAAGTAGCATTTCATATGTTGCACATGTTGATGCATATATTTTTGCAGCAGCAGATTCTTGCTTGTATGTGTACCAAAATGCCATTAATACTCTTGGTGAAAAGTGTTCAGAGCGAAGTCCGCAAATCACTTTTACCTACAAAGCAAATTTGCAAAGAAAAATTATTTCATTCACTTTCCCAATTTATTTTTCCTCTCCTTCACTGTTACTGTGCTTGTGTTACACATCAGATACGTGTGGGTAAGTATCAAGCCTCGGTAGCTGTTTTAGGGGCTTTTTGCAATTATAGGTCCTGTCGTCTCAGTTCAGAGTAGGTCCAAGTGCTGTTAAGATAAAAGGAAAGTCTCTTGTTGATACTGTTGAAGGTGGACAAATGCTGTCTCTCTGCTGGGAAGGACCAGAGGTCATCTCTCTTAAGCAGAATCAGCCAACCCAAACGGCAGCCTTAGGGAAGCCCAGGGTTCAGGGAATGGCGCTACTTTAATAAAGTACTTGTGAGTGTTTCTTGGTTTTAATTCCATCTACTTTGCCTTTGCTTGTGAATGAGATTCGCCAGAATTCGTCAACATGCTGGAAGTGTAATCATTAAATTATAATTTGTCTGCATATAATATCCTCTGTTCTATATGTGTAGTGTATTTAACTTTGGAACAAGCCTAGTGAGAAAGGTTTTTATAATTGCATTTGTGAACATTTCTTAATTACATCTCAAATACTTACTATAAAGCTTTGTTTCTGGAAGTGACATTTAAATGATCAGTTTAGCAGAAGGGCAATGGCATTTTAATTATCAACCATAGTAGACATCCTTAGTACATGACGCCTTATTTAAATACTGGGGCATTACAGCTTCAGACAGAAGACAAGTCAGTCAGGCTGAAGCCCTGTCTGGCTGGGCTCTGAAAATTAAAGAAAAAACATCCAAGATGACAAGGCACCAGACTATAATTCCTGTAAAAAGCTACCACGGGTTAGCACTTATTGAATCTTTACCAGTAAACAAAAGGCCAAGGATGGAGGTAATGTCATCCCTGTCTGAAGGGGTAACTGCGTAGCTCTCCTGTCGGTGTAAAATTTGAGTGGGAGACAACGTAAGGAGTTTTTCCTTGACCTTTTTTTTTTGAAGAGCTGGGTACCAGTCTAGTGAGGTATCTTACACAGGATTAGTTAGCCAGCCTGCATCCTTTTGCAGAGAAAGGGAGAGAAGAAGGAACTTGAGGTAACAAAGTTTTTGTTTAAATACTTGGTCTCGTAGGAATTGTTCTCATGACTGAACCGTATTTAGGGGAAACGGTTCGTTTCTCTGTAATGAACCAAATGTAAAAAATACAGCATGCCTGTGTATAGTGTTCAGACACTATAGAGGTTTTAGAAGTTTACTGACTTTGTAAAGCAAACTGGCACGTGGGAGTTCAATGTGCAGACTGAGTGCTTGATTGTAATTAGTTGGGAGACTGGCAAATTGGCTTTGGGAAGGTAGTTAAGGAATAATTGTCTGTGTCTGGACAGGATTGTTCCCGGTTACAAACTATACTGTTGCCTTAACAGCTGATGCTGTTTTACATTGTGCAAGACTTTTTTTAATGTGGGACAATCATTATTTTTATTCATAGTGTTGTCTTGCCCCAAATATGCAAGGTGCCACACAAACATGTATGAGAACACAGTCTTTGTCCGAAGTGAATTGTAATCAACATACTACAGAAAAATATTGTCTGTTTTTTAAGAAGAAGAAGCAGCTGAGTTTTCCCAAATGGCAAATCTGGTTTACTAGTGGATTGATTCTGGTGATCTGGAATGTGTCATGTATATATTTATACGTGCAAGGCTTACAAATACTATATTATTTATTTTGGGGATAAAGTGCCAAAGACCCGTCCACCATGATAGCATCTACTTGAAAAATATTGCCTTTCATATTAGTCATTCTAGCAGTGAAGAAGGTAAGCACCAAATTCCTCACAAATTTTTGTTTTGGTTTCTTTTTTGCCTTTCAGAGTGCAAATTCACCTGCGCCAGTGGTAAATGCTTGTATCTTGGTTCATTGATTTGTAACCAACAGAATGACTGTGGGGATAACAGTGATGAAGAGAACTGTCTGCTTGTAACAGAGCATCCACCTCCAGGCATCTTTAGCTGTAAGTACTGGCTCTTTGTGTGCATCCGTGTATGTATGTATGTCGAATATGTTTGTTTACCTCAGAAATCAGTCTGTTCGGGAACTTGGTCTGCAGTATGATATCTGGGGGGGATGAGACAGAGGAAGTAAATACTGTTTTTCTCTGAACCACCAGTGATTTGTAACACACTTTCTCTAGGTTTCCAAACCTGGAAAGTTGTAGTTATGTAAAAGGAGTTTGTGCTGCAGACATTGTGGTTATAATCGTATGGATCRTATGTGGCTTCTGAGAAAGAAAGCATAATATATAAATGATTAAATAATTTGTTTTCCAAGGCTCTAAAAAATATTTTATGCTTTGTGTGTCAGTCTTCATATGCTATTAAGAAAGTTGTAATCTTTCCAGTGATCATTCTATTAATCAAATATATTTTATTAGTGCTGAGCTCAGCATCCTTTGCGAGGTCACAGAGCTTTTGTAGATATATATTTGAAATAGCTTTAGTTGCTATTCTTTGGTGCATAAATATCTCACACAGAGTGCCAGAGCTTATCACCAGAATTGCTCTCTCAGTGCTTTGCCCTCAGTGATGTACACTGAAATCAAACTTTGATTTTGTTTTTGTATATTTTGCAATAATTTAGTTTTACACCACAATTCAGCATTCTGGTTGGGGGAGAAATTTTCCAATAATGCTTCTGGTCTACAAGTACAATAGAAGTGGTGTTACGTTACTTACCGCTTTCCAAATGGTTTGGTTCTGCCAATACAGACGTCCCTCAGCACGCTGTTTCACCTCTGATTGTGACTATGGCTTAGGAATCTCTGCTGTTATGTTGTTATTGATAATAGGAATTATAAGCAGCATGTATCTGTAATTTTTGTAATGAACACATGTGCCATTAAGCAGGACAGAATCACTGGAGTGGATTCATAATAGAAGATGAAGTCAGGTGTTGGATATACGCCTTTCCTCCTCTGTCCTCTAACCTCCAGATGAACACGTTTCTAAATGTTGTACTGTAAATGTTTTTAAATCTTGTACTTTGCGGTACTTTGGTACCTCTGCAGTGATTTCAGAGGTTTTGAAATAATAATGGGCTACATATGCTTTTATGTTATTTCATTTTATTTTTGTTTTGATTTGTTTTTTGGAGTGGAACTCTTTCCAAAGCCTCAGGACTAGCCATAGGCTTTGGTGATGGGTCCAGATCAAAATGTCACATGTATTTGCCCATGAACTTAGGCTGACCTTGGCTTTTGAGTTGTAAAAAAGTTATGTCTTATTATTTGTGCATGAAAAACTTGTAAGCATATCTTTAAAGTTCAAATAGAGGAATTTTTTTTACTGGGATACTGTACAGCTCTTCTCTTAAACCAAGCCAGCACAACCGGTTGCCCAAAAGGAGCCATGAAAACCACTATGGTAGCAGATGGAGGGAAGGACTTTGGTGACAAGCAGCAGTTGGGGCATTGCAGGTGGTGGCCCCGCGTGGCCGCAGTGTGATGGCGGCACCCTGCGAGTTCCTAGGTGGAGCTCCTAGGTGGAACTCCCAAAGCCTCCTTCAGCTTGAGATCTGATAGCTGGGGCGGCGGTGGTTTTTCAGTACCCCTCCGTCCCTGCGGCAATCGTGCAATAATCACAGCAGTGTATTGGCACCGCATGCTGGCCTTTTCCTCAAAAGGCCTTTGGACTATACAAATTGTTACTTGCTTGATCCAGGATCTGCAAACTTCCTGCTCTCCCCCTAAGCCACATCCCTCCCTTCAGGCGTTGCAGTAGGTCAAGAACGTGAAGCCAGGCATGCCTGAAAGGGAGCGGCGCTGGTCAGCTGGCAGGTCATCCTCCTCGCCTCCAGCGGCATGAAGTTTGTCTGGACCAAACACAACAAAATGTGTCTGCAAAAAACCTTCAGCGGCAGGTTTCCTACTGCTTGCACGCGAACTTTGGTTGGCATGTTTCATGATCCCGTCTCTGGAAAGTTGTGCAAGTCAGAGTGGCAGTGTTTCTCTCACTTTTCAGTGGACACGGAGAAAAATTGTTTGCTTCCTTCTCAAATCAGCCTTTTACAGACGTGAGAACTGTTACCACCCATCTGCCAGTTACCCTCTGGGAAGGTTTAAAAAAAAAAAAAAAAAAAATCCAAGTTCCTTCACATGAATTATGTTTCCTTAAATCTGTTATACTTGTTCATTTTCTCTGACTCCTTCCAAAATGTGGTGTCCAATAGTCCTGCTACTTCAGACCTCCCCAGTGCTGAGTGAAGAGGAATAATTAGGTAAAGAGTCTTACTAAGTCCTTCAAGAACTATATTTGCTAGTTTTGTAACAACATTGCAAATGAGGAGTTTGTAGAGGAAATATTTGATTTATTGCTAGAAGCAGTCGGAAGTGTTTAACTTTTTGCTTACCTGGTGGCAGAGAGAGTGGTTCATTATTTGTTGCGTTTGGGGATATTGATAGTGACTGTGCTTTTTCATTGCAATAGGGACTGCGCAACAAGTGCAGGTAAATAAAGGGACTTCTGTTTTAAATAAAAAAACCAAACCCCAGTGAAACAGGGTCCTAATGGTGAAACAAAGAGAAAAGAGATTGAAGCCAGATGGAGAAATAATACAACCATAAACAGTATTTAAAACTAATGAGGATTAGTGATATTTATGATGTTCTGGCTATTAAACAGGCTGTTACATGGTAGAAATCAGTGCCAATTGGTAATAGGAAAGAGCATTATTGTGCATGTGGCAGTTGGTTGAATTGGGTTATTCCAGCCTTGAAAAAATGTTTCTAGAATACTTGAAGTGAGGTCCCCAGGCCTTAGAGGGATGACATGTTGAATTAAGGAAACTTGTGCATGCTTTTGTTCAATGATTTTAATGGGGATCCCTACCAGAGTACACCAGAGTATATGCACTTGAAATGTCCCAGCTGACGAGGCTACCTTCCAACACATATATTCATTGACCTCTAATTAGTGACAAGAAGATAATACAGCTCTATAAGAAGAAAATGAGTGTTAAAAAAAAAATCACTTGAGGAATTCTAAAGCAGGAATTTCCTTCTGGTCAGTGTTATGTATCAGCTCTTTTCTTGCACCTTCTTGCTTGTGCACAGTTTTTGAATGGGCAGGACACTGTTGAAAGGAGCCACGTGTAAGTGTGTGCTGGTCTACGGCCGAGCAGGGTGGCCTGTTTCTCTGCTCTTGTCTTTACCTAGAGCATGTTGGCACTGCTGTGGTATGCCTTCCCCTCTGCTGTTTCTTCAAAGAATCCCTTTCTCATACTGTATTCAAACCTTCTATCCTCCTGTGGTGGAAACAATATTAATCTCATTTCACAGTAATACATAGACTGCCCCCAAATGATGTCCAAATAAATAAATTTTCATATGGAAGTTCTGCTTCAGTTTATTTAAGCAGTATGTGCCATGTTAGCAGTAGCCCCTGTTTCCTGGCTACTGAAGCATTTCTCATTTGTGTTCTTGCCAGCAGCCAAATCCAGAATGTCTCGTTGGAGCTTATTGTTTAGTTCAGTTAAGTTGCATGAGCAGTGGTATAAAAAGATATTTTTTGTGGGTGACCTGCTCCCTGGATCTCATGATTATAGCAGACACTATCTCATTGTGTTAGAGGAGTTTAAATCTCCCAGACCTGGTTTTCCTCTCTCCTTGCTATTCTTACCTGGCTCCAGCGCGAAGGCTGTTAACTCAGTCTTTTAAATGTTGCTACTGAACTCAATAAGATGTCTCACGTGTGCAAAGTCAAACAAAACGTGTATTTCTGCAGCCCTTTGGTTTTATTAATTTTCCTCTGCTGACTTGTAGGTGGGGTTTCCTTATGCTGCTACATGGGCAATTTAGTCTGTATAGCACAGAGAAATTGGGAGGGCAGCCGGGGAAAAACTGCATCAGCTCCAAGGTGTGTTAGAGTCTGATTTTAGACAACACCAGCTGCAGTCCAGCAAGTTGGTCAAAATACATGCTAAGCCATTTAAGCCAAACATGTTAAGGTAACAGCTTGCTTGGTTTGCATTGGGATTTTTGACCCAGGTTTGGTGATGCATGTTGAAGCGTACCTCCCCCTCCTCAGTGAGGACACTCTGGGCTTACTGCACATTTCCCCACAGGTAGCCTCGTGCAAAGTAGCCCGTGTCAACTTTTGGTAGGTCCACTTACTGTTTTTATTTTCATCAACTATGAAACTTATTGATTGAGGTAATGGAGATGACTGTTCTTTTAACACTACTTGGAGGTCGAGGGTGTATTTAACGGCACAAAGCCATGATAGGAAAAATGAGATGAAGAGTAGGATTTTAAACATCGCAGACTTGGCCTTGGCGGCAGCTTGCTGCTCCACGTGACCTGCAAAATTTGGACTCTGAGGAATTGAAACAATGTGCCTGCTTCTAGCAGGACACAGTTCATTTGTTCGAGCATTTCCTTTTGTTTTGCAGCAAATGATCAGCCTGCCTTGTCCTGCTAAAAGTAAATTAGATTTTGAAATGGGAAGCGTAGTCTGTTGTCTGTTTGCAGACTGCAGTGTCCAAGTCATGGACTGTCTAATTGAGAAGGGTTGTAATGGTGGAGATTTTAGTTCTTTAATTGTTTGGTGGAAAAGAGTACAGGTAGTTATCTCTGCTGTGATCTGTATGTGTTCGTGGGCATATGAAACACAAATATTGACATGTATGAGAATTTGGAGAGAATAAAATAAGGGAGAACAAATCCTTCTTGTCATGTGAAAATTATGTCTACATCAAATTTCAAGTTGTCAGCATTGATGGAGGTGATGTGTCATGGCTGTTTTGGCGTAGAAGAGTTTGCTGTAGGAGTTCATTTTCCTCTGCAAGGTAAAAAAAACCCAAACAAATCAAATATATAGCGCTCTCTTTCACCACCCCCACCTACTTCTGTCAGCTCTGAGCCTTGTAGGGATCTGCAGGGGGTTGGAGAATGATTCTGTTTTAAAAACAAAAAGCTCAATCAAAGGAAAATATTTTGTTTAAAGAGACCTTTGGCATCCCCCTCTGACTGTGACACCGAATTTGCGCAGATAAAAACAACCGCTTAGATTTACATTTTCAATGTGCTGCTGCTTTCATGTGTACCGGGCTGTCCCACTTCAGGTGAAATTTATCCATTTCTTTAAATATTTAGCAGTCTAGCATTGATGTTAATGAAAGTCTGGCACTGCTATTTTGAGCATTGCAACAATGATAGTAATTTTCAGTGTCAGATTACTGCTTCTCGGAGGAAAAGGGAGATGGGAGGAGGGAAGAGCGAAAAAAAAAAAAATTGTTTCGGGTCTAATAGAGTTTGTCATCAGCCTGGCTGTGCCAGACAGATGGATCATGAATACTGTCTAGACGCTCTCTGCCTGAGTGGAGCTGTGGTCTCTAAGGACAAGCAATGAGACGCCGGCTTAAGTGACTGGGGAAAGTCAGGACGTGCTCCCCTCTAATCAGATGGCCATCCGGGCTGATGCTGCCCGGCCGGCGGGAGGAGAGGCCCCGCTGGTGCTGGGAGCCGGTCAATACCGATCTCAGCTGAAACTTGGCTATCACGGGGCTTCAGGGAGGGGAAGGAGAGGGATGGTGTTATGACGCTATTGATTTCAGCTGCAGCTGCCCAGGGACTGCGGGGTGATTTAGCTGGGAGTATAGATCTCGGGAGGGGGTGGATTGGGAGAGCCATCATCTGGCCATAAAGCACATGCATAAAACTGCTCGGTCACCTGTATGTGTTGATTGGTTTAGTCACAGTATATGCTTGAAAATGCTTATTTACTTGCTTACTTTTTCTTGACTTGGCCCACTTGTTCAGAAGGGTTCATCTCTTCTCCCTACCTGGGGCTCTGTGTGTCCCCGGCTGTTAAGATGAGGTTATATGAGGCTGCCTGCAGTTTGGAAGGGAGAAGCTGTGTTAACCAGGTGAGACCCGTAGCCTAGGGCAGATCTTCCGCTATTTAGTGTTCTCTCGTGCTGTTACTTGTCCTTTCTCTGTCACTAAGCTCAATTCATGATAAGGAAATAAAAATTTCTAATGTAGACGGAGCGACAAATATTTTTTGACTGGTGGAGTTATAACAAAAACTTAATTTGATACATATGCTAACTTATTTAAAAAGCAAGAGGTTCTCTGGGTTTTGTATTACAGAATAAGCCATAGCGTTCTGGATTTTAGTTCTGCGTATATATAACTAAATACTAGATAGATATTTTTATTTAGAAAATCCAGTTGTTTTTCAGCCTACAGTGCAGTCTTGTTTCTTAAAGTGCTATAAGCAGATTCCGTGCTTTGTTTTGAAATAATTTCATCTTTGCATATTCTTGAAGCACATCATGGAACGTTAGCCATTAATACGAGCTTGAAAATTTGAAAAAAAAAGCAAAACATTAAGGTGAATTTTGTGTTTTCCTTTAATATTTTGTACGTATTTTTAAAAATACTGTATTTCCTGGTGTTTAATAAATGAAGTAGAATGCTGGTCCCATGAATTCTGTAAAAAAAACTGCAGTGGAATTCAGTAATGCTAGAGTTTACCCGTTCTTTATCCGGAGCCTTACAGTATTAGTAACTCGGACAAGCCAGACACACACGTACATGGCCAATAACAGCCATGAAATATGCTGGTACAACGTCAGGTATTTGCATCTGCCTACAAACAGGGCTGAACTCGGCTCCTGGTARGGAATTTCCATTTCACAAAGTTTCCAGCTGATCATTAATCACATTTTTACAGTTAATGAGAAAAGAAATAAAAGCTCATAGTGCCCTGTAGATGAAAATGTGGGAATTTCAGTAGCTCTGAAATGCTATATTATTCATTCGCAAAGTATGTAAGTCAGTTGTATCACCTTTAATCAAGATCTAGAAACAACATTTGTTAGAACTGTTTGTGTTTGTTCTTCATACACCTTTCATTCACCACTCCTTCAATTCCTGTTAGCTTTTAGGAGACTTCATCTAGTACTAAACATTACAGTTCAGTACAATTATGCCTGGTAATGCTTTTGCTTTCTTCTGTCTCCTTTTTCTGCTACTGATTCTTTACAGATGCAAAAGAGAATTTTAAGTGCTCAAAGTGTATAGTGTATTAAAATCTTCATTCAAAGACTGATTTTCATGTATCTGAGAGAGTGCCTAAACTTCAGGCTGGAAATCTCAGAGCAGTAGTGCCAGGCATCAGTTATGATGTGACTTTCTATCTTACAGGTATGCTTGGCTCTGCAAGAGRCAGGAGCTCCTTGTGGACCAGTATGAGGCAGGGAAATGGCATCCCACAGACTCTGAGGGCACCCTTTTTCAAATTGTTTTGTCCACCAGAAGAGCACGGTAGCAAAAATATTTTATAAATGCAGGCCTAAAACTAAAGTACAAAAGCCACAGCACAGTATCATACCACAGGCACAATTCTCCCCCTGGAGAGAGGAAGAGAATGAACTGTGAGACAGTTATTTTCAGACATTATTTCACATACAACTAGTAGGTGCTCAAACACGACATCAGAAATCATATAGAGTGGAACTGAGCAACTTTTGTTGATTCTATTTTCAGTCCACATTAGTAAGTATTGTTTGTTGCTGTCCTCCTCCTCTACATTTTCATTTGCGGCGGTCACACTGTACAGTGCACTAGGAGCTGCCTGGCTAAACCTCTGTAAGTTTTAGATGCARTTCTGAAATCCTCCAGTGTGAATTTTAAAGCCATCGCTCTCCCTGTCATTCATTCACATCGGTTATTGCTGGTAAATGCTCATTAGGAGCACTGCATTTGTGCTGTGTTTGCACTTGGCTAATAGAAGCCTAGAGAAGCAGTCACAAACTATTTCTTCTGTACAGCATTGGAAGCTGTTCAGGTGCTTAGGTGGTATGAAGATTACTTACATTTTCATATGGTTTAAAGTGTTTCAGAGAGCGTGCTTTTGAGGCAGCTTTTTGTAATTTTTAAAAAACCCTCACAAAAAAGGGACATAGACGACCTTCCTTCTCTAGGAATGCTGCAGACTGTGATGTTTGATTGCGTTTCATTCTGCAGATGCATATCTGACCCTTTATCTCCAGAAACGCTTCATCTCCCTGATGAAATGAACCACCTTAATTTTTCTTAAGCAGGCTCATCTTCTCCTTCTGTTTTAAAGTAACAGCTGACATGAAGATGCATTTACGAATTTACAAATTGATGAACATACAAGTTTGCTTGTATGTTCTGGTATAAATAAATGCACACTGAAAAATTTCTGTCTGAAGTTTCTGTATAGCATCATGTTGGTGCTCAAAGAAATCCATGCTTTTCGGTGATCTCTGTGGCCCGTATTGTGTGTGAAATGATGTTTTTCCATATCATGTAGTGTTTACCCAAAGCATGTTGCGTTGGCCATTAGCGTGCAGCTATTTTTCTCAGACTGGAAAGTCTGAGAAACGCTGTTTTCTGCACAGTTTTGCAAGTGCTTGAAACCAGCGTGAGCCAGTGCTGCCCCTTGTGGTTGCTCCCTCACTTGTCCCTGTGCGAATGCTTGTGCAGCCACACAGGAATTGCGTTGGAGACCTGGTCTGGTTCTGATGAACTCTGAGAAACTTCCACTTTGTTTCAGCCGTTGTCATGTCTTTGATTCTGTTCTCAGCTCACCTGTGCAAACTCTTCTGCCAGCACAAAGCAGAGGGCAGTAGAAGTGGCTGCGTTCAGTGGTGGTTTATCCTTGACTGGTTTAAGGTTTCCGTGAAACTGTAGTGTTATTAAATGCCTTAGTCCTTGCTTCACTAAAGCATATGCTTCAAGACCTTTCCCTGAATACAGGAGAGTTTGGGAATTAAGAGCTAAT
This sequence comes from Phoebastria nigripes, assembly GCA_035582835.1. NCBI lineage: Eukaryota > Metazoa > Chordata > Aves > Procellariiformes > Diomedeidae > Phoebastria > Phoebastria nigripes. The sequence continues at coordinate 121,602 of JAYKAV010000256.1, read as the reverse complement.
TGTTGCTTTCCCCCTTCTCCCCCATTCTGAAAATCTCATCATTTGTCACTTTTTGTTACAGAGAAATGAAACAGAAGAATGAAGTATCAGAAGGGGTCTCTCATGACCGTTCATGGGCTTGGGTTCATTTGGAATGAACCCGTGCTAGTAGAATGTAATATAACATTTCTTTTCAATAACAAAATCCAGTTTGGCTTAAGACATGGGGCTTTATTGGAATAGTGTTAGCTAGTTAAATGAGTTCATAGGAACAGCTGTCCTGGGTCAGATCAAAGGCCCAGCTAGCCCAATATTGAATCTGGCACTGGCCAGTTGCAGATGCTAAGTGAGAGTATAAGCAAATTAGATAAACAGTTGTGCTTTTCCCAGTAAACCTGGTTCCTTGGAGGAATGCTGCACTGCTCTGAGTAAAGAGCATGGGATTTCTGTCCTCCCGAGAGAATTCAGCATTTAGAAAGGGCAGGAACTGAGGTGAAGAGAAAATGTCTCATTTCATAAGTGTAAGAACAAGAGATGATCCATCAACCCTTTGCTAACCAGTAGATGTGTGGGCACGTTGGTTTCTTCTATATTCAGCACATGCTTTTCATGTTAAGGCTTTTTGAATGTAGGATGCAAACTTGAAAGTGCTGAATTTATGTGAACCTGAAAGACTATTTGCTTTGGTCTTTTCACTTATTTTGTGAGGAACAGATATTTTTAATTTCGCTAAGCTTACTGTTTTTTCTGAGTGGGGTGTGGGGTTTTTTGGTTTGTGGTGGGTTTTTTTTGGTCAGGATTTGTGGACTGTGTGACAGCTTTATATTTAATAGTGAACCAAGTTCACCTTGTGATGAAAGTAGGCTTAAATTTGGCTTGGATGTTTTAAAAAAAAGATGCACACACAAAGCCTACTACTTGTAGAAAACACAGTTGTCACCTGTGACTGTGTAGCACACCAGCATCAGATACTGTGGGAGTACGTGTGTGTATATTACAGCAGGCTTGCAGTCATTTTTGTTTTATTCACATGTATGTCTTATGCAAACGTAAGGATTGAATACAGACTAGTTAGCATTAAGAAATTAGACCATAAATGAGACAGTTGACCAACTATTTATACTGAACCACTGTAAGGAGCTAAAGGAAAACAGTAGATCAGGAGAGAGTGAGTTGTTAAATTAATTGCATTTTGTATGTGATAGATGACTTTTCTCTAAGTTACAATACAGACTAAGAGGCTAGAGAGGGATGTATGTAACACAGCGTTAGTCCAACCATACGTGATAAGATCACAGTTCTACTTCTCTTTCCACCAGTATTGCTACACTGGTAGCATCCTCATTCCTTCTCCTCAGATTTCTCCCTCTTCTTTCCTTCTGTTTCAGTATTGCTGTGTAATAGCTTCMTAAAAGGAAGACAGATTAAGGACCTGGGGGGTGTAAAGATAATAATGACGCACTATGTGAATACTGAGTCTGGCACCTAGTAGCACCTTGATAGAAATAGAAAGCTGTGATCACAGTATTAAAATATGCTAACAAGCTGAAGGAGCTAATGGGCTGAATTTTTACAGTGCAGATGTTCATCCGGCACTTGTGCTGAATGCAATAACAAATGTGTGGGGGCTGATGGTKATATTATTGTTTTCTTGGCAGCACAGTCCTCCAAAACGATCTTTCCTTTCTTTTATATTTTACCAAGATTTAGAATGTTCTTTTTTGTGGTCTAAGATAACGAATGTAAGTGTGTATAAACAAATGGGTATGGCGAAGGCTGGTTGGGCTATTTGTCTTTATTCAAATGGGGGTTCTGTGAGAATGGGTGCACTGCTGTATGTGATGGTGGGAATCGGTTTCTCAGTTCTTGGATAGTTCATGCTCTACATCTCCTACTAAATTTTAGATAGTTCTATTGTTTTTGGTTTCAAAACCTAGCTCATCTGGCCAGAATAAACCATGTGCTTTGAGAAACTGTAGAGCCGCGGTCTGATGTAAGGGTCATCTCCCTGTGTTTTCTGGAGGAGAGTCGGTAGTCTCCTGGAGAACACTCACAGTGGCCTGCATTCCAGTTCAGTACCTCAGCCTGGCCACCCATCTCATGGTACTTCACATGTTCAGTCTCTTCCTTCACGTTCAATGCTTTGCAGCTAATGCCAAGAATGATACTGCTATCTTGCAGAACCTTTCAGCTGTTTCAACAGGAAATGATCTTGACTTCTTTCCAGCAGATTCAGATATTCCAGAAGAAATTACCGTTCGTACCAGTCAAAGATTTGCTAGACAATGTCGGAAATCATTATGTTGCAAACCTGCTCTTTTTTTTCCCCTCCGTGACCAAGGTACTGGCTTGCTTGTTTTAATTACCAGGATGAAAGGTGCATGTGGCTTTTGTTTGTAATAAGCTGCAGCTCTCACTGTGAATACCTGTCACTTTTGATAGACTATTACAATGTAGATGATCAGTCAACTGGCCGGGAGTATTTGGGGCTGGCGGTGCTCCTCCAGCAAATGCATTTACTGTGCTATATAACACAGGTTTCAAACCATGTTCCCTTTTGACAAGCCTATTACATAATGTATGGGGAAAGGAAATCCCACTGATGTTAGAAAACTAGAGGAAGGACTGAAATGATATGGAGAATGGAAGACTTGGTGATCAGTGAATAGGTCTCGCCAACAATTCCAGGTTTGCTTGGCATCTCTGCCACAGACTTCCTGTGTAATCCTGAAGAAATCCTTATTGGTTTTCTTCCTTAATTTCTTTATTTATAAAATGGAGATAATGATGTTCATCTACTTTGCAGAAGTAATAAAAGAAGATGAAATTTTTATGTGGTTGGAGAAACATGCAAAGAGATGTTAAGCTCTAATAACCTCAGAAAAATGGGTATTATACTGAAAAAAATACAATGATAAGCTGACAGTGAGAATTTAAAAAAAAAAGTTCAGAAAGTATGTGCTTTATGTCGTATATTAACATTAGCACATACTGTCCAATATTAATAAATTTATCTTTAATTTTTCACTTGTATGTCAACATCTAAGAGCAAGGAAATGGATATGCTAAATAGTTTCTAAGTAGGTACATAAAAAAATCAATTTGCATTAAAATGTGACTAGAGACAGAAGAATAGGAGTGAGTTTCATCAATCAACTATAATTCCACAATTGGAGCAGAATATCTTAAAAAATGGTGCATGTAATGCAATGTAATGATATTTGGTTGTGTGTTAGTGAAGTCTGAAGAGGGATATCAGAAGGATTTAATCAAATGAGGTCAGCAGTCAACAGAATGATGGATGAAATTCAATCTTGATTAATGCAAAGTAATTCATACTGGAGGGRAAAGTATGTGCTATTAATACAGTTTATTGGATCCTAATTAATTGTGTAATTTAAGGAAAAGGACCAAAGCATCACTATGAAGGGCTGAATGAAGACCTCTTAGAGAATATAGTTGCGGTCAGATAAAATATTTTAAATCAATAAAAATAGGATGTGAAATGTTACGATGCCATTACATAAATCAACATTTCACCTTTCTCTAGAATGCTGTGTTCAAGTGTTCCTGCTGCACAGCAACATGCTGTGGATGTAGAAAACATAAGAAAACAGCAGAAAGAAATTGTGAACAGACTTTGATATGAATAGAGACCAAAAAGTTTGGAATTGTTTACTTTTGAGTGTAGATAAAGAGTGGGGAAATAAAAAGGTACACAGAACTATGGGTGTTGAACAGAAGGTGGGTCAGGAACTTAGGCTGTGTCGTAAGATTAGAAGATCGCTCAGTGCAATTCAAAGCTGATAAAAAAGATTTTTTTTCATACCTCCTGTCTTTAGGCTGTAGACCTCATTACCGTGCAGTGTCATTAAGGCAAGAATTCAGCAATATTTAAAGGAAGCCTCTGAACACTGAGTCCGCTTCTGTGTAATCTATCCAGAGAGGAGTAGTTAGGAAATGTATAAGGCTGAGGTTTCAGGCGTTAAACTTATTTCTAACTGTAAGATCGAGTTGAGAGCTTGAGAGGACATTTCCTCAGTCTTTTGGAGAACTGACCATCCTCATCCAGGAGGACAGCGCATAGGTTCCCATGTGTGGTGTGAAACTGAAGTCCATAGTAAGTGGCTTGGAATAGTGTTTGTGTGCAGCTATGATCAAAGTCGTTACRTGCAGTTTCCCTGACTTAAGTAATTACTGATATTGCATGTAACAGCCTTCTGTCATCTCTTACATAGCAGAAATCTGGACTGTCTTGTGTATATCTTTTTCATAGAAGGTGGTTAACTAGCGAGGCTGGCACAACGAGTTGCTCAACAAGTGAAAACTCTGGTATCTCTGCCAGCCAGTCCTGGATTACCTATTGCACACCAGGCTCTAGCCCGGGGAGGGGTGTTGAGCACATCCCCAGTGCAGGAGAGCACGCTGATGGGAAACATGTACTAGGAATTGCAGAGGGAGCCGGTTTAAGCACGCAAGGTTTAGAATTAAATGTGTTGCAATATGGATTGGTATTTGATTCTTTGAAGCTTCCTACAGCCCTTCTGTCCATTAGGCTCATGTAGTTAATCAACCAGACCTTCAGAAATGTCTACTCCTTAAACGTAATGTACCGAACTCCATATGTAAATGTTCAACAGTAGTGGATGACATTTGTAGATCTTCTCTTCTTGCAGGAGGCGATAACAGTTTCTGTGCTTATTGCAACACAAGCCATCCATTAATTAGGACTTTCAGAGAGAAATGTGTGTAGACTGTGAACATGCAGAGTGATGCAGAGAGGTGGGAAACAGATGTGTGGTCATATATGCACCAGCCAGCTATTACTCAAGATACCATCCATYTGCTAATTAGCGGCTGGAATGTTGAATAACATTGGTGTTTGTGCGATTGCTTGAGTGCMGTCCTGCATCTGGTTTTCACACTTGTCTTAGTCTCTACACGGTACCATAACTAACATGCTTCAATTAAAATTGTTTTGAAAGTGAGGTATCTAGAACTTCCTTGTTACAACAGATTAATTTCTTGGTGTAGATTACTGTAAGTGTAGGGCCATCAACTTTTTGTACTCTTCAAGGGACAGCATTGGGTTGACACTGGAGGCGAAACCTGACTCATCCGTTTTGCTTCCTGCCATGCTAATGAACCCAGCGTGCACCATGTCAACTTTAAACTACCTCCTTGATGACTCTCACTGTACCACTTTCAGTGAAGAGTCAGCAAAGAGCAGTCAATGTCTGAACTGCCATAGCTGGGAGAGGTACATGGTAATGTTACCTGGATGATGAATGGCTCTTTAGGAAAACTATTGCAATTTATCTAAAGTTCATATTTTACTGTATTATCTCTAAGAATTTCAGTGCAAAGTATTAGTATTTCCAATTGCTATACGTCCTAAAAATACATGCATGCATGCACACACATGTATATATATTCTAGAACTTCTTTTGTGAAGTCCAGATCTGTGATACATTTCAGCCCTGCCCATCTTTATAGGAACAGGCAGTAACAGACAGCACAATTACTGTTGCTACACTGGGGTTATAAGTTATCTACTACTCTATGCTGCGCTGTATTCCAGGTAAAAGGCACACCTGTAGATCAGAAAGAGTGACTCCAAATTTGCTGCCAGAACATTAACATAGAGATGATTTTTCTGATCCAGTTTCTGCATTTGTAAAATGCTTCTCACACTTTCCTGAAACAACTTCCTTCTGTATCCATATGAAAAAGTTTGTGAATTAGAAGAGGGCTTCTAATCTTGCAGGTAACTGGGGAAATAATCCCTCTTTCCCCCCTCCCCTTCCCCCCCTCCTTATCTTCCCTCCCCACAGGATGCTAAAACATTGTTTTTCCTCCCACAGTTGAAAGGTGTGTTTTGCAGAATACAGATGAGATATTTGTTGGCTAGCAAAAAATAAAGCGAAACAAGAGACATGTCTTTCAAGTACAAATGGGGCTTTAGAGATCTCTGTTGGAAAGCCTAATTTCTACATGAGCACAACTGTTTCTCCATATTGCCTGGAACACTTCAGTTACATATTTGGCCACACTTTCTATTATGGATTCTATAAAGACATCATTTGTCAAGCTAATAACTGTGTACAAAAATGTTTATGCACAATAAAAATGGATTTCAGAGATCTTTGAATTGCACCCACAGATACAAAATTTTGCAGTACTTCGCAATATACTGAGCTGGATTAGAGGATAGTAGTAATAATAATAATTAGGATTCCTTTCTCCATTCTGCAGGGCTAACTGAACTTAACTACTTGTTTGAACCATATCAGTTAGATTTTTTTTTTTTTTATATTTCTAATTTTTGGCCTCTCGAGTGAGGAAGCTGAAGTATTATTTCACTGTCAAGACCTTGCTTGCAGAGTGTGTTTTTCATGACACTGATGGTCTCTGACTTAAAAAGAGCAATAATAGACTTTATAGCATATTCTACCTAGGTGGCTAACTGGTTTTTGTAGGAAATGTATATTTTTTTAGCTAAATAGAAAATTTACCTCACTAAACTACAGAGTGCATAGGCACTTTATAGAAATTCTGCTCTTTAATTATGTCATATATGAGCCATATTCAAAAGGTATGTTTGTCCCTGATTTCAACAGCAGTTAAGTCACTTAAGTAGGAGCTAGACACACAAATATCCTTCTATATGTGACCATAGTAGCTATTTAAACTAAGGATTTAAGTAGAGAGAATGTAATTATCCCCATTGCAAGACACAAGGGAAAAATGCCATAGGATTTTGTAATAGCGACAAGTGGTCAAGACATTACATTTATGCTATGCTAGTTTTACCAGCTGTGTCTCATTCCATTATTCGTACAGACAGACAGACACACACCTCTCTTCTAATTAATTATAGTTGTCGACCAGTGGGGGGAAAAAAAAACAACTCCAGAGGTGATTTTCCAGAGAAAATCTGATTACAGAGTGGGGCCACCAACCGCTAGAAATCTGCAGATGTGAAACAGCTTTTTGAAGTTTAAAAATCTGTGTTCATCACATGAATCTTAAGAAGAAATGCAGTTTTGGGCATTTTCTTAGTGATCTGCTTATCTCAGTAAAATAAAAATATCAGAAAAATACTTTGGGTTTTCTGCCTCATGTTGTGTGTGAAGCTGCATCTATGCATGATTCATAGTGATAAAACGTTACTCTGGGGGAAACAAGGCAAAGACATGGGCACTGTGTGTTGGAAACCAGGGTTTTAAGTGTTACTTACAAATGGACAGGTATAGGTGATGATCCCACATAACTTGCATTCCTAAACTGTTGATCTTTAAAAAAACCCTTATATTCCACATGGTGTAATATTTCCACACCAATGGTGCATCACTCTGTGGTGAAGTACAGTATTGTGAGGGAGAGCTTGCTGACCATAAACACTGTGAAATTTAACTGAAATGAGAACAGCTATAAATACACAAGTGTTTGAAGATTGTAGCGTAGTGTTGGGGTTTTTTTTTCCTTCTTTGGTAGAGGACTGGGATAGAAGATGGTCTTTTAAAGGTACTTGGATATAAATAGGAGCAAACATCTAATCCTTTCAGTTGCAGAGGTATTTCTTTTCCATGTGATTGAATCACTTGGCCTCCTGAAGGCATCAGCCCTGGTCTCTGAATCCTACCACTGGCCCATGAATCTTGTCAATATCTTTTTTAAAACAGGAATCAAGGCAACATCTTGACTTTGTAGCCTCTGTTTGATTCCTTCACAGGCTGTTTGCTGGGCCTGCTGGCCCTTGGCAGCCATAGCATATTGAAAGTAGGCATGGATAAACCATGTTGTATTTCATGGACATGAAGCCCTCACCTTGCACTGCAGTTTTATACAATATTTCCAGTGCTTATAGGAGTAATTGTATTCTGACAGAGCTTTTCATTTGTTACGTTACATGTTTGTAGTGTACATGGCCTGGAGAAGGTCCCTTTAGCTGACCTTAAAAGACTTGAGACTTCCACAGAATACTACATTGACATACTAAAACAGTGACAATCCTTAGAAAAAGCAGCTGGGCCTTTTAGGTGTGTCCACGAAGGATGGAGAAACAGGGATAATACTAGTCTGTGAGCAAACAGATTGGGTGAGATTTGGTAGAGAGACTGGAAGATGGATAACTTGCGGTGGGCAGAGCAACGCTGCCTGACGAGTCAGTTGCTGGGAAGAAAGCAGGAGGTGTGGCAGGTTGTGGGAAGAAAAAGTTGCTGGATTTCCCAAAGACATCGCCCTGCCTTGCGTAGCTATCGCTGTCCAAAACTCACTGCATGTGCACGTGTTCCCAGCYGCCCTTCCTGCTGGTTGTCTTGAAGTCAGTTTATTATAACTCCCTGGGATTTTTGATTCCTACTATTTCTGCAGGAATCGTGTAGGTAAAACCTAACAGTCAGCCCTGGGGTTTACGGTGCTGGGTTTGCAATCGGCTGCTCTGTGTGTGTGCGTTAATAGCAAGGATGTTGCTCCAGGTGGAGCACCACAGATTCTCGTTTATTCAGATATGGGGTATTTAAAGCACCTGATTATACTTGCTGTGTTTTCATGAAGAAAACAAGAAGCAATAATCCATCGTTTTAAAAGACAGTAAAAGCAATTGGGAAATTAAGTGGTACAGGATTAGGGTCAAAATGGCTCATATATGGTGTCTCAGCTCAGGTTAGTGGTGAAAATAGACCTCATTCTTTCTTACATGGCATCATTCCTTTCACTCCTAAATTAGGCAGTGATTAAAAAGATCTGTAACTGGAGTCATTTGGGGCCCTTTGATAGGGCTGGATGGGAAGAACCCTGCACTGAAATTACATGCTTTGTGAAAACTGAGTCCAAAGGAGCTTCATTGATTTAGCCCTTTCATATCTAATTATTCATCTTGTCTGTTACTTCCATAAGTACTAAATATAGAGAATATTCATAAATTAAGAAAGAAAAGAAAAGAAAAAAAAAAGAAAGAGTTTCAAGCATTGAGTGTATTTCAGACCTATGGTTGACTGGCAAATTAAATACCAGGGACCTGGCAGCGTGTGCACGGCTCCGGTTTAGCTGCAGCGCTGGTGGCCATGCTGATGGGCCTGAGGAAGAGGTAAAAGAGAAGGTAGAGGTTATTGCCACCAGGAATGTGGAGGAAGCTGTGCTTTAATAGTACTTGGGTTTGTAGTATAAGTTGCTTCATGTCTTCAGACACACGGAACGCATCCAGGGAGGCCTTTTTAGTGTGGAACATTCAGAATAGCTAAATTGATACCTGGCAGCATAAAGGGGGGTCTTTGAAAATGTTTCTTGATGTAGTTAATATGTGTCACAGTAAATGTATATATTGGATAAGCTTCAGTAAATTCCAGGTTGGGAGAGAAGGATGTAAGGAATTGCTGATTGTAGGATAATGCTACAGTATCTCTTAGTGAACAGAAACACTGACAACTCGAACTGATGCTGAAAATAAACACATTGAAAACAAATAGTACGGTGGTACCAGTTGTGAGGAGTTGAATTCAGGCTTGTAAGCAGAAGTACTAAACTCAGTAAATTGCTTTCCTCTCACTGAGTTGTTACCTACTGTTTGAGCTGCGCATTGCTGAGGAAAGCAGTGAAAGGGACTCCTTAGATCCAGCTTCATCTCCTTTCGTTTCAGTCGGAGCCAAGGCTGGAACTAGCCAGTGGTCTCCCCTCCTTCTTCTTGCTTCCTGCCATCTTTTGATGTTTTGCCTCCTAAAATCCTTTTAGCCAAATCAGTCCACTTCCTTCTGTTCAAAGTACGGATGTTGCGACGTCCACTGACATCTGGAAATTTGACAGCTTTGAGCTTCCTCGCTTTCATTCAGGCACTTGGAGAGGGACAACGAACCGGCAAGGCAGATAAAAGGAGTCATTTAGACTTCAGTTTCAGATAAAAGAATCAAGTTTGGTGACATATTCCAGTCTAACAGTATTGCTTCTGTTCTTTGTGGCAAAATATATTAGAATAAAACGATCAAAGAAGTATTCAGTGGTGTATCTGCTGGATTTTTATCCTGCCCTGCGTGGTACGCCAGGTTTTGAGCCATGGGAAGTTTAGTGAAAAAAAAGACCTGTCAGTTTGGCTCTCTTCTCCCTCTTCTCCCTTTTCTCCCTCTTCTCCCTTCCCTTCCCTTCCCACTATCCTGTTCTTTGAAATTGTCCCCCCTGGCCGCTGTAGGAGGGGTTTTCAGGAACCAGTTCAGGGTCAAAGTCTGGATTTTATAGACCCATGTCGGGTCACGGGTTACTTTGCATGAATGCGCCACTGTCTAATTAGCAGTTCCAGCTTAAAAAGATCTATAGCTTCTTTATAAACGTATTTATATTATTTAAACTTATTTATATTATCTCCCAAGCAAGAGGTAGTCTCCACAGTGAGCTGGAAGGGGCTGTGTTTACTGAAGAGCTCTACAGAGCTAGAACTTTGCTTAAAAAATACCCGCTTTGTCACGAAGAGCTATTTTCTGGAAGCTTGAGAAGGTCGTTTGGGTCTATATTAACTTGAGCCGAGTCCTACAGATTTTTTCCACAAAACATAATATAAACTTTGTACATTCCCAGTGATAAGTCAAATGTTACAGCGAGCTGAAGGAGGGATTTGTACTCCAGGAAATGAAGCTCAACTGAAGCTTGGTGTGTTGTTATAGGTCTTCTCAGAAATGGGGTTCATTCAGCACGTTTAGTTAAATTCTCCAGGACGGCACTTATTCTTAGAAATAGATATTAATTAAACTGCTAAGTTTAAAAGGGCATGAGAGGAAAAGAGGGGAAAAAAAAAACCCAAATAGTTTTAGAGAGCGTCAGATGAAGTTCATTTACGCAAAAGGACGACACAATCAAGATAAACTAAATACTACTATAAACAAACAAATAAACTAATTTTAATTAAAATTAAGCTAATATTTATTAACGTTAATACTTAATGCCAGCATGTATTATATGTGATATAATATTTAATATTAAATATTCATTAATGTCAAACTATTAAAAAATTATTAAAAACCACTGTTGAATGAAGCCACATGGATCCTCAAAAGCAGTTTTTGGACTTGTTTTCCTAATTCTGCTGAAATAATAGATGTTGCTCTCCCAAGTTTCTCATAAAACTAATTTTTGTATGTAAAATTTTTTGCTTTTATATGCAACTGGATTTAGGTCCTCTTCATTGCTCATGAAGAACTGGATTTGTACTTCCTACACCGTGCCTACATCAGAGTATTCCGGTTCAGTAGGTTTTAGTCATTCAGTCCAGAAAAAAAATCAGGGAATTGGTTTCTTTGAATTCTTCTTAACGATTTACAATAAAATGAGCACAATCGATTTCTTCCTTTGTTCTTTTCTTGAAAAACTCCATTGCGTCTATGTTGTTTGGATTTAATTCTCTCTTTAGATCTGCCTCCTTCAGCTGATTACAAGAAGATACGGCATGTTTTTTTTTTTTTCTAAGTCGACCTAGCAGAGACTAGTTTTGCTGCCTGAGAAAAGTGTCATCTTTCACGTCTTGCTAGTGTAGCTGCACTTCAGTATTTACAGGTTGCATTTTCTTCTGTGGTTTTTTTCATTACTGACTGTAATAAGTCCAAATGTACACTTATTTTAGAACAAAACTTTACTTTTGAACATGTGTATTGGAAAAAAACCCAATGTATGCTTTTGCAAAAAGAGTGGTTATAGTGAAACTTATTTTCTCCCCTAGAGCCTTTCATGTGAAGTGCCCCAAAATTGTTGTTGAGTCTGGCTTGTCTGAGTGCTCAGGTTTTATTGCTTGTTTGAGTCCTCAGGTTTGGACCTATATCCTACCTCTTTATTGTTTAAAAAAAAATAATATTCTTGTCAGGTAAGCATTTGTTAAAGGAAAATGTCATATGACCTTGTAAAAAAGGTTGTTTTTTAAGGCTATGTGTTTTCTGAGCCGAACAGGAAGGCTAAAAACTTTTTGATTAGGATTTTGAAGCCTGTATTGACATAATAGTATCCGAATGACCTAAAGTGGTAAATGGTGAGATATTCATCATGTAGCAATGAAAACTTTTTCATATTGAAGATGTGATTAAGATCTATGGAGTGAGTGCAGCAGTGCTAGTTGGGATGTAAAGTTCTTTGCTGGAAATGGAAATCTGTCCAGTTTGGTCATTGCATCCCTCATTTTCATCAGGATCATGCACGTGTTCCAACTATTTTCAAAAGTACTGAGCATCTTCAGATTGGGTGATGTGTTCTTGGTGCCTGGGAAAGTGGCCTTCAGTCTTCTGGATCTGTGACCACCTACCCGTCTTCCACCCACAATTGTCCAGTTGTACAAGATCTAACACCTTTTTCTCTCAGAAGGGAAACAAAGAACAAATATTAAATAAGAAACTTTCTGGTTTAGGTTTGGAAGTGTCTCTTTGGGGAAGCCATCGTGCAAACAGTTTTCTCCAACCTAAAATATACAGGTTGGAGGAAAATTACAGAAAGGCATGTTGAAAAGCAAGAAAACATAGCTGGCTCTTGAAGAGTTGCTGCCGTCCACTTTTGTTAATGGTCAGAGCCAGTGATAAATAGAATTACACAGAAGGGAAATACAAGGGGAAAGAGCCCAGCAGCTCCTGAAGCAACTTTAAAAAGTCAGGGAGCAAGAGTTCCCTATTAACAAGAGGGCTCTCCGGCATACGGTGATCCATTAGTGTATTTATCCATCATAACTGCTTACAAAACCAAAACATCCTCCTGAATACCAGCAGCGCCACAGAAAACTCCCAAATCCGGGCCTATGGAAGCAGAAGCTGATGATGGAAAAAGCCACCTGATATGAAAGAGCAAAGGGCAGTGCTCGAGTTTATCTGGCAGGACGTTACACTGGGTGACCAGTCTTTGTATAACTGAAGAGATTTTGCATAATAATTTAGCATCTTCCAGGAAACCTGCATTTTTTTCATTTTATTTAAGTTCCTTGTACACTGACGCACATATTCCTGGAAAATGTCAACATCAGCAAGCAGGTTAGCGGGTAAATTTTGTTGACAAGTGCCAGTGAATGACCGAAGAAGGAAATATGTAAAATGTGGAAAATGAGAATGGGAGGCTGATCTGCTAGCAGAGAGCAGAATTCAAGGAGAAAGATTTGAGACAACTGAGAGAGAAAAACAAGACAATGTGTACTTAAAATTTACAGATGCCAAACTAACTCGATGCCTATATTAGGTTGAAAATGTGTATTAATATGGAATAAGCTTCAGGAGTACAAAACCAGTTTTTGGACACTTAGCGTGTCTTACAAGCTCTGTTAGCAACAGCCAGTGGTTTGGTTGGTTGTTTTAGCTTCACGTGGTAATTGATGTATTTGTGTTGCAGTACGTTTCTGTTAGACTAGTACTTAAACACTCAGGTTGGATAGTCTAAGGATCTGCACTGTAATGTGTACATTGCCCATCAAAGACTCCCAGGGATCTGAACGTCTCTTTTGCCTATTTTATGTGCATGTATGTATGTGAACACATCCATGCACGTACTAAATGTATTGTGTTAGTATTTTATAACATATATGTACAATAAAAGCCATATTAACATAACATTATATAATATAGTTAGAGAGTAGTTACATTTTTAAATTAATATATGATAACATAAATCTCATATATCATAAAATAAGCTTTACTGTATCCAACACCATAGATGAAAACTTAATTGACAGGCATATTCTCAACACTGTTAGACTGTTGTAACCCAACTTTTCAACTTCATGAAATGATGGCTATGTGCATAGTAATAAGTAATATATCAGTCTTTATATTTCTTTCTCCTCAGAGGAATTTAAAACATGGAGTAGAATTGCGATAGCATAGTATTTTTTCAGAATAATTAAAGCTTTTACTGATATCCAGCATTTTTAGATGCTACAGCAGAAAATGTTATAATTGAACTTCTTGAACAATTTATGTCTAATTATAAAGAACACTGTGTAAGCAGAATTTGATACTTTTTTGGAAGTTGAGGTTAAGGTTAAGCAGGAAGGAAAACTGGGTAATGAATTTTCTGAGGGGAAGAACAGATAAGTGGTACATAAATATAACTTCCCCAGACACAGACTTTGTGTTGGGCTACCTGACCTAAAGCTAAAATTAAGCAAATTTTTGGCTGTTACTGTGCAAGATCAGAAAAGCATCCCGTTCAGAATTGGCAGCTGTCTAATAATTACGTTATGGTTGTTCAACACAGTCTGCTGCTGGAAAAAAGTATCACATTTGGCATGTTTGTTGAAGTCGGTATTACTTAATCTAGATTAGAATATAGACTCCTTTCTTGTTCATAGTGTTTGTACTGTTGCTACTTGGATTTCTCCAGCTCTTTAAGACCTGGGGAATGCCCTCCCTAGTGAGATGAGATGTCTTCAATAAGTGACTCTATTTCTGGTCTGCAACAAGAGCAAGAACTGAGTAAGAAAAAGGAGTAGCCCACATTATTTTTTGTAACTTGTCTGTTGAGAAAAGCAAGAAGACTTCTTGTCTCTGCTTTGAAGCGCAGAGACCAGACTATTGCAAAAAGCTTGCCTTTCCCTATCAAAACCGCTTTAAATTCTATGTCTTTAATATGAAATCAGCTAGCAAGACAGAACAATTTTAAGGTAAGTTTGGAGTTTCCCTTCAAAGATGAGCCTCTGACAGACACTGGCATTTATAGAAGAACAAACGTAAGGAAAATGGGAGGGTGTCTCCATATATGCTTAGTATATATTAATTTATGGGATACCTACATTTGCTAAAATATGTGAGAAGACTACAAAAAGCAAGTTCTGCAATCCAGAGGTTTCTGGTTGTGGGTTTTTTTTTTTTCAGTAAGCGTGTTGGCTCTACTTGAGTTTCCTGCACCTGGTTGTAAAACAATAGACAATACAACTCTGACTCCATAATATAACCTTCCAAAATTTTGAAGTGTGTTATAAATAACTTACTAGTAAGCCAGAACAAGATTAACATGTTCTTGCTGTTATTTCTCCCCAACATAGACTGGAAAAATTTGTGCAGAGGAGTAGTTTAGAAGTTGATATCCTGACTTTGGTTTCATTAAAATGTTGGTTTTAACAATCCTGTATCAAGTTGCTTCCTTCCGGATAGAGGACTCTAGCATATGCTTTTTTCTCCTATTTCCCCTCTCCTTCTTCTTTCAAGCTTCAGAAACTACAGCTTCTAAAGGGTTAGGGAAGCTTTCCATTTAAAGAGGTTGGGCACCTGGGGCTTCAGGTCTGGGACACGACGGGGGCTGCAAACAGCACCCTGCGATGGTCTGTTCCCTCTTGTGGCATTGCTCCCGGCCCGAGCTGCCCTGGGCAGTGCGGGATAGGTTAAGGATCACTTTGTGCTCTCCCACAGTGTTCATGACATTATGCAAACAGCTATATCAAGAATTTATTTATTGATCTTGCTTTTTTAAAGAGGAAATGTTAGGAAAAAACCTGACAGCACAGGGGGAAAAAAAGGCAGAAAGAAGAATTTTGGGTCCTATGAGATAAGTGTCGAACACTGCTTCTTTGCAGAGAGCACAGGAACACCAGCTGGCAAGGCATTTATTTTTACTTCAGAATGTATTTGAGCAGTAAACAATTTAATAAACTTCCCTTTTTAGTCGTTTTCAAGCCTTTTCTAGAAGACAGCTATAAATTGTGTGAAAAAGATATGTATAATTCTCTCTCTGGTATGCATAAAAATTTTTGTTGTTTAGAGACTTCGGTGGATTTTTTGGGGGGCCTAATAGTAGTACTGTCCCCTTAAAACAAAAAGGCTTAATATCTTTGGGTGAGAAAGCAGATTATATTAACCATCCCAAGTAAATCTTCACTCTTTCCTGTTTTGAATTTGGAAGAATCTACTACTTTCAGACTGAGAAAGTGTCTTTTAGGAAAAGTGTCTTTCGGAAGAAGTGTCTTTTGGGAAGTATCTTTTAGGGCTCCCCAGTACAACAGAGATCTGGAGCTACTGGAGAGAGTCCAGCAAAGGACTGTGAAGGTGATGAAGGACTGGAGCATCTCTCCTATGAGGAAAGGCTGGGAGAGCCTGGAGAAGAGAAGGCTCAGGGTGGATCTCATCAATGTATATAAATACATTGAAGGAAGGGTGTACAGAAGACAGAGACAGGCTCTTTCCAGTGGTTCCCAGTGACAGGACCAGAGGCAATGGGCACACACTGAAACACAGGGGGTTCCCTCTGAACATCAGGAAACGCTTTTTCACTGTGAGGGTGACTGAGCACTGGCACAGGTTGCCCAGGGAGGCTGTGGAGTCTCTGTTCTTGGGATTATTCAGAAGCTGCCTGGGCACGGTCCAGGCCACCGGCTCTGGGTGAACCTGCTTGAGCAGGAGGGTTGGACCAGATGACCTCCAGAGGTCCCTTCCAACCTCAACCATTATGTAATTCCATGAAGATATGCCATATCTTTAAAGAAGTTTTCGTATACTGATTTTCCTCTCTCCTTTTTCATCTCCCTGTCCTGGAGATTTGCCTTATTTGAAGCAGTTGATTGCAAGCCAATCTAAACCTTTAGTCTAGACAGATAAAACTGTTATTTGCAGCTTATCTCGCTTGCAATCATGGCAATTCCACAGGTGCATAGAGCAAGTTCGTACTGGATTTATTTTGCCTTCCCTTTTAGCTTGTGCCTGATTTGCCTATGCAGACTGTCCACTGATGGCTGAAACTGGTGAATCAGTGTGTTTATACAACATAACATCAGAAGATGTGTCCGTGTGCATGCACTCATGATTGCTGAGATACCCCAGCTAACTTTTTGAGTATCGGAAGCACGATTGTATTAGTCTAGGAAAATGCCATGCTAATGTGGATAAATAAGTCCAAGATAATTCGTTGCTCGTATATGTTACTACACTGTCCTGTGTAAGCCAGCCATAAAGCTGTTGTTCTGGAGCCTGATTATCTGCCCTTATTTTATTTCAGCATAGATTTCAGTCCCCCAGGATGTAATATAGGACATATTTGAACAATTTTGCTGTTCCTAAACTGAAATAGAAAAAAAAGACAGTATTTGTCCTGATAAACCATACCTTAATTGGCACTGAGGATGGTTTCCCTAAAATGAACCTGAGTTCTATTATTTAAGGAAAAAAAATTATTTTAATGGAAATTGGAAGGAGTTTTCATTTTGTTCCAGCCGAGTTCTTAATTTTGCTGGAAGAAATAGGAGCAATTTTTCATCTGTCAATAACACTCCTCTCCATTCTGCCTGAATCTGGAAGTAACGGCCTTGTGCATCAACTTGTTTACTCCTCTTGGTTGAAAAATGTTATAAATTCAGTATCAGGTTAGATAGACACATTTGTTTATAAAACCTATGAGGCTGTTGGGACACCAGTTTTCCAAGCAGTTTATAAATAGCAGTATTTTAGGCTGGGGTAGAGGGGTGAATGGGGAAGCTTCAGAGAGAGAGAGCAAAAAGCTGTGACCCAGAGCAGCATTCATGCATGAAATTAGATACTGTACAGTGGACATTCTTATTTTGGCTAATGTAGCCTCAGGCAGAAAATTCTCTTGCTGCATCCTTGAAAGATTTTTTTTCTTTTCCTTTCTCTTTAACCTTGTACATTAATTATCACTTTGCAGTTTCCAAACGGTAAATTGGTCATTTTATAGCGAGGAAAGTGAATATTTATGGACTTCAGAAACAGCGAGTGAATGCATGCTTTTTCCGCTGGCATCACTGTACCCAGAGTCGTTTCCTATAGACTGGCTGCATTTTCCTCAAGAATTTGTGCACCTTCTAAATGTTGTCCTGATGTTCAAGGACAGGACTGTGTATTTGGGGATTTTGGTCTGTTCATTTTTTTTGTTCATATTTTCTTCACTTCTCATTTATTATTAGCTTTGCTTTTTCTAGTGGAAGTATGGGGGGATTCATCAGTGCGTGCAGATACTCAATGAAAATTAATGGGAGCAAAAAGTACATTTTAATTGCCAGCTAAAGCCCCCTTTAGAAATTTGCTACTCCTAGAAATATCCCAACTTTTGTGTAAAAGCAAGGAAACAAACAAACATCTTAGTAACAAAACATCTGCAAGAAGGGCAGTAAAATCAATCAGTAATATCTGTTAAAAGATAGTAATTTATTGCCAGGAATGGTTAGGTTAGTTGAGTGTTAGGGCGCTGAACTGGAAAGCTTCATAGAGTAAAATTTAAATATGCATTGATTAAAATATTAGCTGAATTCACTCTTGATTCTCTATGTTTACTATTTAAAATACATAAATCTAAGACCAGTTTAGAAAACAAAACCTCTCTGTATTTCTCTTAATATTACAAGAATTTTCTGATGCAGAATTGAGATTCCTGTTCCGTCTTACCAGAGTACAAGTTACATGTAGGTTTCAAAACAAGTTAGATGGGTTTTTCAACCCCAAGCTAGTTTTCAGTGGTCTGGAAACCATTTGTCAGCCTCTGAGGAGGTAGACCAAGGATGAAGAGAACTCGTAGCCGATGTGCCATGCCAGTAATGCCTGGGCTGCATTGGGTGGTCCTGGATTTTAGTGCCTGCTGGTGGTATGATGTTTGGGATGTGGTCCTGGACTGTTATTTTGAAAGAAGGAGGGGGGGGGAAAGATTGGTCCTTGGAAGCAGGCAGTGAAATAGGTAAGTCGATCCCAAAGTGTCTACCTAATGTTATTTTGAAACTTCAGGGGAAAAAAACCCTTATTTTGTATGTATGTCAGTACAGTAATGATAATACTGCCAGTCTCTCTGAAGTTCTGCAAAATGCCATCTGATTTACTCTTTGAAGTACCTGGGGTTTGTGTTGCTGTTTGTAGTACTTGCATCTCATGACAGCTGACGATACTTGCATCCTTTGGTCATGGTAACCGTGCAAGTGAAGGTCTCGTCTCTGCCATTTTGATAGATGTTTACTAGGGCTGGCTGTAAAATAGGTATTAATATCTTACGTGGTAAAATGGGGATTACTGCCGGTCTGAAGCAATCTGTATTCACTGCATTTCACTGTATTTCAACGAAATGTTTAACTTGAATTCCAGAAGAGCATGCAGCACTTAATTTAATTCTCTTGTTAATCCTTTTGAGTTACATATTCTGGGCCTTTTTTAAAATTCATTTTAAATAAAGGTAGTTACTATGCAAATTACTGAAATACRAAAGTGAATCTTGTAGCTGTCTGTAATTTAGGCCAGGAGAAAAATGATTAGTGCTGCTTAGAAGAGCTGACAATTTCTGTTTGTCTGAAATTAAGTCTCCTCTAAAATTTTAATTTTTCTGGGCAAAAAACTCCTACAGATTTCAGACCTCTTTTGGACAACTCTTACTACTTTTAAACTGAACTTTTGAAATAATTTCCACTTTATTTTTCACTTTTTTGTTAAAACATGAAGATTTTCATAGGAAAAATCATGATCTTTACTCACAACTAGCTCCAATGAAGATACTAATTACAATGTGTAGAAATACCTACTTTGCAGTGTATATCTTCTTCACTTCAGGTACATCTGGTCCCAGTGACAGCCTTGACAGCTGTTGTAATTGTTCTAGGAAAGGTAAGGAGGAAAATTTCCGATGTCACCAGATAGACAGGAAGAAAGAAGCCTGCAAGAGGGGAGAAGACTGAGGAAATCTGATAAATCTGACTTGAAGATCTCCATTTTTTAGTTTTGGTCTCTTTTTCTACTATAAAATCTATCCAATTATTGTTTAGTTCGTGAGTAGCTACCTCCTCAGGGGTGGATTTTGGCATGATACTCCTCCCGTATTATAAATACTGACATCACGCTAATCTATGCAAATCACTGCTCAATCAATCTGAGCATCTGTGGTTGATTAAACAAAACACGTAGGTGTGAAAGCATTTGCATCTCACATGCCCTGCTGGATCTGGCAAAGGCTGAGGGGAGTGTAAAGGCACAGAGAGAGATTTGTCACTGCGATGCCTGCGTGGCAATTTGGAGATCTAATTGTGACGGGTGCAGAGATACCTGCGTGGGCTGAGTCGCTGGTAGAAGTGGAGATTGGAGAAGCCAGGCTTCAGCCCAGCTGCTTGAAGACGTGAATCCAGCTCAGACTCAAACCTGTTTCTGTGGCTGCAGTAATGTTAAAGCTCAAATCCGTGGGGTTACAGCTCGCTGGGATGTGCTTGGGGGATCCTGCAGTCACACCTGTAGCCATCCCTGCAGATACCGAGCTACCGGGGACCGCTGGCCGCCAGGGAAGCCTTGGGATGGCCATGCTCCTGCGGCCGGTGGCCAGAGAGCCGGGCAGCACTCGGGGGGACCAAGCGAGATGGCGAATGGGAATCACCCTCAAGGTGGTCTGTAGGAGACAGCAAGCACAGGATAGCTGGACCCTGCTGTCCCTCAGGCTTTTATATAATCCAAATGTTGCAACTCTCATCATTGCTTTTTCCCCAGGTTTGCCTGTTTATTCTCTCCTTCTTCTGTCCCTTCTACKTCTCCCATATAATTTTTAGTGCATTCTGGGCCTGACCATGGAGAACAGGGGTAATGAATAATAGATGAAATAGTTTGTGTTAGGTGAGGAGAGTAGGGGGAGAGGTGGACTTGCCAATAACTGATCAGACATCTTATAATCATAGTTTGGCTTTTGTTCACTGCACAGTGGTAACAGTGCTCAGGTGAGGATGGGGAGAACCAAATTGGTCCATCTCAGCGAATCTCTTTGTGAATTAAGTTGGTGGCATCAACAGGTGAGCAACAGAGAGCCCCTGGGTCACTGCTTGGGAGTTCCTCCGCATCAGCTCTGCTTGGCGGGGAGCTAACATGAGAGCAGCTCCCACGGGGACGGTGATGATCAGCCGGGTTACGGACTTGCTGCCCACCTGCCTCCTCTTTGTGGAAGCAATTCTGTCTGTGTGATGAGAAATCACCGAGGAATAAATTACAGTAGTCTCTTGACTCTGCAGTGAAGAAACGTTCCTTAAAGTAAATACACAACTTAATGAAACCGAGAAAAACAGTTATTTAAAGAGACACTACCCTGTGAAACTGCAGATTTCCCAATGATGAGTCACAGAGTTCTAAGGTAGCCGAGGCGTAGTGCATCTTCAGCTGGGGAGAGATGTCAGCTCTCTACAATAGCAGGATATTTAATTGAGGTTTACAGGTTTTGAGTTTGTCAGACTGAAGAAGTGTTGAGTGAAGAATGAACTGCTTTCGGTCCACCGAGGAAAGCCAGTGTTGTGCTGTGGGCTGGCAGACAGAGATCTGATGATCCCCAGAACGGTGATATTCACCTAGGTGTGGTGCATCGCTTTCTGATCGTTTGGCACTTGAATAAGAAATGTGTTTTCAAAACTCAAAGTCTGTTTGAGCTACAGTTCCTTTTAAAATAGAAACACTTTTTTTTTTTTTTTTCCTGTAAGAGCAGGTAAATATGACTCAGTTGTGTGATTACATGCAGAACTGCAATCCTCCTTCTAAACCTATGATGGCAATGCGAAATTCTAGTGTGAAAATCACATACAGTGCAAGAAGTGCAAGTAATTCACTTATTGTACAAAAGCTGAGATAGCATTACTTAAAATGGGTTATTGGCTTTGAACTCTGTACTTTGGGCAAGAAGGGTATGTATTGCTGTCCTCTTGCCTTTCCGTGGATGATGATCTTTGCTTTCTACTAGAACATGTGGTTTAAGATGGGACTGGCCATTAGCTTTTGGTGCCTGTTGGACTGGTCTGGATTGAAGTTGCTTATGCAAAAGCATTGCTACCTTTCCGATTTTGTTCGTGTCTCATGGTATTTGCTTCTTTCCTACTGGGAAGCCGGTCTACTAGCATCAAGGGATTTCCTGAGGATTTCAGTTCTCGGGTTTGAGAAGTGCCTTCCTAACATTCCTGAAAAAATTATGCTTAGGAGCGGTAAGTGCTCAGAAATTAGAAGGAAATTAAATGTTGAAGTCCATTATTTATTAAAAGAAACCCCTGTTTTTATGCCAAATTTGACATTTTATGGTACCTGACTCATATTTTTGAGTACTTGGTGTTGGCAGTACTGTAATGAGTAGAACATATGGACACTGCTACCACAAGCTTGCCCAGCATTAGTGTCTTGGCAGCAAATACCTTTTATGTATTTGATCTTCAGGTCAGATTGAAGTATTGACTTCTTTGCTGTAACAGTAAGCGTGCCAGCTGGGCTGATGGCTTTGTGGTGTGGACACTTGTACAGTATGCATGGAGGTGAGATCTCATGCAGGCTGTTCAAAAGCTATCCACTTGCAACAATTTTAACACTGTTCAAACCAATGCTAATACAGGATATATTCAGTTTTTGCCTCTCTCTCTTAATTCTTAAGAACATTTGGATCTCAGTGGTCCATCACTTTCTTTTTTCAGCTACATGGCCAGAAGTTTTGTTTGGCTAAATGCAGAATAATTAAGGTCCATCCATCATTTATTTAACTCCAACTTTATTGTTCTTTAAATATGTTTCTCCAGATTTCATTATGGTGGCAAGTACCGGCAGTGCCCTGGCCACTGTGCAGCTGCAAAGTTGCCAGGGAGAATGAATGGGCCAGTGTCTCTATGGTTGGCTGGTTTACACTCCTGTTACAGGGTCACTTGTACTCTTCTTTCCTTAATTTCCTTATTCTCCTGAGGCTGCTCTGCTGAGAATATCACTTAATCTATAATGGAGAGATTATAAGGACCCAGAATCACAGCTGTTATGAACGCTGGCAATTTGGGGTGGATGATGGAAGTTCCACCTTGGCAGTCAAGGCACTCGCACCCTTTTCTTCTTCTTTGCGACCAGGAGAGTCGCATGTGTGTGTGTGTTTATATACACACCCCCCTATATGTAGTGAACAATGGCATTTTGTTTAATCATATTGTTCTGCATTATTCACCCATTACTTAACAGTTCTTTCAGACAGAGGTGATGGCTTTTTGTCCTCCCCTTCCTTTTATAGCAAGTTCTGCCTTGATTTGCAAAAATGACATGGGTGAGAACGTCATGATGTTCCTTCCTGATGCCTCTCCCGACTCCTCTCCTGACTCTTACTGACAGATATATAATGTAAGCTCTGCTTCTTCATTTAGTATGGATCATGTTGGCAGTGAGATCAAAGAGGAGGAATCTTGGGAGATGCCAAACAGTTTTTAACTGGCTTCTTACAAAAGCCAAGGGTGTTTTTTATTATATATACATAAGAATAAAATACTTTTTGTTCCTCCTTTCAACAGCTCCTTCAGTCCTCCTGTGTCACTACAGAAAATTCCTGAGTTTATAGGATTACCATGAACCATGTTTGTGAATATCTTTTAATATATATTTTATTAAACATTCTTATTTCCTTTTTTTCCTTAGTTGAGCAAATACCTTCATCATCCCATCCTAGTCCCTCTGCCAAAAACCTTTATAGCGGTTCCCAGTGGTGACAGCCAACTTGATCAATCGCAGACTGCCCTGCTGCTGAACTCCACTAACAAGCCGTTTATAACTACAGCATACTTTTTTTTTCCTCTTGTTTTTTATTTTATGGCTGATCTCAAATGATATTTGCCTTGCTTTGCACAGGTTCCAGAGGATAATTTTCAGAAACCTGTTTGGTTTTGAGTTTTAGCTTAGTGTTTGGAAATACATTAAGGTATGCAAAATTGCGTCTTCTATTTGTAGTCCTGTGCTGCATCTGTTTTTACACATGCTGGCTCATGTCAGGCCACTGGATCAGAATGGGCAAGTATTGGTCAAACAATGGCCAGACAAAAGTTGAAGGGATGCCCAAGTGTTTTCCGCTAGGAGATCAAGTTCATTATCTTTTGTTCTTGTTTGTTTTCTACCAGAAAACAAACTTTCAGTGGCTATGAATATTGGCTGTGCCGTTTTCCTTTTGTGTGTATCTGTATTTTTAGTAAAAGGAAAATAGAACTTGGTACATTAACTCCTACCAATTCCTGACATCTAATAGAGACTCTTCTGCCCTAAATTTGCCTTAAGAATTATTAAAGTGCCAGATTTTCTCAGAACTCCAGTAAAAGATGCAATTTTAGCTTGTCTAGCAAAGGTATTATCGTGACCTCAACCAAACCCATATGTTACTTTCAGTGCATTCTTGTATTAGAGTTCAACATGTCATTGATTTAGACTATGTTATTTCCCAGAGACAAAATACCATTTGTTATTGCCAGGAAGCCTTGAAAAAGTGTGTGGGGTATAGAAGGTGTTTTATATAAAACAGTTTATATATAGCCTGCTTACGTGTAGTTTCCTTGTCCTTTATTAGCTCTCTTTTCCTTTTTTCCCTTTCTGTGTGTTTATTTTCTAGGCTGATCCAGATTCTGTTTTCTATTTGCAGAAGTAACTGAGGAATATTGATTCTTGTCTATGTTGGCATGACAGATCAACCCCTCGGAAATATCACTGAAGTAAGAAATTAAATCCAAGGAGGTGGATTTTTACTCTCTTCATCCTCTACTGAATACTTAAAAGCCCAGACTTTTTGTATAAGCAGCTGAAGGGAGGCAGAGTCGCTGTCGAGTGCATTGTTGTTCCCCTGTAGCTTCCAGATGGTGAGGAAAGTCCCGAGAAAAATGTAGGACCAGCATGTTCCGTCAAAGTCGAGCTTGTGTCTAGACGGGGAAGCTTACGTAAGGCAGCAGGAGAGGAAGGGTGCCTTGTGTAACTGCCATCCCTAGCAAATAAACACTCAGCACCTCTCATGATTTGGCCCACAGAGGCTGACAGCAAAATGCACTTTTGTGCTTTTTTACTTAGCTCACTCTGACTTGCAGCTCGAGGTCGTTCTCTTGCCTTGGTGTTTTTTTCAAATGCATGTTTATCTTCCAGTTATTATTATTTTACTAAAGGCTTTACTCTTCCTGCTTAAGCCAAACCACTTTTCCTAAGAACTCATATACACCTGCTCAGCTAATTTAAAACAGATATAGCACATTACTGATTTTAAATGGCCTTGAGAGGTTGTTGATGGCATTTGGCAAACAATGTAGACGATATGCAAATCACCAGAGATGGCACAGAGTCTTGTTCATAAAGATAAATGCTGTAGTAAGGTAGCTTTCTAGTTTGACTTTGAAAAAGTATGATAGTGTAGCTTTAAGCTATTAGTATTCTCTTAAATGTACTTCAGTCGGTGTACCTCCGTACCTTATGGGGACCCCTGGCGCCCCTCTAGCTCTGAACTTGCCCTTCATCTACGTTTTGTTTTGATTTTCCTCTAGTTGAATGCAAATCTCTGCTGGTGAATGCTTTCTGTTTTACTCACCCTCTCATAACAATTTTCTTTTTATTTTGGAGCTGTTGTCAAAGGCCCTCTATGTGTTTATTTCTGCTTTAAAAATGTGAATAGCAAGAATAAAAGTTTTTTCCCTTTGATTTGGATACAACCTCTTCAGCACTCCAGGTTCTGTCTTAACTTGGCTTCTCAGGTGTTGCCCTTAGCTTTTCTCCTACTTATATGTAAAACTTTCTCAATGCAGTTTGTTGGTGCTTTGTTCTCAGACGGGCTAATCTGCTTGGAGGTAGGATTGAGAGTCAAGAGCCTGGCTCCTGTTCACTGAGGCTTGCATCGCAGCCACCTTGCAGTGAGGGCACAGGCTAAATAACTTGAGGGTTGCCAGTCCTTCAAAGGCTTCTCACAATTTTGGCTCCCTACCTTGAATGCCCAGAAGCGCAGACAGGTTTCTTCTGCAGTTGATTGCAGAAGCATCTTTGGGAAGCTCGGCTTACAGAGTCACAGGGAGTGCTAGGACACGTGCGGTTGTGTGTAATGTTAGAGAGAAAGTAATGACTGGGGTTTGGCTTTTCAGTGGTGTTGTCTACACCTGGGAGAGAGTCATTCAGTAATGTTTGGATCTGGTTACCAAACCCTGAAGTAAGTCTGAGTGATGGTCTGCCCTTAGATAATCTGACTTTTTTTTCTTTCCTTTTTGAATGTAGCTTTAGTCCCTCCTTTATTTCTCCCTAGTAGAACATGTCGTGCACTTAATCCCTTTGTAACCTCCGTTTTGCAGACTATTTTATACAGTGCTGTGGCCTTTCTGATACCCAGCTTTTTTTCCTACTCAGAGTATATATCTAGTTCCACTGCCTTTTGTTACAAACTCAAGGAAGATACAAGAAAAAATCATTTTTGAAGCACTGGAGGAAAAAAAATTATCAGTACTTTTTCCTTGTGAGGAGAAATGAAGTTTTGTACCATGGCTCAGTTTCATGAAATTAATCTTTTTGGCTCCACTCTGAGAGCAGAAGCCCAGCTAAATTATTGTTGTGCTCTCAGGTAGAGCAATTAATGCTGTGGTGCTGAATACTCCACTCTCAAGCGATGCTCTTCCCATGCTCCTCCATGCTCCTAAAGAATTATCTCTTAAACTTTAGAATGAAATTTAAATAGTCTGTATTTTGGGCTCTCTCTTTTTCTCTCTCCTTTTTTTTTTTTTTTTTTTTGCTTTCTCTCTGTCTTTTTTTCTAGTTCTCGTTCTTTATCTCTTTTTCTTTCTATCATTTTTTTCCCCTTTCTTTTGGTCTTTCTCCACTACCCATCTGAAATATTTCACAATTTTTGAAGCTTCATTTAAAATAAAGTTGCAGACATCTCTCTAAAGAATAAAAAAATTGGGTTGGTGCAGTGCAGGGCAATAACAGTGCCAAGACTCTCCCAAGACTCTTCTGGGTGAAGCTACACCATTGAGACATTTACTGCCCTTGTGATTGAATCGACTGGAGAAGGGCAATTACTGCTTTTTCATATGTATATTCTGGGAATGGGAGTATGCAAGTTAGAAAAGAAAATGTTAAGCCGTCTTACATCTATAAGCTTCAGATCAGTACTCAAGAGCATTTGTGTAGAGCAGAGCTGCTCCCTTTGCCACCTCAGATGGGGAAATTATGGTTCTGGTACATGCCCAGGAACCCAAATATTTCTTTCTTGCAGTGGGGTCTAAGAGCAAATTAACTGTGAAAGGTCATCGCACTGTCTCCTACACTGGTAATAGCCCCCTCCCTTGGGAGGGCTAGGTGGCTGTGCCAGGCATGGGGAAGGGAAGGAATAGTGATGACTTGGTGTATTGTCTCAAATTAAATTGATGTGTATTCAGGGACTGGTTATGTACTGAGTCAGATCGGTGACTGTCATGCACAGTTAGCAGTTTAGGTGGGAGAGGRGCGGGGCGTTACTAGGAATAGCCTTGTCTTAAGCAGAGGGGAATCTAAGGAACATACTACCTCATGCACTTTTTTATTTTGGTGGGTTTGCTTTTTGAGTAGTACTCTTGTTCCTTTGATCACGTCCTTGAGCACCTTCCCCTTGTGCATGCCTTTCTGCCCCACTGCCTTCCAAATAGTTCCTGTGACAGCAGATACCCAGACTGAAAATGTTTGCCATAACTCATAAGTCAAAGTACTTTCAATCCCAGAATAGAGGAGACTGCATGCAGACTTCATTACGCAGTATTCATAACATAAACAAGCTTGCAATTATGTCATAGCAACAAGCACTATGCTTACATGAAAGTTTGATTCAGGTCTCCAAGAGTGGAAGACCTTTGCATCCAAAATATCACAGCGACCTACTTCTCTGAAAGAGTGCCCTACATAATTTCAGAAATTAGATACGACACCAATATAGTAGGCCATATGGTGCCTTTTGCTGGTGTAGGGTGAACAGTGGGATATTCTTGGGGCCACGCAAATGTCTGTCCACTGACTAGGTGAAGTCAGCTCATTATTAGTTGGTGTGAGGTGTGACGTTTGTTTTCCTGATGTTGTGAAGGCAACAAACTCAAAGCACCAGTTGTTTTAAAAAGGCATTTGCTAATAGTATGGGCATGATCCTAAAAAGTGTTACCTTTTTTTTGGACCAGTACTGTCTGCCTTCGATTGCCACTGAGAACCCCGGAGGCTACATCTAAAATTATTTAGACAACTCAGAACCTACCTCTCAATAATTCATAAAGAGAGAGAGTTTCCCAGGAGCAGTTAGACACGTTTAACTGATCTGATCCTGAGCTGCCAGAGCAGGATTACTTATTTTTCTGGTGGTGTTTCCCCATGTTGGCTGTAGAAGTTGTAAGATGTGCGTGAGATATGTGTTGCTGGTGCTGTGTTGGGGCATCACAAACAGTAGGAGAACCATTATCAGTGGTGTCTGTGTCAGGGACAAACAACATCTGCCACAAATAACATGGTCTTCAACCAAAGGCTTCTTTTGGATTTTATTTAAACATAAGCTCTATAGCCAGTCATCCAAAGGAAGAGACCTTAYAGCATCCCTTGAAGAGGGGAGAGCTGGTGGTGGAAAAGCAGAAGAGGAGAAAGACAGAAATGACCCAGTATTGAGCATCGCAGCACCCTACATTCCTTATTATTCTTAATAAAGGTACACTTAATCGATAGTACAGCGCTGGTGAGTCAGTGTATTGGCCTGGGTCAAGCGCGTGACCATATTAAAGGCCGGGCGCAGACATGGTGTCCCACCTACCGAAGCAGCCGGCAGGGATGCAGCAGGTGGGGGTGGCAGCGTGGGCCATTCCTGAGGGGATGGGAAGGGGCGGCGAGAGGAGCGGGTGGAGGTAACAGCAAGCTGTAAATCCTGCCCCTCACGGCAGCAGGGTCACAGCCCAACAGCTACCTGTGAATTTTACTTGTCAACACATTGGGATGATGGAGGAGGTTTCAGGACAAGATGGTGCCTTATACAGAGATCAGCTGGTTTTGTGGCCTGGAGTTCTTGAGCATTTGTCCTTGCCAGAGTGCCGGATGGTTTTATCTGTGACAGTTTTACACAGCACATTATTTTTCACTCTGTTGTACCTTGTTGAATTGCCATGAAGTAATATCCCTCCCTGGGATGGTATCCATTTGTTACTTATTTATTTACGTTTGTGCATCATTGTAGAAATTATGTTTGCAAGTGACAAATAAAGAAAATAGCAAAGGATCTTGTTTCAGCCCCTTTTCCATGCTTTCTGTAGGTCTTTCCTCTTTGCTTGAGGGATTTCTTTTTGGCCTTTTTTTTTTTTTTTTTTTTAAAATAATACCTTTGGGGTCTATGTGAAGTGAGCTTTTTTGCAGTGCTCTCTCCGACAGCAATGTCCTTTTTCTGAGGACTGCCCACATTTTAGGTATCTGCTGCATAGGTTTTTCGTGTAATAACTCTTGTGCCGACCTGCAGACCTCGGCTGAAATAGCCACCTAATGAAATCCCCGCTGAGAGATGAGAAGAAGCAGCACTGCTTCGGGTACACTGAGGCAGTTCAGGCGGCACCGCTTGACCTGTGCACAGGGCAAGGCTTTAAAGCACAAAATGCAATGYGTGGGCCATAAAGTGGGCGATGGGGATGTCTGGAGTTCCTCCCAAGCAGGGGCTGCACAGACGTGTCGAGCTCCTTCTTCACACTCCCCTCCTGCCAGCCAGTGCAAGCACCGTGAGTGGTTATCGCTCCAGACAAGTTGGCATCCCTTACAGCCTGGTGTGTGTATTTACTAGGTGGCATCCGTGGGGATAATCTCATTTTGGCTTTTAACCATAAGGTARATGTTCGGTGACCTTCAGGCGATCTCTGCACATAACGGCATGTGCTGCCAGCTACTTGATATTGGTGGTGATAGTGTTTCTGGCAGAGCCCCCAAGGTGGGAGCCCTCATTGTTCGGGAGCCACCGTGTTCACTGACAGACAGGAGTATGTTCGCCTGCTGCCAGCACGGGAGGCACCTGCTGATCAGAAACTTCTTTTATCGCAATGTTTAATTTGCTGTGTCACAGCCTTTCATCTCTTGAATTTGGAAAGGAGTGATACGGTTATATTAAGTAGATGATGCCTATCTGTAACTGAAGGGGTTTTTGTTTGAGTTGGGTTGTTTTTTTTTTTTTTTTAAGATGGCAGTTACAGTAAACTGCAGTGCAAGTGGCTCAGCTGCAGACATGAGATGAGTCAGGTCTGGATAGCTGTGCTCCTGTGGAGAGTGTCTGGGTTGTCCTGAAGGTTCCCTCTCCAGAACTGTCTGGTCTTGCTCCTTGCTTCTCTCTAGACCAGAGAAGAGAGGCTGTGTAACTCAGGTGTAACTGTCCTGAGTAGTAATGCAGGGTGGATTGGGTTGGGTTGGGTTTTATGTTTTTGAGGCAAAGCTGCTATTTGCACTGGTGGAGTTTACTCGGGCTTGAAACCAACATAAACCCCGCTGGACAAATAGCACCTAACATGTTCCTGCTGCAGTGTTCAACCAGGCTCTATGCTGATGGTGATTACCAGGCAAATGTCTGCTCCGCATAAAACTTTAGCCGCTGCACTGATCTGACATAGATTTTTATTATGTTTTACAGGAGGGTGGCATGCCTGTGCCATTTTGGAAACGTCGCGGTCCTCTTTGACTTGTAGCTACTTGTTATATCATAGAATACATGCCCTAAAACTAGTGCCAGTACAGTGAACTCTCCTTGAAGAATGTTTTAGGGTGGACACATAATTTGAGCTGATAACCATGGATGGTTGTGATGATTAAAATATCCCTGAAGGTTAGAATCTGTCTTATTGATTATACTGGGCAGCGTTTCTGGGTAGCGATGCCAGTTTGAATGGCATTTGGACACAAATGATTCTTCTCTTAATGTTTTATAAGAAGAGCTTTTTTGAAAAGAGGTGGTTATGTGGGTTGTTGGGTTTTGGTTTTGTTTTTCCTTGATATGAGTGGGTTTGTTTTCTCTGTGCTGTGCATCGTGTCTGGAATTCAGACTAGAATGGGAACATAATAAAAGTCATACTTGGTCAATGACTTTCAAGCAAAGAAGGAAAAACTGCTGAATTTTGAGTGTGGTGGGTTTTCTTGGGTTTTTGAGGTTTTTTAACCTGAAACACCAACTTCTCTTATCTATTTCCCTTCGCTGATTCAGGAAGGGAGCACTTTACCCGCAAGCACAAATATATATATACCCAAAGTCCCCCAGGTCCTAAAGGTTTTTGCCCATTCCCTTTTCTCTTTGCTGTTGCCTAAGGAAATGAAGTGATTTGGCTGGCTCAACCATTCCTTGTTTTTAGTATTTCCACAGCTGCTGGCCAACTACCTCAGGTTTTTAAGGTTAATTTGACTTCACTCTTCAAGACAACTGGCAGGGATGTGGGAAGGGTGTGGGATGCGGCAAGCAGGCTGCCAGCTTTCTTAAAGCTGCAATAACAAAACCCAGCATAATCTTGAAGGTCTTACTGCTGCCTTCCCTCTGCTGCGGTCCGGGAAGGTTTTGGGGGCCTAAGGGAGTGAAATGTCTCACAGAGATTTGTGTTAATCCACGAGAAGAATGCTGTTTTGAAGAAATCCATTTTATTTTAATGTTGGTCTGCATTTCTGAGTTTGGTTAATATGGTAACTCATATGAATAATGTATAGATGTAGCACACTGTTTATGACCACCTGTGCACAGTGGTCTGTAATATGGCTAATAAAGGGAGAGAAGCTCCCAGACATGCAGTAGAAGAATGCTGTTCATTAAGAAGTCATTGGGGACAAGTAGTTTAATGCTTCCAAGTAGCCAAGGTAGTTGCATAGACACAGTGAGATACATAATGAAGATTAAGCTGTTTAGTATTAATTAAACTGAAAGTAACAGTTATATGGGGTAGAAAAGAATGTTTTGGGTGCTCTTTGCTCATGGAGAAGCCATTATATTGACTTCACAGAATTTAGAGCCCAAAGGACTTCATTATGTTGTCTAATTTGATGGTCTAAAAGGCCTTGGAATTTCATTCGTATGTCCTCCATGTCTACCCCAGGGGTTTTATTTGGATTAAATTGTTGCATCCCACATTCAGAAAAGAGGTCAGAACAGAGGTCACATAAAAAGTTTAAGATGCTCATCTGGATAAGCTGAGATAAGGGCTTAAACGCTGTGATTCACACTCTGTGCTGAAAAAGAAAGGAAAAGTATCATTAGACCACTGCAGGAAAATTCCTTTGGGGTTCCAGATCTGGGGAGATGCTGCCAGCATAACCAGTTACAGCCAAATAACACCCACCAGATTAGGCAATGAAGAAGTAAAATTCTCTGTGTTACCATAGAATATCGTTCCATCCTACCCAGTGACTCTTGCTGTGGCATAGCACTTTGGAGGACTGCTCCAGTTTGCAGAAGAAAATAAAACTGGGATGCACAGCAGGCGAAAATCTCCTGCCCAGTAGCTGAAGCTCTGAAGTGTGGTTGTCATTGTTGCCTTATGCAGAATGGTAAGTATTAGTAGCAGTTGAGTGTGGTACTATTAATTATCTGCCTTTGGTTTAACACAATAAGAGATTGAATAGGGGGGATTCATGGGTTCAAGGGTCAGAACTGATCACTGTAATTATTCAGCTTAACCCTCCCTGTTAGAGTTAGCCGTTTAGTTTTTCCTATAAATTAGTTGGAAGCATATTTTTTAGAGAGAAATACAGTCTTCAAGACTCCATGTGATGGTGAGTCTACCACCTGGCAACCTGTTCCAGTGTTTAATTACCCACACTGCTAGAAAATTGAGTCTTAATTCATGGTAATTTATTTATTCTAGATAATAAAGCCTTTGGGGCTGTCTGTCCTTTTAGTAAGTGTTTTTACAGTGCCTAGCACAAAAGGATCTCTGACTCCTGATGGGAGCCTAGGTGCCACCAGAATGCACAAATAGCTTGTTAACTGGGAAAAGTACACTGTTTCTCTTTACTTAGATAGTCTTAAAGAACGTAAGATTAAGGAGTTAGGTTCCTCGGTGCAGGGACTTCTTTTTCTTCCCTTGTATTTCCTCTCCTTATCTTATAGGCTATATGGTGATATTTTCAGTAAGTGAATGAGCATTGTTTTTCACTTCTGTTGTTTTATGGGGCTGGCACTAAAAATGTTCCCCTTTTTCAATTTGTCAACTGCATTGACAAATTACCCTTTGGCAAAGAATGCAGCACAGTAATCTTGGAGTATAACTTTTCTGTCAGTCTGGCTTCCTTTATTTCTGCCAAGGGTATTGCTGGGAAACTCGGAGATATGGCTATGTATTTTTGTAAATACGCTAATAAGAATGTTGATCCTTGTATAGATAAAGTGTTTTAGAATAAATGCCCTCGTTGGGCAAAGGAATAGTTAAAGTCTGGAGGAAGTGTGCAACATGACTACACGTTTGCCTGATTTGGGGCTGCTGAAATATTATCTCATATAGGTTGGGACTAAAAAGGTGTTAGGTTTTTTGAATCGGCTGCCAGTGGCTCCAACAGGCTCTTGGAAAGCCAAGGATTAGTCAGATGGAGGAATGTCTTGGCCAAAACTCTCTTTTCTCTGGCTAAACCCGCTCCCTTGGCAGTGCTGCATTGTATTCTTATAAAAGCTGCTGTGGAAGCTTGAGGTCAATGCAAGATTTCTTTATGAGTATTGGATCCTCCTGGGGCCACTTAAAGTAGATTGAGAGCTCCTTTCTACTCTGGAATGTAATGATGAATATGGGCCATTTCTAGGACATTTTGTTTGTTTTATGAACCTGCTTCTCCAGATTCCCCTTTTGTTTATCCAATCAGTAAAAATGACTTCTTGACAAGGTTCCCAATTCTTGACAAGGTGGGTGGTTTTGTCTGTCATGCATTATAGCAAAGGACTGATGGCTCCAAACAATAGACATGTTGTTCCCATCTCAAGATGTCAAGTGCAAGCGTCTTTCAGCTGTGATTACTGGCATGCTGTCTTTGGTTCCATCTGAGATCTCTTAATCTTTCCTATGTTGGGAGGACAGCTCACAACAAAACATTACCTAGCAACAAAAATACCTCAGGTCGGTTCAGGGAAAGCAACAGAAGAGTTGTTATTAATCATGCTGAGATGATGCATTGTGGTTTAAAAAATTGGAAAGGAAAGGCCAGATTAAATATTGACATTTACTATATTCCAACTGTGTTAGCTTTCACTTTGGCTGACATGAAAACGTATACTTAGTGAAAATGGGAAATAAAAATCCTTGTCTATGTTCTCTTGGATATCGCAAAGTGAAGAAGAAAAAAAACCCAACAGTGATCTGTTATTTGGGGATGTTGCAGATGCAGCCTCCCAAATCTGAGAGGCTGAAGGGACTTCAATTCTGGTCCCAAGGGCTACTGGAGTTTGAGTGTCAAGATTATAGGGTAGACTGTCTTCAGTGGAAACCATTTTATTTTAAATGAACCCTTTAATGAGCTCACTGTCTTAAAAAATGGGTTTAATAAACAGGTATCATAGTCATCAAAGACCTGAGACTTACCAGCAGCCTATGATGTGCTGTATTTAAAGAGTAAATTTTGGTGCATTTCCAGCAGATGAAAGCCTGACTTTGTTTTAGCCATCTCTACTCAACAGCGATAACTTCACAAGGCTAAGTTAGACCTTAGTATAACAGATCTCCTTGATCTTAATGTCATATGCCAAGTTCCACTAAAGATTCTAGAGAAAGGATGGTATCATGAGCTGTTACTAAAAATATAAATAGTCTATAACCATATAGGAAAGAAATGTGGTTAGAAATGAGGAAGGTAGTGTTGTATGTAGAGGTATTTTGATGTTAAACCGTACCGTTCTGGAAAGGTTGGGGAACTTTCCACTCGGCTCTTTCTCTTGGAGGTGGTAATTTGGAACCGATCCCTGCATTGCGGCGTGGGTAGTGTGAGCAAACAGTGTTGCAAGTGGGCACGGGTGGGTGATTGAAATTGTAATTCACATTTTTTATTCATATGATCTTCACTGAGCTGAAATGGTGCCAGATCAGTCAGTCTGGTTTTGCTGAAGCCATTATTTTCCCGGTGGTAGCTTTTCACTGCGGCCATCGTTTGCTACATGCATTCCCTGTCCGTGGAAGGTGGTGAGCGGGGAGGAGCACAGATCTGTGGAAGGAGGAGTGGAATTGGAGAAAGGGCTAAAAGAATCTAGTATTAATTTCTATCACACCTTTTAAATTAATTGATTAGCACAAGGAAAAGAAATTCAAGGCAGTACTGTCAAAGTCCCTTTGAAAACTAGAGCTCCACGTTGACAAAAAAAATACTATGTGGTTTTTTACTGGTTTCAGTAAACAGATGTCTTGTGTTCATCAGCCTAAGAAACACCTTTAGGCTTGCTACTTCCAATGAGTTAACTTGTTCATCTTCTGGGGAGAGCCTGGTTTTACAGCCTGTGTGTGCAAACTACAAGACTTTAAGCAGAAAAAAAGAAAAATTATTCCCTGGAGAGTTAAGATTGCTGGGGGATGATGTAGGCTAGTGTAAAGTTTTGAAGTGATGCGTACAATGTTCTTGTCAGGGTTTTTTTAAGCTGTTGCTGTATCCTTGTAAGTAGTTGAAAAATGTCTTTCCTCCGGTAATAGCCATAGTTTGTGGGTAATGGCTTGTCAGAAACACTGTTGGTTCATAAAGATTAGCTATGTGAAAATGTCTGCATTGCTTTTTCTTCCTTGTCTGCTACCCAGAGGGTACAACAGAGGGACACAGAAGAGGGGCTGGGAGTGCATGGTGAGGAAGCAATCAAGGCATTTTCTTTAAGAAGTAATAAATGGTAATTCTAGAAGCCCTAGACATCTGCATGGTAGAGCCACGTGAAGAAGCCTTTTCAAAATCAGAATCTTGCTCCTGATTCAGGAGTATCCCAGAGAAACCAACTCACTAGTTTGTCATCAAGGATACGTGACGATAGATCAGGTAGTAGGATTTTTAAGAAGGTAGAAAATCAGTTTGCTTGCTTTCGCAAAACCTCAGCATTAAACAAAACATGTGACTTTATGTGAAGGAAGTAATGAGGGAATATCTTGTGTTTGGTATTTGAAATTGCCACAAAGTTAGCCAACAAATTAAGAAACAATTTGAATTTTGGACTTTTTATGCTAACATCAGTGGGAATTGAACGATGTCTTGATGACCTGAAAAGCAACAGGCCAATCTCAGTGCAAGTTTTCTCATGGATCTCCAGACTTTGGTGTAGTCTGACCTGCAGTTGCTGGTGCCAAATTGCTGTTGAAGATTGAGTGAGAAGCTAAGCTGTACAGGAGTGTGAACCACAAAGCAGGTGAGGTGTAAGCTTGCTGAGAAACACAGTTTAGAGCTAACTCAATCTTGTCATAAATTTCTGTCAAACTTGGTAAATAATTTTTTAGGGAAGTATTTTAGTATTTCAATTTTAAGTTGTCAAAACATTTCATTTCAGAATTTTTTTAAATTTTAAATTTCACATATTTTTTACAAGACAACTTATGTTGGAGAAAATTTAAGTACTAAATGCAAAAAAAAAAAAAAAAAGCTTTGCTTGTTATTCACTTAATCACTATCCTCAGCTGCCCGATTGCTGTTTGAGTTGAAGGGAGCTGAATATTCTTTTTAGTCCTGCGGTTATGATGCACAATTAGAACATGGCAAATAAGAAATATTTCAATTACACAGAAGCTTATTTGCTCTCAGGAAAAGATCCATCAACCTGGTTTTCAGTGATGGGGATTCAGGAAAGCCATGTCAGACACTCTTCTCTTTCCTCCCCTTTTATCTTCCTCCTGCATTGCTGCTGTAACAGGTTGGGGGAGGAAGGAGGTTTGGCAGCCAGCAGGAATAAGAGCACTTGTCACCACTTGAGGGGATTTGGGAGAATTTCTTCAGCAGATTGGAGGGAAGAGTGAAAAGTTCACATCAGCCTAGAGGTATGTGTGAGATTTGCTGCGTGGCTTTTGTGGTAGWTGCCCTTGGTACACCCTGTTGTCAAAATCCTCTTGAGTTTGTTTTTTTAAAAAAGAAATTCTCCTTGTGCCCTCATTGTATCCACCAGACCTCCTTTTCCAGTTATCAAAACCTTTGCTCAGTCGTGACAAAGTGGCCCGATCCCCTTTCTCCAGCTTGCAGAGCGCTGCTGTGAGTTCCTGTTTAGTGGCCAAGAGGAGAGATTTCTTTTTTCCTGCATCCTAAAGGCATGTGTCTGCCACCTCATCTGATTGTCACAGCTGCTCCAGCCATCACAGAGACCTAACTGCGGCTTTCCTGCTTCGGCTGCCGAGGCTTGCGCCCACAATATGGCACACATTTCATGTCACGGAGAATCTGGCATACCCACCAATCTGCCCTGCTCTCTTTTCTCTGCTTGACAGGACAACCCGATGGCAACGTTTCGGCACAAACTTGGCCTGTCCCAGTGCAGAGTGTTAACTCTCCGCAGAGCTGGTTCGTGGCTGGGACACTAATTTTTCCATCTCTTTCTCCCTGTTTTTTTAAGTGACACAAAGCTGCTGTCGTTCTATTAAAAAATAAAATCAGAAACGCTCAGAGAAACATGTTCTTCTTGTTGACATAATTCTGAAAATTTATTGAAAGAACCTGGGTATCCTTGGGAAGGCCGAATGTTGCAACAGGAATCTCGTCGCAATTGTGGCTTCTTTTTATCTTGTCATTGGGCTTTGTCTCCAGGGTAGAAACTGAAGGTGGCTAAATCTCTGCTAAGAACCTCTTGAGGGAGCTTTCATACAGAAGAAGAGAATGAGTGACTCAAGGGCATAAGACAGAGGTATCATCAACCTGTCAGGGTACTGGCACTCAAAAGCAGCTGTCCTTGATTGCTGCGTATTGGTGACATCATGGCTTAAAATTGGAATTGCTAAAAATAATTCCAGTATTTTAAAGTGAAATTGTCCTTTGTAAAAGATGCTAACTTGAGGAACCTAGAGATGAGAACCTGTTTTGTTGGGTTTTTTGGCAGCAAATGGAAGCACGCGAAGAAGTGTGTTAGCACTTTGGTATACAGTGCAATCTGGTAATGTCCAATACTTGGATGCCATTACTGTTTTGCAGCAGGCATATCCAGCCTTCATCTAAACAGATACATTTTCTGCTACAAAATATTGAAAAATCATTTTAATGTGTCATCTGTCAAATCCATGCTGGTCTTTTTTTGCCAGGGCATGGCCTCAGCTGAATATGCAATATGAGAACATATTCCTATCAGGAAAAGCAGTGTGCAGAGCACATTGATTACCTTTGTCTTGTCAGCCCAAGTAGCTGAGGCTTGCTGTGCAAAGAGTCTCGTTTCTTGGTCCCAGTAACACCAAGCCTACAGATTTCATTTTAGCTATGCTTTTCTTCATAGTGAGGGGAGACTTTTTTTCCTTCCAAGTTGGATTTCTGTGCCTGCCCATCCCTAACGCTGAAAATGGGCTCCTTCCTTCATGCTCTGGCTTGGGAATAGTCACCATGTYCTTGCCAAACAGAGTCACGTTCCTTTCTAGTTCTGACAAAGGTCTCTGGATCATTTTTTGTCTTGGATGGATTGTTGGATATCACTGGAATCCGGCGCATGTGAGAGGAAAGAAGGCAGACCTCACTTTGGATGGACGATTTACATAAGTTTCCTCAATTTCAGTTTTCCTTGCTGTTTGCCATAAAGAACTGTCTGGAAGAAGCCGCGACACCTTCCGCCTCTCCTCTTCATGCAGATTTTAGCCTTTCTTTACATAAAATGTTCCTTTCATGTTTTTGAATCACTGGTAGTGATGTACCAGAAACAAATTTGTAATGTAATTGTGATGCTTGAGCAGTTCCTTCAGCAGAAACTACAAAGAACTTGATTGAAATATGTGTATGTAGTAGAAGTGGGTAAGTCTGTATTATGTCTGCCCTGAATTGGTTGAACCCTAAGGAAGCTAGTATACTACTTTCATGTGGTAGACCGTGTGTTTTAAATATTAAATCTGGTGCAAGGAGTGGTTATGGTGGAACCGAATGGAACAGCACAGTTTGAAAAGACAGCACGCCCTGAAGCACGAAGGAAAGAAGTGAAGAGTTGGAGTGCAGTCTTCAGTGTGTGGATGCTGATGACAAGTGGTAACAGATTTTAAACTGAAATGCTCATCTATATACTGGTATCAAAGGGAAAAGAATGAACTCAAACATATCCTCACCCTCTTTGATGCTACATGTTTTAAAATATGTGCTGACATTCAAGAGACAAAAGGTGAGACAAGGGAAAAAATAGTTTTAATGCAAGAGATTTGCTAGCAGTTTTCAAAGATTTTGTTCAGTTTTAATACTGAGAAGATTGTTTTAAGCAGGTTAAACTTTTGGACAGAAGACAATGACCATATTTGATTTTATGCAACATTCATACAATTGTGCACAAGAACCAAATATAAATGAGTATTTTGAAAGGCGGGATGCAGACATCTGCATGTAGGACCTGAGCTGGGGACTTGCAAACTGGTTCTGCCACAGGGGCCGGTTGCGGCATGAGCCTGTCCCACAGCTGGGGCTGAGAGACCCCCTTAGAGGAGAGG
This sequence comes from Phoebastria nigripes, assembly GCA_035582835.1. Classification (NCBI taxonomy): domain Eukaryota; kingdom Metazoa; phylum Chordata; class Aves; order Procellariiformes; family Diomedeidae; genus Phoebastria; species Phoebastria nigripes. Next base: position 82,403 of record JAYKAV010000256.1, on the reverse strand, counting down.
GATGTTCAGCCTGAGCTCCCTGCCGTCGCAGTCTTTCTGGACTGGAGCAGGTTTGCATGCAACTGTCTTAGAGCGTGGTAGCTTTGAAAGTGCGATCTTACCCATTATGCTGACAAACCTGAAGATTTAAAGAAATTGATATGGATAGTATTTAAGTGGTTGGAATCTGCTCTTCTGGAGAGACCTAATGAAAAAGGAGGAAAATACCAGTTTGTATTTATATTTGAGGCTTTGTAAATTGAATAAAGGCAACGTTAAGACTTTGAATATAATTATATTTGCCAAAACCAAATTTTTGCCCTTGCCTCTGTTTCTAACCAAATATGAGCCTACAACGAGCACTGTTGTATCCTCAGGATATTGTTTTCAAGCAGACTGTAGAGCTCAAAAGCAAATGATCCAGAAACTGAAAATGTTGTATATTGGGCAAAGTTTGAGGAATTTTTTTTTTTTTAAGGCACAGATAGTTGGTTTTGTTCTAACTGATAGAGAAATGAGAGAGTGATTAAGACCAAGAACGGGTCACTTTGGGGAAATCCTTGTTTGCAACTCTATTCTCAGCCCGTAAGTCCATGTCCTCCTTTGTCATGAAATCTTTTCCCCCCCAAATCTTTGCCCATTTTGGAGCCACCATGTCACGGGGAATTCAATCATGGTGTTGTTCGTGCAGGATTGTTCCACTTCTCTCTTGCTGCTGTTCACAGGCTCTCGTGCTCCTGACTTTAAACATCTCTTAAGTTTTAGAGCTCTGGCTGTGTTTATGAAGCTCTGAGATGGACAGACAGACTCGCACTTCTGTTTATGTTTTCACTTTGACGTTTCAAGATCTTTTCTGCTTTGGAAGAGAGCAAAGAGGGTGAAAAGACCCCTCTGCATATTTGCTTGGCAGCGTTTTGTGAGAAGTTTTGTTTGATGTTTTGGGGGTTTTGTTCATTTTTGACAGTTTGATAGAAGTGATGGCTGTATTAATATGCAGGTAAAGCAGTGCTTGCATAAGAAGCATTTGTGGATGACCACAGTATTGCAGTACTGAATGGAAGGTGGGTTTTGTGGTATGGTAAGGAGGGACAAAGCATATGCTGTGAGTGGAAAAGGGTATCTAATATGACATAAATGGAGTAGAGAAGGTAAGTGAGCAGACAAATGCCTGGTCCTTCAGTAAAGAAGATGAGAGGACAAAGTGGAGGCAGCGCTGAGTGTGGGGAGCAGTGTGAGGGGGGAGAGCAGTGCTGCAGCGTGGAAGCAGCCTCACCTGGAGCCCTGTGCCCTCTCCATCCTCAGCATTAGCAGGTAAACTCATGCATATTCATAGTGATAGAAATAATAACAATAATGAAAATTGGTAGCAAAATCAAATTAATGTGGTCTCCTGCAGCAGAAATATTTACCCGATGTGTCCTGCCAGTTACAGAGATTGGCATTAAACCTAGACATTACCTCATCTTCCTGGGCAGACAGCCTATTTCTATGCTAAGCAAGTCTGCAGGAGCGAACAACTGAATACCTGCCTGATTAGCTGTGCAGCAGCAGATCCTGGTTAGAAGCGATTTCCCTTAGTGCTTTCTCTCTCTTTTGCTCGCCCGCTTGCTCTCTGCAAGGTTTGTCACCATGCATTATCAAACTATGTTTTTCATCTTGAAGCGCACATTGCAGGGGAGATCAGCCAGACAGGTGGGCTAGTATAAATGCTGAACCAAATCAGAAAGGTCAAGAAGAACAGAAGGAAAAAAGTGAAGTGTGTATATATGTGTGCGTATCTCCCTCCCCGTCTCTGCATGTGTCAGTGCCAGCTAGGTGAAACTGGATTAATGAGGAAGGGAGAGATAAGTGCTAAGAGGATTGTGCTATAAAAGGAGATTTTGGGTTTTGAGGATAGATGAGGGTTTCTTTATGAAAACTTTAATTGGCTACCTTAGATCATTTCTTTAGCTTTGTTCCTGGGTGGCAAATCATAAGTTTCCTGCTGGGCATAAAATCATAGCATAATTATGGTAGTTGGCCTGTGTAGAGTGTCTTCTATCACAGACTCCCAGCGTGCTGTATATTCCTTAAAAAATTAAGCCTCATAATGTATTTCAGACAAGTAGTAATAAAAATAGTAATAAAAAAACCCACAAAGAAAAAAAATCACCAACAGCAACAGTTGATTTTGTTGCAGCACCTTTAAAAGAGCATCATACTGTCCACCTGCTTGGCTGCTGCTACTCTTTTTTCCATAGCAAGGTTCAAGGAGTCCAAGATACAGTATCACTGTTACTGATTTGTTGAAGTGCCCACAGTAATGCCTTCGTGCATTCAAGAGCCACAGATGTCTGTAGGTCACCCCTCTACCTTTGTGTTGGCATGCCAGTATTTTCCCATGTATACATCTATTTCCATTTCATACCTGTATGAAGCTGGCCACCTGGCCACCTCTGTGCTTTTCCTTCATTTGGCTCCATTGCTTATATTTTCAAGAAGGTGTGGAGAAAAGTCACAGTGAAATTAAGCTTTTTGTTCTTCTGTTTTGATGTTCAGAAATCTGAACTCATTCCACACAAGGCTGGTATTTATACAGTAGATTTCTTATCTGTTTTGATCAGTGGATGTATCTAAACTGCAGTCGGCTTAACTGTTGAAAACGGTGAGGAACTACCTCATGGAGGAAAGGCCTGAATTGATTGGCATTTTCCACTTTCTTCTGTCCTGCCAAAACACAACGTGGCTTCTGCCGGCCCTGCTTTTCCAGGTGGCCAAGCTCTGGAAGTAACTTTTCTCCTTCTCACAGTTACTGGTCCTAATTCTGAGAAAGCGTATTGCTGAAACATGCGTCGCTCTCCTGGAAATGGTGTGGGGACTGGAGATGTGGAGTCCAGCACCAGTAGACCTGCTTAATGGCTGAGTAATTTTCCAGGAAGGGAGTTTTCTGTTGGTAAAGAGCAGCAAGTTGCTGTCTCCCCAGTGTCTTAGAGGAGGAGAAAATCCTTTACAAAAAAATCCTGTATCTTTTAACTGCAGTGATAAAGACACTGTAAAAACACAGAAGTGGACACTGATTCTCCACTCTCTAATTATTGGTAGGGCTGAACGTTTTAATTTGTAAGGCTATCATTTTGGTTAAATGCAGTTAATATTTCTGATAGAAATGTTTAAGAAAGCTCACAAAGGAATAGGGATCCAGATGCCCAACCTTGCTTACAAGGATTTTGTCATTGTTTTCATTAAATTCGTTGAAACAGTAGCACCATCTTAAAGTGAGGTTTTAAGAGGCAGTAGCATAAAAGTGATGCCATCAGCAAAAAAGGGAAGCAGTGTCCTGACATTCATCAAGGGAACAGTAGGAGCTTATGGCCCTCTGGAGCAGAGAAGGAAAAGGATGTTTGCTTGATCTCGGTAAAGTATGTCAAAGTTCTGCATTTCCTCAAAATATCTCAGAGAGGTCTCTGACCTAATTGGTTTTTTTCCTCAGCAATATAAAAGATAATCAAATTCTGCATCATTCCTGTATTTCCAATACTTCGTAGTCAGAAAAGGGCACTCTCCTGTTGCTAGTGAGTTGGCCTAGTTTGACATAGGCAGAAGACCTTGAACACACTGCAGATGGGTTATTTAAGTGGTAAAAGATTTGCAAAGTCGGATTGTCCTCTTTATGAAAGGACAAGTACACCACTGAGATATTTCTGGATGTTAATTTGTAGCTAAATTATAAAAGTCATTGGGCTTCTTGATTTAAGAATTTAATCTTTTGTAGCGTCGGGGCCAACTAGTGTGGTGGAAGATTGAGCTGCCTAATAATGCTAAGTTATCAAAGTATACAAGCATTAGCTTGTCGGATAGGAGAAGCGCTAGTACTCTAAACATGAGTTTGAAGGAGTCATCTCCACAACCCTTGTGCCTGCAGGCAGGAATGACTAACGGAAGAAGAAAAAAGTAGCTCATTTCTGAAATAAAGTTGCATTTTCCATTCTGTCATCTGTAGATGAGAAGAATGGACATTGGGTTATGACACTGCTCTCTAAATTTGTCTCAAGGGAAAACAGAAGCGGAACATAATCTTCATTTTTTTCAGAATATTTCCTCACTTAAGGCAAAAGCAAGAACATCATTGCTTAAGACGTGACGGAAAATATTATGTTGTTTCAGTAGTCATGTACAGTGCAAGCACAACCTGTGCTGCTTTGTGGCCAGTGACCATGCAAGAGTGAACAAAATTTTTTCAGTATGTCCCCAGTTTTCCTTTTGAATCCCAGGGCTCAGACAAAAAAAAGTGTAAGCCATTGGTTACAACACTCTTCTTTACCAAGCATTTTTGTTTCTACTCAAGAAAGAGAAGTATCTAGAAGTTGTGCTGTGGCTTATTTTTTGACCTGACAATTTACATCTTCATCTAAATTGGAAATGCAGCAGGTTGCTAACAGGGAGGTATGGTAGATTCCAAAATAGTTTATCTTATCAGCAATCTCTGCCTGCGTCAACATGACAAAACAGTGCTGGTGCTGTATACCTGGTGGCAAATGAAGTTACTTCCTCTTTAATATATATTCTTAATGGCCTTGAACTCCTAGATCCATTGAAAGAATGGTGTGATCTCTGCATTAAGCAGATGTGTCCTCTCACATGATGATTATAAACTCCCAAGCCTCCACCTCCGCCCTGAACTGTGATCTCTCTAAATTTTCTTGACTTAGATTTTTTCTTTTATTTTACCACTTCCTTACAAATGCTATGATCTTACTCCGTAATGATATTTACCCTAGGATATGATGCCATTAAAACATAACAGCTATCCTGTTTTACTTACATAAACAGGTAAAATACAGATCAGTCAATAAATAAGGAGTAAATAAATAAATAGAGTGCAGAGCTTGCCTTTTTTTTATAATAGTGGTACCATTAGCAGTTGTCAAATGGATAGGCAACGTAACTTCAATTCTTTAGCTTACTGTTGTCATCCACCTATCAGCAGTTCAGATCATATACTACTTTGGATATTGTTAATCTGATTTTGCCAGTTCCTTATTGTTTTAGTGATAAAATTGCAACTCCAAATAAACAGAGTCTCTTGGCCCATTACATTAGAACACAAAACTAAAATGTTTCCTGTGTGTCTTTTGTAAGAGAAGAGGTTTTCTGAGTATTGTTGAATGGCATGAATTTAAATATTGTCATGCGTTTTGCAGACAGAAGTGGAATAGGCAGAGCTCAGATCTCTGAAGAGACTGCTTAGCCTCTACTTACCACGCTCTGCCAGTGGCATCCAGATCTCTAGGGGGGCTGCAGGGGAAGAGGCAGGGTCCTCAACATACTAAATTTTCAGCTGATTCACAGCTGCTGAGGTGCTGGTGCTTGGGGTGGGAGGGTGCAGCATTGCCCACGGTGCGCTCTGTGCTCAGCAGTGTTGTCTGTGGTCCAGCACAGACAGGGAGTAAGTGTCAGAAGGCTCCTCCAGCTGTAGTGGGAGATGCTGGGCTGCTCTTCCTGGGGACAGGGCTACTGAGCGTGCATCTCCACTGAGCCAGGAGCTCTGGCCGACTCTATCTCCATGAAGCTCAAACTACTTTTTTAGCAGAGTGCAGTGTTTACCAGATGCTGCTAAGCTCTGGGTATTTTCCTCTGCTAATGTTTCACACACTTAGAAGTAAATGAGAATTACTATGTACTAAAACCACTGCAAAACATTTCTTCCCCGTTTAAAACTCCCAAAGAAATAAGGCTTCAGTGACTGTCTGTGAACATTGTGTGTGTGTGCGCGCACACACGCATGCGCATGTAGACATTCATTTGCCTGTTTGCCTGCCTATTTCTCACCCCTCCGCAACAACTTTGGAACCAGTAGTCCCCCAAAAGAGGAACAGGTCTTAGAGATGTGATGGTTCCTTCAAAAGTGAGAAGCAGGTGAAAGAGAAAGACCTTATTAGTGAGCCCATTGAATGAAAAGCTACAGGAAGAACCCCGTGCCTAGTCAACACCAGAGTCTGTGTGAGAAAGGGATGGTATGGATGCTTCAGCCACTGGAAGAACTTTTTTTAGCGCTTGCATCTTACTGAACATCAGCAATCCAACCAGAAAGCTCTGGGAAATCAGATGTCATTAGTTTTGTGTGTGTGATTTTAACATTTCTTTTGAAGAGCATGTAGGGTGAATGAATACTGCCACATTGGTATCTTTGGAGTTGTATGCTCTCCTATAGCAAAGTACTTTGTGTAATGGCAATGTAGGCTTCCCTGCACATTTCATCAAAGCTCTTCAGCAAGGCAGAGTTGCTGCTGCCTGTAAAAGCTCGAAGGTGCTTTCCCTTTCATATCGATTTACTTGTCTTTATGAATCAGCCAGGAAGGGAACTTGCCAAGTTGAATCAGTTGTCATGGGCCATATTGTGGTCACCTTTTCTCCAGGAGCTAGGCTGGGACCTCAGATTCCTTTAACATAAGCCAAAAAGCCTTCAAGATGGCAATTGATTTCAGTTATTACTGATTAAAGATGGATTTTAATTGGGAATTTAGGAGCAAAAGACTGTACTCTGGCCACTTTGGTTTTAGGGGGCAGGAGGAGGGGAGAGTGATGGCAGAGTCCAAGGGTCCTTTTTTTCTTAGTAAGGCGTTTCAGGTGTAGTTCTGGTGAACTGATTTTCAGTTCACAAGATCCATTGTAGATTTTTCTTTTTGTTCATATTTTTGTATCTTGTAGTTAAAAACAAAGATTGGATTTTTAAGTAACTCAAATACTGAAGGACAATAGGTTAAGGTTATATTAGTAGTTTTTTTTATTAAGCTTCAAAAATTGGCAAAAAGGACGGCTAGATAATTTTTGTTATGGTACAGAATACAGAGTTTTATTGGAGTGGTTTTGCAGTATCCTATGTGCCTAGATACAATAAAGAGGAAACAAAAAGTATGTACTAAATGCTTTAGCTTTTACTCACCATTAAGGTGGTGGTGTTGGTACATGTAAGAATTTATATGTTTCTTCAGGACCTGTTTTTCTTTTTAGTTGCCATATTAGAGAATTCTGAAAGCTCCGTTTAGTTACTGAAACATGCGTTAGTCTTGACTCTAACCAAAGGTGGGCAATATTTTTCAAAAGTAGTAGTAAGAATGCAGCATGAAAGATGAGGCGTCAGCCTTAGGTRATTTTCCTCTGCTAAAGGGCTGCCCCAAATGTTGATTTTATTTTTCTCACTGAGTTGTTTCAAGTCTGGTGATTCATGACATTATTTGGGCTGTATTTTCTGATCTTCTTTCAAGACGCTATGGAATGTACCTTGAGCGATGCTTAAAAATAGTGTAAATTGAATTCCTATTAAGAGGTGGATGTTGAGTGGGAGATTAAGTAAGGAAAAGAACATACTTTTCATAGGCTCTTTTGATTTATGGAAAATTAATAAGTAATAATTTGCAGAATCTTAAAAGTGTTCATGTTTCTCAGTCTACTCACAGTGTGTATCTGTCTCCATGTACACACAGCTGTGTGTGGAATGCCCTCCATCGCTACCCTTGCTCAAATAAAACACTGTTTGCTTACAAGAAGACTTAATGAATTCCCCAAAGACCAGGGTCATACAGTTTAGCATCAGTGGAAGATGATGCTTCCTGTAGCGTTTTTTTTCTGGATTGTGCAGTGTTTGAGAATAGGTAAGAGAGGATGTGTGGTGCTAGGAACGTTGCAAAAAGCACATGTGAATAGATACAGGTATGTGCATGTGTTTCTATGGTCATACATACCTGTGACTTTGTGTATCTGTGTGAATAAGAGTCACTTCCAGCCTTCTGAGATTTTTTGGATCTCAGGCCAAGAGTTTTTATGCACCTTGACCTTGTGCAAGTCATTGCTTTTTGCATGAGTAACAGAGCAGATACGCAGACAAATGATGATGTGTTGAATGTGGCTGTTTAACGAGTATAACTGAAACATCTTCTTATCTTGAAGCTCTTAATATAATTCACAAATAGCAATTTAACTACCATGATAACACTGTCAAAGTGGGGTTGACATCATATCGCCCCTCTTTTTTTAAATGGCAGATGGAGTGAGACATAAAGAGGTTGTGCGTGTTTTCCTGTGTTCTGCAGGTAATCATCATTAAAGTTGGACTCCAGAGCTTTTAACTCGAAAACCATTAGAAAAGTATTATTAGACCATTATTAATGCATGCACTTATTTGATTCAGCTGTGACCACTCTTATGTGTTCGTACGTGTTATGTAACGTTGAAATCCAGTTACATAAAGCTTTAGTGCATTGATAGGGAAAGACTGCGTAGAGGGAAAGGTGAAATGCCACGTCATATTGGCATGTTACTTTCCAACCTGACTTTTGACTTAGCACATCTACTTAATTGAAGGGCCGCATCTTAAATTTACTCTCAAAATGTCTGTGCTCTTCTTTATACAAAGACAATGGTGCGTGATCATGCATATGAAATTAAAAATGTGTGGCTGGATGTCCAGTTGGGTTCACATTGCCCGCATTTTAGTAATTTCAGATTTGAATACCGGATCTTAAGACTCCTCTGATGCTCTTTGGAACTGAAAAAAGTCTCCTAGCAAAAAATCTGAAAGGATTCACTCTGCAAGTACAATTAAAAGAAGCATCAGGCTGGGGAAGAAAACAAAGGCAAATACTCTGCTTCTGAAAACAGAAAGCTGGTGCCATTACTGTAGGGCCAAAGTGTTGGGACTGTAGCCCCAAGTGTTTGTACATGATATTATAAGTGTGTGGCTGCTCAGAGCACCCATGTCTTGCAAATACTTTTCTTCAGATTGTTAAATGTGTTTTAGGCTCTGAAAGTCTCAGGCACGGGGAGAGGGAGCAGAGAGGAGTGATTGTAACAGGTATTAAAATTTGCACCTTTTTTTTGCTCAAAGCTGAACAAAGAGACCTTACAAATCACCAAGTGCTGGAGTGTTAGAGAGAAAACATTCATGCTACCAAAAGTGTAATAAAATTTGATGACTAAAGTAGTAAAATGGTGAGTTATCCTTATTGCTGAAGTTCCAGGGAAGGATGGAAGTTGTGTTTGATAGCAGACCTTTATATCCCATGCCTTTTCCTTTTTATTTGCTCATCAAAGCAATACTGCACAAAAATTATGTCACTTAGGTGCAATATCATACATACTAGTCTGCAGTCACCCACGGAATCTAGGTGATGCAACATTTCTCTCACTATGATGTAATCTCTGTCATAACTACATGCCGGGTAAAAAGCATCTTAGCACTGAAAGCAGTCCAGGAGGGTTAGATGCATCACGAATGGTGAAGATGATTTCAGGTACTTTCATTGTTGACTAGCTGGAAGCATTTCTCTTCTCAGAAGGAAAGGGAACAGAATGCTCTAGAGAGGGATTTTGTTGCCAGATTTTGCAGTTCTAACAATGTCTAGTTTTCGAGTCATAGTAAGATATAGGACTTTAGAGAGGTTGAGGGACAACTCGCCTCCCTTCATATTATCATAAGGATCACGCTACCACATGTCCAGAGGTGTGGTTTGTACACTGTAGATTAGTAAAACAGGAGAGAGATGATAAGATGTGAGTCTATAAACATCCCACAACAGGTAAGTCTAAACATTTCTTCTGAGATTTTCTTAGTTGAAATGTTTATTCACTTGTGCCTAGCTGTTTCAGATTTTTTTTAAAAACTATTAATTATTTATTTATTTGACGAGAAGACAGTAGTAAAAACAGCCATTAAAATGAAGTTTTTAAATCACTGGAAGATGATGCTGATATACGTCAATGTTATGTACGTGGGTACAGATGAACGGCTCAGACTCTGTTGACCCCAACAGTTACTATATCCATCCATTCAGGTTTAAAATACCCAGCTTTTTCACAGAGAAAGAGAAACTTCATTACCAAGTAGAGCTGGGATTCAAATGTCTGTAAGACACTTCTGTCTGGATACGTGGGTGTGCAGTCCTGGTATCGGTAACTCGTCATTTCCAAATGGGTTTCAAGGACTGTTCTGGAAGTCCCAGACCTGACRTGTTATTTAGTGCAGACTTATCAGAGCTAGTAAGAGCATAACCCCATGGCACTTCTGCTGGGGACACAGTGCCCGGTGTCTGGGTGGGTTGGATTTAGTGGTTAGGGCTCCTGCTGGCATTCAGACATTGGCAGGCACAAGTATCGGGGAGGAGGACACAAGGCAGAAGCATCATCAGAAGCAAAACCAGGGTCAATATGTCGTGCAGCAATGTGCAGTCTGGAATGATGAGCATGTGAGGCATTGAGGGAGAGACTAGTGCAGATGTTGGGCTTCGAGCAGGGTCCACGATAAGTGCAGGATTTCGTCTGGAGCAGGATCTCCTTCTTCCTTTGGACCCCTCGTCAGCTTGTTAATTCCTCTTGCAGGAGTCAGTCAGTCAAGGCTGATTCCTAATAATTGTCAGGAATGGTCCAAGTTGCAGAACCTCCAAAGGAGCCAGCAGTGGATAACCCCTTCCGAGTCACTGCAGGGATAGTGCCCGTGCCTTGCTTGGTTATCTGTGAGACTGGACATTTCCTGTAAGCAACGATGATGAGGCAGCTGTGGATGGTCGGTGGTTGGTATCTAATGTCATTGACAGTATCTCTTTGCCAGAAAAGTGTTTGATGCCAGTTCAGGGAAATCAGCTTTTTCAGAAGTGACACGTGTAGGTACCAGCTCTCAGACTGGCAATGGCAGCTTGATGGAAACATGCTTGGTTCCTGTGCATTTGAAATTCCTGCTAAGTAACAAGCATTTGCAAATCTGCATCAGTAAGCAGTACGATATGGAAGAGTTGTTTAGAAAACTGTTTGTTGAGTTTCTCTGCAGTTGTTCTTAATACCAGAAACCCGTTTCCACTAGTAAATCAAGGGCTTAAATTCTTTATTATAATATTATAATGTTATAAATTATTTATTGTAATAAATCACATCAGGAACACTTCAGTAGCTGTTATTTAGGACCTTTCAGGTATAAATTAGCTGTGGAAGCCGAGAAACAGTTCAGCACTGAGTTCCCTTCCAGGGCACTCTTTTCCCAGGAGTACCCAGGGAGTTCCTGGTTCCTGCCAAGTGGAAATGAAGCATCAAGCTGTCTCCTGAGCTTCATCAAACTTCCCGTGTAACTTACTGCACTGCAGCTTTGTTCAGATGGTGCCTGCGAGTATGCAAATGAAACGTTTGTTAAACTTGTTTGGTATTAAGTTGGGACATGCAAAAAGTTCCTTGGAATGTTAATTTCCTATTTTTGGTTTCCTTTCCTGTCTAGGAAGGTAATCGAAGTGCAGTTCTACCCAGTTATCCTGCATGATAAACTTCTTTTTTTTTAAAACTTAATGGCTTTCCAGCGTCATACAGACCATTCATGTTAAAAATCGATACTCTGTGAGGGAGTGGCGATTATAGCATCTTATGCCTCCACCTTTAATTCTGAGGTGTTGCCTTTGGTCAGGAGAAGCTCTGTACTGAGAATGAATGCAGATAATTAGCACAATTTCTTTTTTGTCATCTAAAAGAGTAGATACCAAAGTATTCATCTGGTTAACACTTTACCGCGTCGTAATTATATATGGTATTCAGCCTCAGCTTTAAAAAACGGGGAGTGGGGAATAGCATCACACAGTTTTTTGACTGCTTTTACCATGCGTATATGCTTATCATGATGTAGTTGTTTTCATGGGTGATTTCCTTCTTGACATACTTTCTTTCTGTAAAGAATTCTGTAAATTTAGTATGAATAAAGTAGCATCACCACCCTCCACCCTCCATAAGCGTTTCTTGGGGTTGTTGTGTTTTTGTGTGGGTATTTGGGGGGGAAAGGGGTGGGATACATGGCATCCCTACAGAACAGAATTAATATGTTTCTATTCTGTCAACTGCATTCCACAGCCTTTAAACATACAGATTTCATGTCAAACTTGGTCTCTAAATTTCTGTGCTTCCCAAAGGTGCTGCTATTTACAATGCCTTAGAATCTTTTTCCTTTTTTTTCCCCCCCTCTTAAACTGTGCTTATGTTCTCTCAACCTTAACAGTAAGTCAAATGTCTTCCGTTTGTTTGGAGAATGGTGCCATATTAGAAATGCATCTGATGCATATATTATGAAAGCTAAATGGTTGGGGAGAGGAAGAGGGGCAAAGTGTGTGTGTATATGTCATTACAATCATTTACAACATGCTTTGCTTTGAAAGTCTAAACCTTATTCAAATGTAGGTTGCGTAGTTGTCTTTTGATTTTTCCAAGATCTTATCCTGTAGGTTTTCTACTGTACAAATAGATACTCCCAAAAGAAGTGTAAAATAGCTTTGTGTGTGTGTGTGAATTAATTTTTTTCCATTTAAACTAGTTGTCTTTAGAAGTTAGAAGCGCCCAATATGCTTTATTAGATCACTGAGAAGCTAGGCACTGCTTATTCTGTAGATGAGAAAAAAAAAGTTTTATTAAAGCCACATCTTCTCGGGTTTGGGTTGCTTAACAGGTAAAACTATTCATGGTAGTATATGAAGACCTCTTGAGGAGGAAAGGAGCACAGGTCTGTGTTGCCCGTCCGTGGGCCGTTGAGCTCTCTTTGATTTAGCAGCCAGAGCTGAATTTTGTCTGGTGTAATGCATGCTCATATCCTAATGTGTCTTACTTTTCTGTAAGGGTAAGAAGGACAGAAAAAGGACAAAAGAAAGTATAAAAGCTTGCAGTTTAATGTTTTGAATCCAGTTTTTTATATTTTCTCAGGCAGCTACTTGCTTTATATTGACTTTAAACAACTTGGATTTTTATTTCCTAATTAATCTCGCATGTTTCTTTCAGTTTTTAGGCTGTTGCATTGCTACTCCGTAAGTGTCCAAACTGCACTGCAACATAGTTTCAGTGTTCATTTTGCAAAGCACCACAAAATCCAGTTATTTCTGTTAATACAATTTCTGTCTACATAATGCATGAGACTTTTTTTATTTGTTCACCTTTCCTGTCCTCTGCCTGTCATCTTACCTACATGGGGCTCTGCTTAGGTACATCTTGGGGATTTCTTCTTCTAAGACAGTTACTCTTTCCACCATTCTCACCATATCCCAAGGACGTGGGTATCTTCAGGCAGTGTGGTGGAGACAGGGAGAAGCTGTGGTTTAAGTACTCCAGCTCTCTTTAGCTGACAGAGTATGTTTTGAGGAGTTTTTCCTTCTGCTGCATRTTAAAGCAGACTTGAGGCTTGTCTGTGTTTCAAGGCTGGACAAATAAGTAGGGAGCTGTAATTGTTTTTCTGACCCTCCTTCCTGCTGAACGAAGCAGAAATTCTATAGCAAAGAGAATCTGACCCATTATTTTGAATAGTAATGTTAATTGTACCTCATCATCCATTACCTAATCAGGTCATGCTTTATTTTGCTCATTTTAAATTATCATTCAGATTTGGTTAACCCAGGAATGCAGAGCAGTGGCATTAAATACTTGGTTAATTTGAAGATCTTAAGATTCAGCAAACCGACCTTTAAATATCAATAACAGAATGTTGGAGTGGCTGCAGCATTCTTTCAGCATCGTATAATTTTTATAGACTTGATTGCTCGTATTAATGCCTTTTTGGTATATTTCTTCCCATTTGTTCCCAGGAGAAATTGAAATAGTAGAGTGAGCAATATTTTCAAGTGCTTTAAATGGTAGAGAAATAGAACCATTCCATGAAAAGATTTTGATTTTTTTTTTTGCATTTACATTTGTGTATCCAAAAGAAAAGCATACTTGCAGTTAAATAACAGTGCATATCCATCAGGAGTTTTGAAAAGTTMTTTCACTTTACCCAGTCAAAAGCCCTTTTGGTAACCAGCAACTCCTTCCATGATGTACAAGGGATCCCCCACTTCCTCTGTCAAACAAGACATGATTTTACATTTGCGTTTACTTTTTTGCAGTTAGTATGGTATTAAAGCCTTCTCCTATACTTTAACATAGCACTTAAATGCAAACTGGGCTATAAAGTTAGATGACCATTCTTGCAGTGATTGGTCTGCCTAAATTCTTACAGTGTATCCATTATCCGTGGCATCTCATTGCCTTTCTGGGAGTCTCTGTCTATCAAAGAACTGATAGCTTTATGAGAAGGATTGCAAAAATTTGTTTTTCTCCATTTCCTGAAATGCTGCCTGTTAGATTGGACCCACCTGGTCTTGGTGGGCTTTACAGAACTTAGGTGGCAACCCATCATCACCTGGCATCTTGCCAGTCCTGAAGGACTCGATAGCTTCGTTGGTTTTCATCTTGCAAAAGGCTTTGCGCTTCATTGGTAATAGCTGCTATGTCAGGTCCATTCTGGCAGATATGCTGGCAGATTAGAGTAATTATCGTAATCAGATGTGTATGATTTGGGGGACAAAAAAACCCTGTAAACTGCTGACTGTATGAAGAGTTTCAGCAAATAATTTCTCATCGGCAAGTGAAGTACTTTTGTTGGCCTAGTGTGGTTTGTGCTGAGCTGACGACAATTTTCTTGCTTGGTCCTCACACTAACTCTGCTTAGTATATGTTACAACCTTTTGGTAAAATGATAGATCGAGTTAATACTTAGTCCTTGCAGAGTGCTATGGTAGTGTGCTTGGCGTCTCTCTTTTTTAACATGAAATGCTCTACGAATGTCTCAAACTCCCAAATATTCTCTCTTCAGTCGTCTTAGAGCTGTCTCTTTGAGATGAATATTGTGTCCCACTTACGAACATACAAATTGTTGAAGTCTGTACAGTGGGAGCTAGATGGAACTTAAAGGCTGGTGCAAACTGAATTGAAACTGGGAATCTATAACACGGCGAACCCTGCAAACCCACAGATCCTGACGTGTACGTGAAGTAACCAAGCCAAGTCCAGTCCGTTTCAGCACGCAGGCTCATCATGAGCCTTTCTCTTTCCTTCCGGCGCTTGTTTTCTCCTCTTCAGCTGGCTGTTGGGAAATGCTGTGGCCAGTTCAGTGGAGCTGCCGTGGTGTTTCAGACATGGGGTGCGCACAGGGTGTGCATGCAGCAGGAGATGGCCCCTGTGCTGTCACTTGGCTATGCATTGCTCAGAAGTATCACATCCCATTTCACTCTATCGTTTGTGTGTGTGGAGAGAGGTAGCTGGTAAAGTAAAAAATCTTGGGGAATTCAGGTCTCTTTTGGCCTCATTTAACACTGATGTGGAATGGGTGTAACAGTGCAAATCAACAAAACTATTAGCATGAGAGAGGCTGAGATCTGAGTCAGGCCCGGAAGCTCAGCTTTTACATGGGGCTCATGACTTTGCATGTCTTCAATTTTGAATGCCTGAGGAGTTGAAGGACAGGTGTCCTAATATTTGCGTTTAATAGGGTTGCCTTGGCGCATGCGAATGTATAGATAAAGATGAGGGACATATTATCTGTGACTACTGTATCAGGTAAGGCCACAGCTGGAGTGCTGTGTCCAGTTCTGGGCTCCCCAGTACAAGAGAGACATGGACATACTGAGAAAGAGACAAGAGAGTCCAGYGAAGGGCCACGAAGGCCCAGTGACAGGACCAGAGGCAATGKGCACAMMCTGAAACACAGGAGGTTCCCTCTGAACATCAGGAAASACTTTTTCACTGTGAGGGTGACCAAGCACTGGCACAGGTTGCCCAGAGAGGTTGGGGAGTCTCCATCCTTGGAGATACTCAGAAGCTGCCTGAAAATGGTCCTGGGCAACTGGCTCTGGGTGGCCCTGCTTGAGCAGGGAGGTTGGACTGGAAGACCTCCAGAGGTGCCTTCCAACCTCAACCACTCTGTGAGTCTGTGATCCATGGGATATGACATGCTGGGATGCACAATAATAGCATCATGATTACTCAGTTACTCACAAACTGACATTTTTTAACTTTAAACCTGAAGTTTAAGTCCAAACTTACAAGTACTAATGTCTTCTGTTTTTTGTTTCCATGCAGTGTGTCTGTAGCTCATGCAGCTACTGCACTTAAAAWAACATGGTCAAGTTGATACATAGTATGGGTCTGAATAAAGGTGAAGGAATGTAGAAATTAAATCAAAACAACCCTTTATTTACAATAAGTAGCCTCCTTTTAATAGGAGCAGCTTTACTGCTCCTATTAAGCTTTTGAATTCTCTGTTTTGTCTATATGATTGTTTTGCTGCCTTTCATTTTAATTAATTGGATAGCTGAGCTTTCCTTTAGGAAACAATGGAATTTTTTCACATGAAGCCAATAGCAAGGAAATGCTGCAGAAAGTCATGAGAGCCTCAGAACACAACCTTGTTTTGGTTTTGGGATAGAGTATGTGGAATTACACACAGCTGCAAGAAGAGTCTGAGAAGAGTCTCAGACAAATTATAATTTTTTCAAAACATCTTCTGTTTCTATCCACCTTCTCATCTAGCTAAAATTCAGTTTCATGTTTCAACTACTGCTGTGTACTTTGCTCTTGCCCTGACAAATGCAGTCTTGCTCATACCCATGGCAAATGCTCCTGCAAAGATTGTTGTCCCAGTTTGTCACTGAAGTTGGTGATGAATGTTGGCATCAGTGGTTGATCAGAGACAGGAGCTGATATTTCAGTGAGAAATGAGATATGATAGGTAGGAAATGAACAGGTCTTGAAAGCAAAGGCAAGCAATTTATGTGCTAGAGATTTTGTTATGGAGGAAGGGGAATTGGTGGAAGGATTAGAAGAAAAGAGTGACATGGGCAAACTTTCCTTAGCTTCGTGCTTTCAACACCAATGCTCTTTCTTGAAAGCTCCTGTAAAAATCCTCTGGGCACTCACAGTATCCTTCTCAGAAGYCTCCCTTGCTGTTGTGTCTGCAGAAACTTGGCAATGATGAGGTTAGGGTATTATTCTGCCTTCTGAAACCACCCTATGGTYTCCTTGCACTCTTGCTCTCTTTTAATATTCATCTGCTTGTGCCTTCTCGTAGACTGCAGGGCTCACACGGCTGGAGAAGGGAGCCTTTGCTAGCAGCCCTCGCTGCAACAAGGCTTATTCATCAGACTTCRCATACTGGAACTGTTAACCCCTATCTGACGAGCAACCCCTCCAATCCTTTGCCTACATGTTTGCCTAGTGACCCAGCCTTAAAATTAACTGGATGGTCTCTTACATAAATCTTGTCCCAGTCCAGCAGTCTCTACCAACCCTTTGCTTGGCAGTTTGCTGTAAAGTCTGGACCTCCCTTTTCTGATTAGTCTCTGCAGCCTTTTCCTTAGCCATAACCCCTGCAGTACAGCCATCTGTCTAGCTGGATGATACTTTTTTCCTTGTAAATCCCGCTCCATCCCTGGTGGGTCATGTAAATCATTTAGCGCATTGCTTGTTGTACAGCTCTTGCATAAGCATATAAAGGAAGATGGAAGATGGAGATTTCAGTACACAGTAGAGTCAATGGATGCAGAAGGGCGGGGGGGAGTCTGCAACTGGGCAGTGTGAATAGGTTATGGATAAGGAATACTGGAGTTGTGCACCCTGAGGAAGACAGTCAGTCTCAACTACCTGTGTGGCAGATTAAGAGGAATCAGGAATATCAGAGCTTTCTCCCCTGCAGAGCCACTCCTGGCTTGAAAAGATTTTTTTAGCTCATAGGCATCACCGTATAGGAATAGCTGAACTCTTCTCCAGATGATTTCAACAGTGCGATCACTTGTCATCAGCACTGAGCTAGCTTGTACGCCCTGGTGGCCACTGGGCTGCCTCCATGCAGAAGCACGTGGGTGTTCGTGCAGTGAACTCGCTGTGCTCTGGTACCTTGAA
The DNA here is from genome assembly GCA_035582835.1 of Phoebastria nigripes. NCBI lineage: Eukaryota > Metazoa > Chordata > Aves > Procellariiformes > Diomedeidae > Phoebastria > Phoebastria nigripes. Next base: position 64,724 of record JAYKAV010000256.1, on the reverse strand, counting down.
GGCACAGTAGCTCAGCTCAGGGCTGGCCTCTGTGCCCCTCCCTCAGTTTGCACCATAGTGTCCCAAAGGGCTTACACTGATCAGGAGCTGATAAGCCCTGATAGCCCCACATGATCCACGCAGTGTGCTCCACCTTCCCACTGTGAGTTTAGTGGGACCCTCTGTAGTGGGTGCCAGGGCCATGGGGTGTCGTGCTCCCACTGTGAGCTCCTCCCATTGCTGGAGAGGTGACAAGCACTTGTCACACTGTCCTTGCGTCACGTCAGTTTTAGCATCCTGGGGCAGCTTGGAGTGTTGTTGTGTTGGTCTTGAAAACTCTTCCTGGAAGGTCCATGGCCCAACTGCTCTCGCCTTTCTCATCATTTGTGTGGTCATTTGGTTACTAACAGCTGGATGAGAGGGGAACTGCCCCCTAATTATCCATAAGTGAACCATTCCAGTTTTAGAGGAATTTTTAAGGGGGAAAAAAAAAATTAAGTGCTCCATATTAAGCTTCAGCTTGATTTCTCATCATGATTGGCTTAAACCCAGAAGTCAGATGCTTAATATTCTTGCTGAATCTTTAACTGTTGTAACTCTGGACAGCCTTCTGATCTGTACAGATGCCATCATACACTTTGTGAAATTCTTAGCCTCGGCAGCCTGTAACAGCCAATTCTACCGTCATCTGCATATTGCAGGGAAAAGTGTTTCCTTTTATGAAAGTAGTCAACGCTATTTCTCGAAGCCTGGTAAGCCAAGGTTTACATTTGATGGAGTTGTAAATCGCTCACTGTCAGGATTTGTAAAGACTGCAGAGAGAGTCCTAGAATGGCACAGCTCTGTACCTAGAATAAAGACACATGCTTGTATGATATTTTTTATGCCTAAAATAGTGAACAAATATTAATCCTCACAACATATGGAATGGCAGGAGACTCTTCTGTTTTGAATCAGTGAAGCTGAGGCAGGGTGGGGGGGAATTAGCAGAACCTGGAAGAGGGTTCCACCTTTCAGCTAGGGTTGTTAAGTGATGTGGCCAGATTTCAAACTGGAGGACTCTCTAAAACTATGCAAAACACCCGACTCAAGCTGTTTCACAGAGGATTGTTTCTAATTATTAATGACCTATTGAATATCTTAGATGAACAAAAGTACATGGTTGGAAGTAAAATTGATTGAAAGAGTTAAATCAAGAAAAAGTTCCTTACCCTGACTGCAGAAGTTTCACCTAAGACGTCCTGTTGTTTCAAATTAATGAATGCAGGAGAAGGCATACTCAGCTTTGTTATAGAAGAAAAGCATTGGTGTAGATATTCCTCCTAACTTCCGTGATTCTGTAGCAACTATGATGCACTCAGTTATTTTTGGTTTAAAATGTTGTAAACAGTAAGGCTTGAAACATTTTTGTTGACAGCATAACACGGAATGGAATAAAATCTGTTTCATCAGAGAGGTCCTAGTATAATATACGTGGATGTTAACCTAAACTGTCTATGACGTAAGGTCTCTTCTTACTAGATGATTGAATCATTGTCTAGGATATGCTAAAATTCCTTTGATACTTTACTGACAAAATTGAATCTTGTATCAACTACAGTTACAATTATGCTGAAGAATTAATTTGATACCATTATCTCTTAAGTTACGGCATGCTTAATTTTGTCTGTGTAGCTCAGACTAAAAGGAGTTGCAGATGTGTTATGGGAGCTGAAGGTATGTGCTGAGTTAGGACATGATCTGTGCTTGGGAAGCGTGGCTGGGTCCTGTGGGAAGGCTAGGAAGCAGAATAGTCCTTAAATATTCCTTTGACTTGAGGCTAATTTTCAGATATGGAATATGTTTTACTGAGCATTTTGGAGGGCTTGGACTTGAGATAACAGTTTTCCTTTTTTGATGTTCTGTTGAATATTGAGGAACCTTTTATCTTTGCTTCCTGGCTGAAGGTAACTTTAGATGATGCTGTGAATAGAGTGTGTGCCAATCTGTAATGAAATTTCCAAGCGCAGTTTATGTCAGGCACACTGCTTTGACCTTTCTGTTTTGTTTTTGTAGATGTGCAACAGCAGAGTCTAATCTTCCTCTTTCTAAAGTCAGAGCTTGTTTGGTGAGGTTTTCAAAATATTCCAATCTGATAAATTTATCTGACAAGATTTATGAACCTGTTAATATTCCTTAAATTAACTTAAGACATCCCATCATCTTGATAATTATACTTACACAATATCGTGTTGGCCATTAATTTGATTTCATATCTAGCTACACACAGTCTTTGAAAAGTTTTATGCAACACATGCGTTTGTATACTTTTATCTGTAGTATTCAGCTACTTACCTGAAAATTCTGCCTTATCTGTTCTTGGTAGGGCATGACATGTCTGTATGTACTGTGTGTGACTGCACTATGTTCTGTCCTACCTCTACCTCATCTTCGCTCTTAGGTAGCACAGGACAGAGCTGTGGCTCTTCAGGAAATTACTAAAGAGGGTAGTACATTCCTCTGAGGACTACTGTGTATATAGAGATGTTGGTAACTGTCAGCTTCAAATAGTACATACAGTCTTTTAGTAAACGAATATCAATCACCAACAAACCGCAGATTCTGTAAAACAGCGAGTAATATTTATTTGGTGTGTTACAAGTAAGTTTTAAATAAAGTCCTTGAGTGAAAAATATTTTGATACACACACAGACTTACCCCTATTTTGCTGTTAAATATTTACATTTATATGCAAGGCTTCACCCTGGTAGTATATATTTCAGCAGGSACATATAAATACATTCCATGCAGTGATTTATCAGTCTATACAGTGTTATTGCATAAGTGTACACTATACAAGTAACACGTCAGCCTGACTTCAGAGCTTAAGCATAAGCACCATGCCAGTTCTTCCAAGTGGCTACAGAGTCCAGTAAACGAACAATTTATTTGGTGTCTCCACAGTGGAAAGTTCTCCGTCCTTGATCAGCGACTGACTTGATTGGTTGCTAATGAAGCAAAAACATCTTTGAAAAGCCTTACTAAGCTGCGCTCGAACAGCAGACGCATCTCTGCAGCCTGGGCGTATCAACTGCCAAGTCTGCAGAAGCTGCTGCAAACCGCTGCATCCGCAACCCTCCCTCCAGCCCTGACCAGCTCAGCTCTTGGAGGGCGACTGGGTATGATCCAGGATTGCCCAAAGTGAAAACATCCGCTAAAGCTTTAGAAATAGTTAGCAACACCGGTACAAGGCGGTAGCTGCCTCACACAGGTTTTGTAGGGGGCACGAGCCCTTCTTAACTGAGCCGCTCTGCTTTGCTCACTGCAGGACAGGCAGATGAAAGCTTGGATTAAATTCCACTGCTCCTTCCTGCTCTCTTCTCCCTGCCGAAGTGGGGCCCTGCTGTTGGGCACGGGGCTGACATACACATGCGTCCATGGCCTCGTTTTAAGGAAAACATACGTGTTTCCCTCTAACCATTTAAATGTATGGTCACTTTGATGAGGAAGATGGCTTGCTAACCTTTGTGGTCATTGTCTAGAGGTGCGTTGGGCCAGCTTTTGGAAAGCTTAATGCAGTTTTAATGGCAGCTGTGCTTCATTCCCTGAAGCTTTTTTTCTGTTTGTTTGTTTCTAGTGTCTGTGGAACAGATTTTAAACTGAATGAACAAAAGCGGTGCAGAGTTTAGCAGGTCTGGGAGGAATCCTGGGTATATTAAAAACAAATGGGAAACAAGACTTTGACCGAAATCTAGAAAAATATGGACTACAAGTCTCCTGTGAGTTGCCTGGCTGGCTTTCCACCTCTAAATTATTTCCATGCGGCAAGTTTAGCAGGGATAGACCCAACAGGCATTGGTTGGGAGTCTCCAGGAATTCTTTGCATGATTGTAACTATTTTTAATTTCCATCTTAGATAGAAAAAGTATGCTTTTTATTGTTAACAGTATTTGGCATGGTAGCAGCTTTAAAGAGAAGCTGCTTTGGGGAGAAGGGGACTGTGAAAATAATATACCTATCTSTGTCTGATAAACAGGCCCCCTTCCTGCAGGAAAAATGCTGTTTCCATTCTTCCGTGGTGATTTGCCAAATGGGCTGGATGGGAAGAACTTCCCTGCCCTGTTCTTTGCTCCCGTCTCTGGCGTGGCTCTCGCCACCAGGCTCAGCTGCTCTCTTGGCTGGAGATGCTCTGCTGCTCGTGGCAATGATACCCTGACAAAACAATGTTTACTGAAATCAGACCAGCCTCCTCCCTGTAAAAACAAAACTTTCAAGTGAGAAATAAGTCTGATTGCTTTAATCTCTTCATGTCTTCCTCTATGCCTTCCCTTTTAAATTAAAGCACACATCTTGATCTTCTGTCTTACTTGGAAATGGAAATCTGAAGGAGTGGTGGGGGGGAGTGGAGAAATAATGATGAAGGAAGAGATAAATGTAGCAAAGGTGGAAGTGATAGTTTATTCATGGTGTTACATCTCTGTTATCTTGATCTGGCCTACTTGAAGACTGTTTTTTTCCCATCCGAGCTCCTTTGATGAGTGTTGATAGTTCTCTCCCACTGCTGTGGCCGTGGCCCGATCCTCTCGCCCCACTTCCCTCACAGTCAACATCCACAGGATGTATATTATTATTCGTGTGGATGGAAGTAGAAGCAGCAAAAAATAACCTTCCCTGGCATAGTAGGCAAACCATCCATCTGTTTTCCACCAGCTCCCACATCTCCTGTTTCTGAAGTTGCTGCACCTATTTTGCAGCTGACTGCCAGGCTCCAGCTATTGTGCTGGAATCAACGACCCGGAGATTCTCTTTCACTTTTTATTACCTTTCCTTCCAGGGATGGCTCCATAAGCCCAACATATTTCTGGGGTTCTGCTGGTTTTGATTATTACCCTTTGATTTAGAGAAGTATGAGATTCGTTTTGTTTTGTTTTGTGGAGAGACTTTCAAAGGCAAGGCAACGTGGAGATAGCTTTCCATTCTTGCTGCCAATTTTCTCATGCTGTTGAGGAATTCATTTAGGCTTAGTTTTGAGGCAGGGTTTGTTGGGGTTTTTTCGCCTCTCTGATATGGCTAACACCAACTATTAAACAAAGTCGTGAGCCAGTCTGTCAAAATCATGATTAGCTTAGAGATCACAAGCCTTTAATAAACAGGTTATTTTCTTGAGGCTTTGCAGTCTACTTGGGCTTTTCAGGCTTTTCTGTGTAACCTCTGCTGGAGGCCGCCTTTAATGGAAGCTGATTCCAAGGTAATCAGTTGTTTTCAAAAGCTATGGCTTTAAATAGAGCATCATGAGACTTGCAATAAAATTGCAAGGGTTGGCAATGCTGAGTCTCTTACGCTAGAAGGTTTACAGTATTTTAAGTGCTTTTGTGAGATATTTACAGTGGCACTTTTTCCCCAACCCTTAGCTGCCTCATTTGAAGCAGTTCACGCAGCTTGCAACATGCCTCTGTCAAGGTTCACAGAGACTCCAGCTTCTTTCCTATGTGACCCAGACGTTCTGTCCCCTGAAATKTGCCAGACAGACAAGAGGTTACTTTGAGAAATAGTTTGCGCTTTTCCCAGACTCTGCTGCTCAGCTTCTCTAAACAAGTATGTAGCTGAGGTAATGTCACTGTGGATAGTTATTTGTACATCTTTTCCAAAAGCCGAATGTCTAAGCTAATAAAATCAAGAAACTTTGTCACAAACTTTTTTTTTTCAGCTTTCCTTCTGTCACTGCTTTAGGAGCATTTATTGGGGCTGTTTCACAGCGTGAAGAGTCCTTTGACTGAAGCAGAACCAAAGGACTTCCTCGCCAGTGTACAAAGAATTTGCTTGAAGGTTTTCTGACAGTAGCAAAGCACATCACTTTTTTTGCAGCTTGACAGTAGCAAAGCACATCACTTTTTTTGCAGCTGAGCATGGTTGTGTTTCCACTCACTTGCATTGATAATAGTGTTAGTTACTAGGGAAATGCCATTTAAAATCATGCTGCTCTCTTTTAAGGGACTTTTTTATTCCCCTTATCAAACTGTAACAAAATCCTTTCTTTCCAGGTATCTTTTTCTCAGTTACAATGTGACAATAATGATTGTAAGATTCATTACTCTTTGCATGGAGTTTTCAGCCTATGTTAAACATTTACAGTAGTACAAGGTATTCTGCTGTCGTTTGTTATAATGTCCTTTAGGAGTCTTGGGTGTGAGTCAGGAGTAGTTGAGCGTACAGAAAACTCTTACGAAAACTGTGGAAAATGTAAGAGTTGCAGTGAAGTGTCTATCGGAAGATTTTTTTCCTAGCTCGAGGTGGAACTGGAGATGAATCAGGTTATTCCCAGTTCGTTGGATCTCCTGTGTCCCCCACTGGAGCCTCGCCTGGGGAGCTGCTGCCTGCCCCAAAGCGCAGATCTCGTGCTTGCTTGGTGGAGTTTCCACTTTGAGCAGGTACTTACAAGCGTCAGCAGACACGAGCAGAGACTGCTTCTGTAGCCTAACAGATATGCTCAGGGAGGCCCAAGGTCAAGTATTTTCTTCAAAGCCAGCAGAGGTAGTTTTCCATACTCCAGGTAAGTGCTCTCTGTTTTGGAAGGAGTTCTTGTTAGCTTTCTCTGATCATCCTTTGCTCCCCCCCAGTCATTTACTTCTGCTTAAAGGAGGAACATTTCAAATTCCTATTTCTTTCTGGGTTTGATAGTGATTTATTGTTGTTACTGAAAACTTAGCACCTTTTACATGCTCTGCAATTAGATATAGGAACAGAAACTCTCTAGAAACTAGAGTGCTGTGCAATAGTAGAAACTGTGAAACAAGGCAAGGTAGAACAGACAACAAGTCATAAAATGGCCGGGCAACCTGCGTGCCATACAGCTGTGCAGACGCCTTCAGTCTTTGCCTCAAAGTGTTGAAATGAAAAAAAAAAACAGAAAGGGAAGAACAGAGCAAGGGAGGGAAACAGAAAGTGAAGTGACTTTCTCACAAACTACCTGAGCATTAATGCCAGAACCTCCCTACCTGATCCAATCACCCAGACTTTAACCCTGCCCTGAATTTAAGTCCTGTGCTATACCCAAGAGCTGTCTATTTAAACTGAAAGGTATGTTTGTACACAGGCAAAAACACAATTTTCCCAGTGACACAGCACACCACATAAACTGATGTCTCCTTTGTTAGTCATTTCTTATGTATCCTTGATGGGATGGTCCTGGCTGAAATACAGTGTTAATATCTTCCCAGAGACTTCTGCTTACCCCAGCTGGAGGTGGAGTTGAAATGGCAGGCAGATGTACACCAGCTCTTCCCCTGTATATTCTGGTTTTTCAGAAATTTAATTTAAGGTGCAGTTGACATTGGGGATGAGTATGAGACATTCAGCACCAGCAACAGTAAAGGCCTGGCTTTGGTTTAATATAACCAGAGACTATGGTAGACTGGTCTCAGAGGCAAGGAAGCAGTGGGGCTTGCATCACCATCTCTCTCGGCTTGCATTGAACCCCTCCTAGAGATGTCCCCTTAAGGACTCTTCTTCCAAGCACTGGGTTATATGGTTACTGAAGACTGTCACTTTTAGTGAAGATGGGGGAGACTGTAATTGGTTTCGTTTTATACAAATTCAGTGTGACTCTGATTAATTCCAAATTTGATGAAGCATCAGGTAGCCTGATGCTGTAAAGAAACATAATTTAATTTTTAATTCCAGTTTAATTCAAGAACACTTTTTTTTTTTAAGGTTTCAGGTTGATTTTTCTGTCTCTTTTTTATTCGTTTAGTTTTTCGGTTGGAAGCTGCCTCAGCATGTTATATATGCTACTGTAGTGCCATTTCTTAGCTAAGCTCAAGGGAAGTTATAGAGGTTGCTGCCTCCTTAGAGCATAACTCAGTCAGACAGTGGCTTCGTTGGCGAAGTCAGTGCAAGAGCCTTCTGGCTCTATGCGTCTGCCTGCCACCACTGACGTTTTGGCAGTACGACTGTTGGCAGGGCCAAACTGCTGAGCCATCACTGAAAATATTTTTGTGGAAAAACAATGCTACAGGAAAAAAAAGTACTGGATATTGTTATGCTGGATCAATTCAACGATGTGTTTTGAAGGATGGTGGCACAAACAGTTGTGGTGGCTAGCTGTGGTGTGAGTCCAGGTGAGTGGGACCCTTTAAACCTCAACTCAGTGCCATAGCCAGCAATTTGTCCAATGCCACACGCCTGCTACTCAGAAATCTGAGTTAGTTTAAGCACTAACGGTGGGAGTGTATTATGGAAATACTGTAATCCAACCAAGACACAATTACAGGCTTCTGTGACTTCCTTCAGTTGTCACATATTCCCCAAGTTAAAGTTTTCATGTTAAAATAAGTAAATGTTAAATTAATCAGACTGATTACTGCATTCATTTTCAGAAAGATGGTTAGCTGCTGGTATTTGTAGATCGCTGATTCATCTGGGAGATGCAATGCAGCAGGGAGTGTGGATACATCCCTTGGAAAAAGAGGCATTTCAGTTGTGTCCTTTAAAGCCTTTCTTCTCTTCAAATACACTCATAACAAAAGCACTTTCTGAAAGGTATTCAGCGTCGGTTGAAAGCAGAAGATGTGTTTATGCTGCAGGTTTTTAAATGTATTTACAGCCTTTTTTGGGAGGTCGGTGGGAACTGTGCTGTGGTTATTTATTGGTCTGCTTCAACAGCTGCTGGTTGAAATTAAAGAAAATCTATTGCCATGATTTGCAAAAACATTATAGATTGCTTCTGTTACGATGACTTATAAGAGGCAATTTGAGTGAAGCCCAACACATGTTGGTAGCTGTAGTATGTCAGGAGAAAACACGTAGTTTGCGATATTCAGATAATCAACATGAATGGATCTACAGGTTCTTAAGATATAAAAGTAGCCTTGTTTGAACTGATTTCTCAATTTCCTTTGTAATTTCTCAGGCCACGCCAAAGGGACTGAAGACTCTGGTTTCATATTTGAGTCAATGTTGGTGACTTTCAGCTGGTGCCTTCCAGCCACTCTTTACTGCCCTGAGCTGTGCAGATACAGGTGTTTTCCACTGTTGTGAACTATTTCCGGGAACTTATCTGGCAGAAAAATAATTTGGAAAAAAAACAAAGAGAAGTAGAGCCAGTACTGATCAATCCATGTACCCAGTAGTTCAAGCAGGCGCTTCCCCAGATTCCCGTTCTTCTGGCAGCTTGCAGTTCTCAGTCAATTCTTTCAGGTTCATCTTTGAAAGAAAGAGATGAAGTTGGCAAAAAAAGATTTGTATGTGAGTCCCTCTGACTGCAGGCAGTATGCAATATGGGAAGCCCTATGGAAAGAGAAAGACCTGCTCCCGAATGCCTGCTTATGTTCCCTCACCACAGCAGTGATCCTTTGGCACTTTATCCACATCTTTTCTGTTCACTGGGAGCCTTGCTGCTGGGAGCCTTGCTCCCTGCTTTTTGATTTCCCTCCTCTGAAGTGACCAGAGAGTCAAAGAGCACCTTCAGGTGACTGGTTACTTGCCCAGCATAGACTTGGTGTCCGAACTAGAAAGAGTAGTTTGCCAGCAACTCTTTCCTGTGGCTACATCCGTCTAAAAGGACAGTCCTTGCAGGTATTGATAGGTACAACTATTGTCACATCCAGGATGTTCCTACTTGGTCTGGTGACTGTAGTGCCAAGGTCACGGCACACAGCATTTCTGAAAAACAAAGATTGTTGAATAAATAAAAGTGCGTAACAACAAGTAGAATTTGTAGGTCATACAGGCAGCTAGCCAGATTATAATGTGTGTGAGAATGTGTGTGTAATTATGTTGTTTCAAAAGATGAGCTAGCTCTGTAGGGCAGGGACTTTCCTTGCATCATATTTAATGTTATTCTCCACATAAAAATATATTGTTGGAATTCACTCAGCATCTTCAGTGATATTTTAGTTTTCCATTGCATGTAAGGATAAATTAACGGACAATGGAAGTAATTTTTCTGCTATGTTTGGTACTGATCCTCATCAGTGGGATACTGCGTTTGGTTTGAGTTCCCTCACTTTGAGAGAGACAAAACTCAAGTAGGGAAAGTTCTGAATGATAAGAGATTTCAAATAGGTAACCACACAGAAAAGATTGAAAAAATTGGCTTGCTTAGTCTACAACAAAGGAGACCAGAAGGGACATAATGCCAACGACGCAATATTTGGGTCACTTAAGGAAGCTTTGGGTCAAGAGAACCTGGTTCTTTTGGGTGACTTCAGCTACCCAGAAATTCGTTGGAAGAACAATACAGCAGCTCACATGTCATCCATCAAGTTCCTGGAATGTGTAGAGGACTGCTTCCTCATACAAATGTTAGATGTGCCAAC
>JAYKAV010000256.1:0-54340 GCA_035582835.1 Phoebastria nigripes | reverse complement strand
AGACAAAGGTTTTAGATTTTAGAAGAGCAAACTTCAGCTCGCTCAGAGCTCAGTTGGGAGGGATTCCGTGGGAAGCTTCCATGGAGGATAAAGGAGCTAGCGAGTGCTGGGAGTTTTTCAAGAACGCTCACCTGGAAGCACAAAACCAGTTCATCCCCTTTAAAGGTAAGGGAAGTAGGCTAAGCAAGAGACCCCCTTGGCTTAACTGCGAGCTTCTGAGTCTGCTCAAAACCAAAAGAGAAGCGTACCAGAGATGGAAAAGCGGACGAATACCCATTGAGAACTACAAGGGCATTGCCAGGGCGTGCAGAGATGCAGTTAGAAAAGCAAAAGCTCAACTCGAATTGAAATTGGCCACAGATGTCGAAAACTACAAGAAAGGGTTCTTCAGGTACGTAAACAACAAGCAGAAACAAGGAAAATATTGGCCCGCTGTTAAACAGGAGAGGTGAATTAGTCACCAAGAACTCTGAAAAGGCAGAGGTTCTCAACACATTCTTCACCTCTGTCTTTACCAGCACTGTTGGGCCCCAGGCCTTGGGAACAAAAATCCGAGTTGATGCAAACACAGACCCACCGTCAGTGAAGGAAGAGTTGGTATGTGAACTATTACAGGAGCTTGACCCCTACAAATCTACGGGCCCTGACATTATCCACCCGAGGGTGTTAAGAGAGCTGGCTGACGTCATTGCGAGGCCGCTCTCCACAATCTTTGAGAAGTCGTGGAGATCGGGGGACATCCCAGAAGACTGGAAGAAGGATAATGTCACCCCATCTACAAGAAGGGCTTAAAGGAGRATCCAGGAAATTATAGGCATGGGAAAGTTATGGAACGAATCCTCCTGGGGGCTATCACAAGTCAAATGAAGTACGTGATTGGGAGAAGCCAGCACAGATTCACCAAGGGCAAATCGTGCTTGACAAACCTGACCACCTTCTACGACAAAGTAACCTGCTCGGTTGATGTGGGGCGAGCGGTGGACATTGTCTACCTGGATTTCTCCAAGGCTGTCGATACGGTTTCCCACAGCCTCCTCCTAGAGAAACTGATGCGTTACGGTCTAGACAAGTGGTCTGTGTGGTGGGTGGGGAACTGGCTAACAGGCCACACCCAGAGGGTGGTGGTAAATAGCTCCTTTTCAAACTGGCGACCTGTCACAAGTGGGGTCCCTCAGGGATCGATATTGGGCCCAACGCTGTTTAATATCTTCATAAGTGATCTGGATGAGGGGATCAAGTGTACCCTGATGAAGTTTGCTGATGATACCAAACTGAGTGGGGAAGTGGACACTTCGGAAGGGAGAGCCACCCAGCAGGAAGACCTGGATAGGCTGGAAGAGTGGGCTAACAAGAACCTTATGAAGTTCAACAAGGACAAATGTGAGGTCTTGCACCTGGGAAAACGTAATCCAGGATGCAGCACAGGCTGGGATCTACCGGGCTGGGGAGCAGCTCTGTGGAAAGGGACCTGGGGGTCCTGGTGGACAACAAGCTCAATAGGAGTGAACAGTGTGCTGCTGCGGCAAAGCAAGCCAACAGSATGYTGSGTTGCATCAACAAGGSCATCACCAGCAGAGACAAAGAAGTCATTATCCCACTCTACTCAGCGCTTGTCAGGCCACACCTGGATAACTGTGTTCAGTTTTGGTCCCTGCGATACAAAAAAGATGTGGACAGGCTGGAGAGGGTCCAGAGAAGGGCCACAAAGATGATCAAAGGACTGGGAAGCCTGCCATATGAGGAAAGGCTGAGAGAACTGGGTTTGTTCAGCCTTGAGAAAAGAAGGCTTGGGAGACCTTATCACCATGTTCCAGTATTTAAAGGGTGGCTACAAAGAAGATGGAGACTCCCTTTTTACAAGGAGTCACATGGAAAAGACGAGGGGTAATGGGTACAAGTTACTCCTGGGGAGATTCCGATGGGACACAAGAGGAAAATTTTTCACAATGAGAACGATCAGCCATTGGAATAATCTCCCCAGGGAAGTGGTGGATTCCCCAACATTGGACACTTTTAAGATTTGGCTGGACAGGGTGCTGGGCCATCTTGTCTTGACGATACTTTTGCCAAGAAAGGTTGGACCAGATGATCCTTGATGTCCCTTCCAACCTGGTTTTCTGTGATTCTATGATAAGTCCTCGATATGCAAAATGCCAGTATTTAAGTGACAGTGATCAATGGCTTGCCATGATTTCCAGAGGAAGCAAAGTTGTCAATCATCTAAGGTGCTACAGAGGTGATTTAGGCTAAAAGTCTGTAAGACCTTTCCATTGCTGAGATGGTAAAACCTCATCAGTGGCTACCTGAGGGTTACTCAATGCAGTGTCCTCACTAGAGGTGAGAACAGCTTAGATAATCATCAGTCATAGGCAATCTGTGTGCGCTTGATCCTACCTTAGAGTAGGAGGTTGGACTAGTTAATCTCTGAATTCTTCAGCCCCATATTTCTGTGATTTTATGCATGAATAAAAAAAACAGAGCACCCTGTGGCTAAAACAGAGGACTTTGTTAGATCACTGTCTGCTTTCCGTGTCTAAATTTATCTCTGTCTGCACTTGGTCTTGCTCTACCTCCGGCCACATGTTCTTGCCCACTTCCTTGTGACAGTTCTCCTACAGCTGTGTGGTGACCTAGACTGTAATGCTGACCCAACAGGAAAGCAACCCAGTAAGAGAGATTAGTTTAATGTAATTTATTCAACTCACATAGCCATTTAGTAGATATAATGCAAACATATATAGTGGTGATCGCTTATACTTATGTACTCTATCAGGAATGTTGATTAATGGACAATGCAGGATACAGGATCAAGTCTTCTGAAATTTTCTCCAGGTCTAATAATGACTTGGGGAAGTCACTTAACAATTTTATCTTGTGTCCTCATCTGCAAAATAAAAATACTTGTCTAACTTGCAAGAACTGTTGTACAGCACTTAGAATTAAATTTTAAGAGTGGGTGAAAGTCTGAAAATACTATGGTTTTTTTAAAGGTCAGAACAGCATTTTCTGATAATTGTGGTAGAAAATTAACTTGAGCTGACACAATTTCTTATCTCTATATGCCAAAATAATTTGTCTCCTGTGAATGTAGAAGGTAGAGTCAGGGAATCCACTCAAAGAGGAATTTCTTAGACATTTATCACATTGAATGGAGCCTGTATTTTCTCATTTTTATTCTCAACGTATAAGGAGAGGATTAATATTTTCCCAACTGTTTTTGCCTGCACTCTGGAGCAGTTTATGGTCAAAATGCATTGAATACTATGAAAAGGCTGCAAAGATTTGAACATTTCAAAAATGCAAGCCATAATCAGGGGACTGCGATCATGCTGCCTTTCTCCTGCCCAGAGAACTGGGGAGTTCAGAGCTGCATGAGCTGTAAACACACCGTGTCATCCCTCCTTAGGCTCTAGCAACAACATGAAAGCCCCGATTGGCAGTTTCGGCACATTTGCCTGAAACCTCGTTGGTGTAGAACCTACTAAGCCAAAGGAGTAAACAGCTTTTGATCCTGTGTAGCTCCAATGGGAATAAAAGTCTGGAACATGAACACGAGTTCAGGTTGGTTTTAGGAACAACACTTGGCAGCCCATGTGGAAACGTGATGTGCTTCTCTCTGGCAGCGATGGACTGCGTGCTGGTAGGATGCATCCTGTAAATACGTCTGATGAAGTGTAGGCTTCCTCCTGGACTGCCGGAGTATTTATATATGGGTGATTGAGTATGGTCACCTAGGGGTTTTGAAACACAAAGTTGGCCCTCATATATAAACACTCATGTCGAATGCAGCAGTAAATACTGAGCTACTTTCAGTGGCTACGTGTCCTCTAACTATATGCTTGTACGATGCTTTATCTATGGTTTGGCCAGCATGGTGCAGACATCCTGGATTATAACTTGAAGTGGATGCTGCTCAAGACTTCATTGGAATTTTGCTGTTTGATTCTTCCTGAAGTTAATGTTCAATTTATGGTGTGTTGTCATTGCTGGATTATAGTTACCAACTCTTGCAGTCTTCCTCTATAGTCATACATTGATTTGCATTTTCTTCAAAAACCTGCTTTCCAAGGCTACTGATTATAGAAATACTTAAGCATTTTGGTCTCACTGTAAAAAATGTTAATTTCCAGCTCTCAGTTGCAAAGAAAAGCTTGAACACATGATCCCTAAAGGCTCTGAAACTAGATAAAATTAAAGAAAAGAGATGTAGGAATCTTTAAGCTCTCCTGATACAAGTGCTGCCATAATTTCTGAATAGTTTGAAGTGGCAATTCATGTTATGTTGATTGATTCCGTATAATATTCATTTGTTAAATAGCTCTCTTTGTGTTTAGCTGTGTTTTTATTCAGTGCCAGCTTCAAGACCTAAAATGAATGACTCCAGGCTCTGGATATTTTTTTTTCCAGTGATGACAGTATATTCAAACACAGACAAAACCATTAATAACAAAAATCTTTTTTTCTTCCTGATCTTACTGACAATGCCTCTAAGCATATGGTAACTTTTTTGCTGTCTTTAGATTTTTTGATGATATCTTTAAATGTAATTAGTGGGCTGCTTCCCCCTACTCCTCATTCTCTCCTGAAAGATGCTAACCAAAATTAATTGTAAGTGTAATCTCCCTAGCTTCACATCTGTGCTCTGTACCAAGAAAGTCTTACGTCATAACTGTTCTTGAAATACAGTTGAACCCCATCTGGATTTTCCGGTTAGTAGTTTGCATTTATGGTGAGCACTAGGAAACCCAGCTGCCGTGAGAACTCTACAAGACTGTGGTGAGAGAGGGTCAGCCCCAGATAGACGCAATGTGCAGTTTTAAGGATTTCCTATGGAATTTTGTTAATAAAATGTTAATAAAATTTTTGCTAACTTTGAACTAATGAGAAATAAATGTAGCTTCAAAAGTCATTGACAAACCAAACTAAACTCGGTCAAAACCCTCTTAGTTTTGCTAAACTGTAGTTCAGTATCTTGACAGCCACTCTTGTCACGAGTTCTAATTTAACACTTTTTGGAAATTTTCTCTTTGGGAGAGAAATCAGAAAGTTTTATTACATGTAACGAACTTACAAACATCAAGATGCAATATGAATTCTACATTAGTTAATTTAGCAGCACCTTTTTGTTAGTTATTTTGTGTCTCCATTAATATGTCATTGTTAATGTGATTTTTATGCAAGCAAACTTTCCCGTTTAAAAAAAAAAAAAGTGATTGTTCCTATGTAGCTGTATTTCTTACCAGGCAAGTGCAAATGTGGTAATGCAGCAATATGGCTGTCCTGCTTTTAATGCAAGGTCTCTAGACAATACTTCACTACAGGGTGTAGACATGCTGTTAGAGGATCATGTTTCCATAAAACAACAGAAGCTTCAGTTAGTACATTAAGTTTGCTAAAACACGTTTGCTTCCACATTTTAATCTTGTTTTCATTGGATACAATCAAATACTTTATCATTCAAATAACAAAGTGTGTCAGCAAGAAATTGTATTTGCAAATTTCAGGCTGTAATTATGTGAGCATATGCAAAATTACAGGCAAGGAAAGGGTAACCCAGTTAAGATGAGACTGAAAATTGGGCTTATTATATATACATGCTTTTTGAAACAGAGAGGGAGAGGCAACACTTTCCTGGAAAGAAAGAAGTCAGTATGGTGTTGGCACTGCTCTTTAACGTGCTTTGTCAGTACAAAAGACTACTTTTTTTTTATTATTTTAATCCTTTTCCAATTAACGTTTTCTTTTCGGGACAGTGACAGAAATGATTTGAGAACAAATTGAGAAATAAGAGCTGTAATAATATTAAGGCTTTTCTTCTGCTTAGAAATTAACGTTTAACAGCTGAAGTGAAGAGGCTGGAAAATAAGTAAAACAAAACCTCAAAAGCAAGAAAATAACCTTACCTCTCATTAGTATTCAAGCGAATCTACAGCATAAGACCTTTGTCATACAGCTGTTTATGGGAATAGTGAGTTAGTAGCAGACCCTTCGCATGCTCCCCCAGCAGAGTAGGAAGGTAGATTTTGGGGGATGCTCCAAAAGCGCAAACGGGAATGAAACCATCTTTTCCCCCACATTTCAGAATGTACATTTCTGATCTGAAAAAAACTGGTGGTTTTTTAGGGTGAAAGGGATCAATTTTCTAAACACAAGCACCCCTTTCTTCCCTCAGTCTTTTCTATCCTGACTACAAGCCCCCTGACCAAAGCTGAGCTTCTGTTCAAGGGAAAGGGAAAGGGATGCCACTCCCCATGGGTCTGGTCGGTGCTGCCTTGGAGTGGGTCGGAGGGGCCGTTTCAGAGGGACGGCAAGCTGCTTCACCCTCAGGCCTCCACATGCCGACTCCGTGATGCTCCTAGCCCGGAGCTAGCGGCTGAGCTGAAATATCTAACTCCGATTCCATGCTCGGTAGCACTGGTTATGCACTGGGTGGTCAGTTTGGGTCTATTTTTAGGGTATGAATAAGGATTACGTGTTTCAGCTGTCTACACCTTTTGTGTAACACCAGACTTCTTTCCCCATTTACAGTCTGAGCTGACTGGGAAACGTGAGTGGAAAAGGTTTCTGAAATCTGTGGTTTCTTAACATAAGAATAGTAAGGTTTGGTTTAGGTTGCAAGACAGTCTGACACAGAAGACTCACTTATTGCAGAATAAGTCTCTGGGGTTTAATTTTATTTGCATGCCGCATTCCTTAGGGCAAATAAAAAGTGCGAGTTTTGAAATGGTTTAGATGGATTTTTCCCAAACCTCAACAAAATCTGTGATCTTATTGTTCATAACTTGCTTTGTTAAATTCCATACTTGGACTATGCATGACGATGATTGCCACTGCACTTCTCACAGCTCTGTTAAGTCTACATACATAGTTTATTCTGTAAAAGATGTTTTTCTCATCCTGGCTTGTTAGTGCAGTAAACACAGTTTTCACTGTTACGGCAAACTGTTTTGTAAAGGGTTATCTGTTGTGACAGCCTCAATCTTTACCTGTTTGTCTGGTGAAACATCAAAAAAATAGTCTTTGTATTTGAATGTGTATTTTACGCATTGCACTGCACAAAAGTGATGTGTTTTATTTTGATTCTGGTATAGTACATTTTGACTTCCATCTGATTCCCTGATGATATGTAGCCGGATTCTCTGCTGTGCTACTTCATGCTGCTTTAGCAGGAGCTGTTGGCTTGTGCTTTTCACCTCCAGGAGCTGCTCCTCTGTTATTCCTCCCTTACGAATACATCCTGAGGTTGGAGCCCATTACAGAAGGCGCAGTGCAAACATACACAGAGAGGCACTGTTTGGCCTGAAAAGGTTGCAATCTAAAAATGAGCTTGATGATGTCTAGACAAGACTGTAAGTATTTAGTACCTTTATAGTGCTTTGCATCTTCAAAGCACTCTGCAAACATTAACTGATTAACATAACTGCGCCATCTGTTTTGATGTTTACATTTTGTGCAGGCAAAATTCCTGCTTTGCTTTATTACCTCTTGCAGGTATGTGGCTGTCATTATTATGGCCCTTTAGAGGATGGTAAAATCAGGTCCATGCACGTCTACAGTAACATTTTGCCTTAAAACTCAAGTCAGTGCCATTGGGGCCCCTCTCTCTGACCTGGCTATGGCGGTATTTCCCTCTGAAATTTCAACCTTTCTACAGACCAACCTGGTCTGTAGAAATTGTTGTTCCCATGGCTGCCAGAGGCTGCTGCCTCTCTTGTCGCTTTGCGGCTCAACTTAACTGTTTTCTCCCTGGCCGTGGACAGGCAGGGACGCATCCAGCAGCATGGGAGCTTCTGCGCAGAAATATCGGCTCGGGCAGACAAAGTGGTAGAAATCATAAAGATAGTGAAAAGAAGGGGAAGCCTTTACTCAGCTTTTGGCAAAAGGTTGTTTTTCTCTCCGACTTCATGCATGGCTACCAGAAATGGCATTTTCTTTCTTCTTTTTCCAACTTGATAATGGAGATTTTGTGTAATTGAGGGGTTGCACTGAACCAGTGTTAATTTTCCATTTCAGTTTAAATTTTTTCCTAAAGATTCAGGCGAAGTCTGTTTTAAGACTGATTTAAACCAAAACACTAGTAGCACTGACAACCATCAGAGCTGAAAAATCTTAAACCAAAACCAACCACACTCTTCATTTATGTCTTTTTCTTTTATTTTCAACTCCTTCCCATTTTGATGTTTCGCTGCCTAAGTGGTGTTTCAGGTAGATCGCACAACCTAAAACTACCTTTATTTTCAGGTTATTGCAACTTTGTTTTGCAGAAAAGCTGTAAAGAAACAGTGCTCTGCTGTCAGTGGGGAGAGATGGGTAGTGTTTTGATTCAGGGAAAATTGCAAAGACGCTCCGTGAGAGAAGTGGTTCATGAGAGATGTGTAGTGAGGCAGTGCGCTGGCAGACTTTTGCGTCAGTAAAGGAGTCATCATTTAAGATCTTAGATTAAACTCAGATTAAATTGTGCCATGCCATCTTGTGGGAATCAGCCGTGACCAAGAGGAGATGTGGAGGCTGCTAAGCGGCAGGGAAAGGCCTGCTGTAGTTGCACCTCATTTCTGAATTGCTCTGTACAGAGAGGCAGACATCACGCATGGTCCTGGAAGAAGCTCTTTCACAAACTCAATGTCTGGCATAGTTCACACCATGGTTTTAAGTGTGACCTCAAGGCATTTGCAAGGAATATCTTTATAAAGACCATAACGAATGTGCAAGAGACTCGCACAGACAAATTTGCAATTAATAAACCAACAAACCTGGAACATTAGGATATAAATACAGCGAAAAGACAGACTTGGACAGACCTAGATGATGGGTGTGGCTTTCCTTCACGCTGAATATTTTTGCAACGTTTTTTTGTTTGTTTGCATACTTGCTTCTGGTAGAGACATTTTGCTATGCTTGCAGGCTAGGATACGGCAGTGGGAACAAAGCCCTGACAAAATGGAAGCCTCCTTTGTCAGGCTGTGGCATCAGAAAAGCTGATGTCAAATGCCACCAGGCTCTGACTGGAAGCCTTTACAGAAAGGTTGAACATTTCATAAAAGACAGGCTGTGGAATTAGTTTAGAAAAGAACGATGTCCTGTAGCATCCCTGGGGTGAGGTGAGAAGCYGCAGTTACCCCCCTCGAACCGAGCCTCTCACTCACCAGAGCAAGGCTGGAAGCAGCCAGACACTGCTCACAGTCCTGAGCAACTGGCTCTGGGTGGCCCTGCTTGAGCAGGGGGGTTGGATGAGATGACCTCCAGAGGTCCCTTCCTACCTCAACCCTTCTGTGAGCCTGTGATTCGGAGCCTTCCTCCTATTTCCTCCTGAAGTTTCCTCCTGCTGGTTTGGTTTCTTTCATGTATATGCCGTAGTCCCTTCAGCAGGTTACTCTGGGAAGGAAGAATATGAAGCAAGAGAATTGCAGACGTTGTTACGAAGTTAAGTGCAGCCAATTTTACAAGATGGAGGAGTGCCTCCTATAAACCACTGAGCATTGTTCACTCAGATGGAAGGAATTAGGCTGAGAGCATGCAGCACTCTCTAGACTCTGTAGACTTTGGCTTTATATAGAGAATCCCACAGCAATCAGAGTGAATTTTGCATCTGACTAACTCTACAGAGATGAATTGTAAGTCTGTCTTCCCTGTGATTGCCCTTATTAGTCCAAACATTTTTTTCCCTCCAGAAAAGAACATATTCAACAGCATTTCTATATTCTGTGAAGGAAGATATTGCATATAATTGATGTAGGTACTTCAGTCATCTTAGATGTGGTTCTTCCAGCTTTTTACCTCCTTATTGATCCATATCTCATCTGCCTTTTTAAGCCTAGTCTCTCCTCCACACCTCATTTTGGAGGGGATGAAACTGCAGCATCAGTGTCTTCAGTTAGGCTGTAATTAGGTCCCACACGGGGAGGGACGGGGCAAAATTAAGATTTTTAGGCAATTTCCAAGTAGTTTTGTTTTATTCTATAAAGTAATGGTGATATGCAATTGATCTGCATTATGCCTAACATCTCACAGGAGGAAAAAGGGAAGAGGTCTCTCTCACTGCAGCAACATGATGAAGTTTCTGAAAGTCTGTATAAGATGAAAAATATTTGCATGTAGGCACAGAGGGAAGCACTGTGCAAGCATCTAATTGCAACACTCCCTGCTGACTGTTTTTAATGTGTGTTGGTTTTATTAAGCATTCTTAATAAGAAGCTAGACTTTTGCTTAGGCAAAGAATATAATAAAAACAGCAGCTTCAATTCTCAGATTATTGAAGTGCATGCAGTTGGGGAAGCCTGTCTGGATGCAGTAAACTAGGTGAATTTGTTCCATCTGTGAAAAATGATAATAAATTGGTTTTCCAGTCCTGCATTGGCTGACTCGCCTTTTGTGTGTGCACGTGTGCGTGTGTATGTATGGCTCTGGTACATCTTCAAGTTTTGGTTTCACGTGTTATATTATGCATTGCATATGAGGGATAACATTTGCCTGACAAATTGCGGATCCATATGGCATGGTGTTTTAACATCCTGGACTTTTAGGTAGCTTCAAGGAACTGTGTCTGAGGAGGTGAAGAGGGGACCTGTTGGTGACTTCTCATTACAAGTGACTTTTCTTGAAAATGCTACCGTCAGACACAAAATGGTCATGGTTCAGTCCTAGATCAGAATGCAATATAAAAATGACATAACTTTGTATATTGATATATGGTAGCCATAGGTCATTTATCCCACTAAAGAGATTCACAGCTTTGCAGAGAAAGAGACACACTTTCTTCTAGCATGGGAAGAATCCAGATTTACAAGTCTTTATTGATGCGACATTTCTGGTTGGGGAGAAGTTACTGCATATTGTTACTAGCTATTTTAGTAACTCCTCCTGACCTCTTCACAGCTATAGCCTGACTCTGGCCAGGTCTGTGGTAACCTAAAGCTGTGGCTTTACTAAGGATAGTAACTAGTAATGAAATAATTTTACGCTCTTTAGTGCCTAAGTCAGATAGTTTTTAGGGGCATGCATGAAGCAAGATGTAGTACTATACAGATTTATCAGCTCTCACTTTAAATGACTTTTAAAATGCATTCTTGGCTTTGTGTTCGTAATGAATGTTTCCATCCCCACTTGTGGCTCGGAAACCTTTATACTGGGCTATATGATGACTTATTTGTTCTACAGAAATCTCATAGTTCAATTCTCACAACAGGCTAAATATTTCGCTTAAGGTAATTACCTGACTTCAAAGGAACTTTCATAGAAAAGTAATAATATCAAAAAGAGCCTGTATGCTATAAATAGGGTATAAAATTCCACATTAAAGATGTGTGTATATTACAGGAATCTTCAGAGCAGTGTGAAATATAATTAGGGCCTTCTACTGAGGCATAAAATTCTCAGTAATACGTGCTAATCTTATTTGCTTGGAATGAGGTGGGAATATACCTATCAAGACATCTTTTGAAATATTTGAATTCTTTACATCTGAGTTTCCAGTCATACTTGTCTGACTTGATATTTTCTTCCTCGTCATTTTTCCATCCTGCAAGGTTTGTGAATAAGCTTTCTCCTGTACACAGGCAAAATCAGAAGCGTGAACTTTCAGTAGGACAATTAGGATTTTAGTGAGATGTAAAACGCTTTTTAAGAAAAGAGGAAGAAGTAGTAAAATAAATAAGTTCATGTGTGATTAAGCTGTGTGCTCTTCACAGGTTGTGTTGATTGCCTGAGAGGTCACATTGTAGTTGAAGGCAAGTCAGGTCCTTCAAAGTAGTCCGTTACTGTTAAGGCCTGTTGTCTGCAGCGTCTCATTCTTCCTGCAAATAGAACTCTGTTGGAAAAGAATATTTTTAATTAACATACAACTTCTCTGAGGAAAACATGTTCTATTTATGTCCTCGTTTCCCTCTTCTTTCCCCACCCCACAACTAAAGTATTTGTCCAGAGTACATCTGCAGAAATAATGCTTTAATGGAAAGTATTGATTTGGTGCATAAGGGTTAATATGTTTACTTCATGATTACTGCAGGAATGGTCTGCTCCCAGTGCTGGCCGTGCAAGCAGCTTGAGAATAAGACAAAGTATTGCTTTTGTCTGGAACGGGAACATTTCTGGTCTTTGATCTCTGGAATTTAAAGCAGCACTTTTTGCTTGGAAGGTATCGTTACTATTCACATTGTACAGATGGACAAACTGAGACAGAGAGGGCCAGTGATGCATCCAGCAAATTACTGATGCAGGGAGGAAGGGACCGAGCTGTCCTGTCCCTTCAGTTTCCTGTGGGACCGATTGCTGCTGCATCTGATTTGGCTGACTGAATGGAAGATGGTGTGGAGCAGCCACTGCTTTGGGTATGGTTATTTTGGGAGACTTCCAAAATGTAGTCACTCGGCAGAATATTGCTTTTGTAAACTCGCTGTTTTTTCAGTGGGAGAGAGAGAAACAGAGTTTGGGAGGAGCTTGTATGTACATGACAATTAAAACCAGAAGTTTACACCTGTCTTGTGATTTATTACAGGACTTGTAGTAACCTAGAGCAAAACCAAAAACAAGTTACCTGAATTACGGTTTTACATTAGTTCCCAGTACATTTTCATATTTATATTGCTGTGCAAGCTTTACTGTTCAGGTAGGGTGTAAAAGGTTCTGAAATGTTCCTCAAGCTGTGCTTGCCACAGCCAGTTGCCATTGGTAGTCATCTTTGTATCTTGCTCCTAAAACAAAATGAAATAAAGTCAAAATACACTCACTATTTTCCTAATAATATGTTCTGTGTAAGTAGTAGTTCCAGGTGTCAGTAGTGGTACATGTAGGTGAGGGGGAGAGTGGCCTCGCTCCAGTGGTGTCTCTGTTATGACGTGGCAAAGCTCTATGAAATATTTCTCTGTTGAAAAAAGGATTTGCGATCTAATGGTCTGCCATGTTGACTGTAAAAATTTCTGGAAATCTGGAAGCTTCCAGGAGACCGGGCTCATTTCCTCCCAGCATGCTTGCAGACAGGGCGGTACCCTCTGGGGACCTGCATTTGCAGGGCTCCCTGGGGTCTTACCTGGCACCTCTCCTGGGGGGCTGCGTCGGAGCAGGAGGGCTCACAAGTTTGTGGGTCTGCGGCACTTCCAGGGCACCTCAGAAGCCTTGAAGGCTAGCCAAGGGAGGTGATGATGGAAAYCCGGCTTCTCCACGCTCTGCCTTCCCTGAAGTCAAGAAAGCCATTTATTTTGAAAACTCCAAACGGGACCCCTGTCATGAACACTTGTGTTTCCAGAAGCCTACTCCTAGTACCACCAAAGATACTGTTTTTAAAATTTGTGATGACTCAAAAAAGGGGTGGTGGTGGTGGTGTTTGTTTTGGGGGGATTTTTTTAAAGATTTTTTTTTAATAGAAACTTGGATTCTAGAACTGAATGGAACTGGACTGAATTTTTAGATAAGTGTATTCACGCTTATTATGTGGTGTCATGAGATACTATTTTCAGGTTGCCCCTTATTCCAATGGACTAGACATATGAATTTAATACAGGACCATTATTTTAACTTCAAAAAAATTTCCTTAAATCTGGTGCCAGCAAGCTTAAGATGCAGAGGGGCCTTTGCAAATAAATTGTTTTTATTATTTAACTGAAAGAAAGTAGGATGATTGGGACTGTTCAGGACATGTGTGTTTTCAAGTTCCTCCTAAATTTTTTCCTTCTGACTTAACGGAACAAAATCAGGAAAAAAAGTAATAGGTTGATATCATACAGACATAATAAATTAGGTCTCATAGCTGTTTTAATTTAGACGGGTTCTTCTATCTCTGCATCACCATTGCATTGTTTACTCGGGGAAGAAGACACAGTAATAAACAAACACAAAAACTTAGGGCTAGTGACCGCCTGCATATCACTTAGCAACATCAATATTTTTGTGCACAAATAAAGGTCTCCTGCACAGTGTGGCTGCAAGTATGTGTGTGTGCGCGTGTGTGTGTGCGCACGTGTGTGCCTCTGTAGCACTGACCTTGTACACAGAGGGATCAGTTTGTAAGTGATTGGTCACTCCTTAATTTGGATGTCTAGACATTTCAGTCCGCACGAGCGAAAAGGCAGACATCTAAAGACGTGAGAAGAGATTCTAAGGGACACCAGGACCTTAAAATAATTCCCCGGCAAACAGCAAATGTATTTTGTTCATTTTAAAAATATAGGGTGTAAGTGATTGAATGGAACACATGACTGAAGGCTTTATTTTTTATTATCACTATTAATTAATATGCTTCTTGGACATTTTTGTGGCTGTGATAGAAATAGGTAAAGCTCCCTTAAAGGTTATCTGCAAGTGTGAGAGTGTTAATATAATGATTGGTCTGCTGGCTTTGTGGGAATGTGTTTTCTTCATTTGCTGAGAACTAGAATCTTTAGAAAATAAATGAACTATGTTTAAATGAATGACCAAATCTTAATTTATAATGTTAAAACTGTAGTCAGGAATGTCATCTTGCAGAATGTCCAAATGAATAGAAAATTGTTGTCCACCACCTGCATTTCATTCAAAACCTCTCTGTGTGCAAGCAAATGTGTTTATACCCACACGTAAGAAGGGCTCTGTTCTGCCAAATGCTGAGAGCCCTCAATTCCCACTGATGCTGTTGGGCATTTCAGTGTTTCCAGGGCATTAGCCCTATGTTTGCAAAACAGTAGCATGCACATACATTTACAATGGCCCAAATTTTCAGCTGCCCTTTAAATGTATGTGCAAATGGGGCAAATGATCACCCAGTTATCATTTGCATGGATGGTTGTGTTTGGGATACTGGATATTTGTATAATGAGTTATTTACTTTTTGGAAAAAAACGTTTAAATTGAGGAAGCTGTATCTACTACCTCAGGAATATTTTTCTGTAATAATAAGATCTGGAATGTGACAGAGCTTGAAGGAGCTATTAATATCCTTTGGAGATCTATTTTAGTTTTCTTTGGTTTTAATCCTTTCAGTCATAAATCCCAGAAAACAGCAACTGGTGCTTAAAGAGCAACCAGCATTCAGAAGCAGGCACTCTGCAGCACTGCAGCAACAAATTCTTTTGAAAACAGTGTGGAAATAGTTTGGTTTCAGTACAGGTGTACTCTGTCCAGTATCAGAGTATTCCCATGTGGGAATAGCTGTAGCAGCATCACAGAAACTTCTATACCAGTATAGATGTGTCTGTATTACAGGCTGTGTTGGTATAAACTATTTAGGTAAGAATCACACCTATAACTGAATCAAGTGTACTTGCACAGAAACAACAGACCAAATTTTAGAGGTAGTTTGTACTGGGAGGATTCCGAGTATAGTGTTAGCGGAGTGGTTACCCAGCTGTAGCTGTATTGATGTGACACTCCCCCCCCTCCAAATCTGTGAGAGCAATTCATTTCAGCATAAAAGTCAATTTATTTTCAGATAAGTGTTTGCTTTCATTCTGGGAGGAAATTGCACATCTAGAATAGCTTCAGATCATCTCTCCTACAAGATTGCCCTGATCCTTTCAATTCTTTCTTTTTTTGCCTTTCCTAATGTTTGACTCAAATACTTCTACAAAACTACATTACCTCCTGAATTCTGTATCAGATTAAGAGTTGCCTTGCCTAGGCAAAGATCCCTAGATTTGTTTGGATGTGGTGGCAGAGCAAGAACCCACGCAGACACGTGATGGCAAAGCACTAACACTGACAAGTCTCTTGATGTTTTAAGTACTGTCCCCTCTGGTAAATCTGTCCCATTTTTAGAGGCAGGCCACAATTACTGTGTATTACTTCCCCTCTCCCTTCAACAAAGTTTGTCTCTATGCAAATATTAAAATACATTCAGACCCCAAACCTAGTCTAAATTGCACTGTTGATGGAGCTTCTCCTGGAGCACCAGGAGGGCATGTAAAAACAGGGAAGAAAGTGGGTTTTTTAGAAAAGACTCTTAAAACACTCTCATAGAGCAAATTGTACTTTAAAAATTGTTAACTAGGTAAAATGAACAGCAGTGGGGTTCTCCATAACTGGCTTGCCCTTTTTTACGTGCTAGCAYGTTAAAATGTTTTATTTGCAGTAATGCCTGCTCGTTCTTGCGATTTTATTGCATATTTCACAGGTTTCTGCAAGTTTCAATTCTGAGGTTCTAGTGATTATCTGAGAATCTCAGCTTTAATTGTAATGCATAGTGACAAGGAAATTAGTGCAAAAAAAMCCCCTCAGTCAGACATTATGGAAAAGGAAGGTGATATCTGTTTTAAACAAAACTGATTCCTCCCACACTCATTCTCTTATCAATTTCATGCCCACTCTCACAACCCCCACGCTCTTAAGCTCTGAGAAATGTGTGCCCGAGAAGTGATCTGGCCAGGATCAGTTGTGTGCACCTGGAGGACAAGGGACATCACCCACCAAGTTCTCCCCACGTCGCTTGATTTCTGCATCTGCAATGCGCTATTTTTGGGGTAGATCTTCTTTATCCTTTGGGAGTCAAGCACGTTATTATGGTGTGTCCTTTCACTTCCGAATCTTGCTTACCTCAGCCTAGGTGAATCTTAGTTTGCTGCCTGTTTCCTGGGTTTCCCCGCTGTGGGTGTCTTTATGGCTACAGTCAGCTTCCCTGTTGGGAGAACAGGAAGAGGAATGGCACGTATAGCATGGTGCAACCTTGCTGCCATCCTCCTTCTGTCACAGCACAGGTCTGCAAATCTGCGCTGCGGACTTCCTAGGGCACAGGCTTCCTGGTCCTGATGCAAACACCACATTCCTCGGTGCTTACCTGTTTGATTGCTGTCAGTCGTGTCCATGGTTATCAAAACGTTTTGGGGTTTTTTTTGTAACTTTGCTCTGTTGCCTTTCCTGGTGCTTTTACCCACAGACATTTCTGCTCATACATTCTTCAGACCAATCTTAATATTTCTGCTACAAATGCTACAAAACAGCAAAAACAAGATTCTATTGGGAAGTATTTAAAACTGTGACCTAAAGAAGTACAAATTAAGGTATCAGTTGAAAAATAAATTGTATCTAATGTTTTTGTAATGTTGTGATTTTCTATCTGACTGTCATTTGGGTTTGGCATATCCATAATTTGGGTTGCCAATATTACAGCTAAAACGGGCCAACTGGGACATTTTAAAACATTACATTTTCTTGTAGTCTAGACATATTTTCACAAACGGTCCAGCCATGGCTAAGGGTCTCTGTAGGCCCAACACAATTCAGATGCTGCTACTTTTGGGACAATCTTAGAGCTCACTGGCCCTGAAAACAATATATGAAGATTAGTCATTTATTGGCCATATTGGCAAAACTGAGCGGTTGCTGCCTCGTGCAGTCACTTTGCTCCCATTCCTGTGCTACCTCCTGTGCTTTGCTGGCACTCAAAAACTGCTTACCATTTTTCTGATCCAGTTTGCTGCGTGGCTGCTCAAAGGTTTCTACCACTACAGCGGAATGAGTATGGCAAGACAGGGAATACCTAGAAGCTGTTCATCAGTCTGTCCTGGGATTTTCTTATATATGTTCCTGGGTGCCTTACATCAGGAAGTACTGAATACGTACCCAGCACCCGTAATGCAATATCCTAATATTCATAAGCTTCCATTAAGGTCACTTGTTTTTGAATCTTTGGAGGCATATTGCTAGGAATTATCCTGTCCTCTGAGATGCTAGTGCTGAAATACGAACTGATGGAAATTTGAACAAATTATATTTTTTCAATGCTCTCCATGGTTTTATGTACAACTTGACTAGACATATTATTTAGCTTGGTTAACCTGGGCATGTAACTGAGCTGTTTTATAACTGGTCAGCTTTAACATTTGTACATTCCTGTTTGTTAAAATTAAATTTTATGCTAGCAGACACTTAACTTCTGCATGCATTTAGTAAATATATAATGTGTTCCCATATCAGGTCCTTTGACAAGGTATTCTCTAAATGAGCTCCACAGAATTGTTTTAATTCCAATTCCTCCCTATTTTTTTTCTTCTTGTCTGTAGTGTTCCCAGCAGTGCAGTAGCCAGGATTTGATTTCTGTCAGAAATGATACTGCTTCAGTCTCGTCTCTGTAAGTCTCCGCAGGGAGGTTAGAGGGTGGTTATCCTTCGGCTGGTCTGGACCTGGTCCAGCATTCAATGAGAATGCAAATCCCCTTGAAAGCAGATACCGTCTCTGCAGTGATACTGCCTTTATGCTGTGTGTGCTTCAGGAAGCTTATGATAAGTTTATATTTGCATTGAAATACTGTTCTTTTTTAAAGGTACCCAATCTTTTGCCCTTCTGAAAGCTTAGTAAATGTTCCTAATTCTTTCCTTTTTCCTTTTTAACAAGAAAAAAAAATGGGTAAATGTAACATGACTCAGGGCCTTGCCACAGCAGTGTAGGAGATTATTGTTACTGCTTTGTCGGAACAGAATTTTGATTGTCAAGGCTTTTGCTGTAGTTCAGCACATTAATTTTGCAATGAGGGGATTCCACATCTTCCTTGTTTTCTAAGGCACGGTGTGGCAGCGTGCAAGCTGGACTTTGTTGCGCATCCTCGCTGTCCAGGTACAGAGGCTTTGGCCAGAAGGCCTGATTCGAATGGGCGAAGCAGCTTTCAGAGCGGATGCAGCACTGAATTTCAGGAGCAAGGCTGGAAAGCCCAAAGCCAGTTTTGTGGCCCAAGCTGCCTACCACCTCCTCTCGCAAGTGGGCCGGCGAGCCGTGCCTGCCAGGCAGGGCCAGCCGCTGTGGGAGGGAGCGTGGCCCATGGGGCAAAACGTGCCAACTCAGGGGATGGCAGGGGCTGCTCTGCGGCCGGGAGGGCATAGGCGGGAAGCCGGATCCCCCGCTCTGCCTCTTGTTCCTGCTCAAAAGCTGCACCCACTGCCTGCAGAGGTGGGTTGGAACTGGCAGGCTGGGCGGCAGGGCGGTGCTGGAGAGGCACTCGCTTGCTGCGTTTACTGGTAGCGGGGGCCAAGCTCCCTAATTTGAAATGTTCCTGTGCACGCTAAAAAGCCTTTTTACCCTTCCGTAGCAAAGCAAATTGACCTTAAAGCGGCTGTAAATCAGCTACTCTCCCCCGATTCAAGTTTTATCTTGCTCAGGCCTYTCAAAAATAACCGTTCACTGAGGCCTGCCAACGGATTTATGGCCGCGCGTTTGAAGGGCCCAGCTATTTCCGTGCGCGGCGGCCAGCGCGGCTCACTGACATCATGAGGCGGCTATAAAAACCCGGGGCATCACACCTCCCCGCGCACCAGCCCCTCTGTTGATCGCACTGTTGTCACTCCCTTAACAACCGTCGCCACGTCGCGCCTTCGCGTCCTACCAGGCCCCCCCCGTCCCCCTCGGCTCCCCGATGCCGGCTGTCATGTTTCCAGAAAAAGCCAGCCCCGGCGGGGGCCGGGCCAGGGCTGCGGGGCGCTCCCGCCCTGGCGGCCGTTGGCCGGCAGGTGTCCCCGGCGCTGGGGAGCGGCCTCCCCGCTCGCCACGGGCGGGTTTAACGCCCGACCCGCCGCCGTTGGGTTTCCTCGCCCGGGCGTGGCCGCCGGGCTGCCCCTGCCGCCGGAGGGGAGACTGCCGAGAGCCGCCGCTGGCGGGTGCTGCGCGGCCCGCGGCCTCGYGCCCTCCCTCCCTCCGGCTGGGCTCGCCAGGGCCGCCTGATAAAGCCAGGAAGAAATAAAGTTGTTTTCTGGGTTCAGGGAAAGAGGTGGGGGCTGAACCATCACCTTGGCGATAAATAAACATAAATCAAATTACCTTAAGGTTTAATAAAGAAACTAATTAATAATTTGATTAAAACTTAGGTGTTTCATAACTAAACGTGTTGATTAGTCCCTTTCTCTACCCCCCCATATCAAGGCCTTCCAACCAGCTCTTCAAAGCTGCCTAAACCTACATGCTTCCCCCCCGCCCCCATAACTTGAAGGGAAAAAGTAGAGAAAGTCCCCAGCAGTTGAGCCTGTGGTGAGGACCCAATTTCACCAAACATTTTCTGTGAGCAGGAGAGCGACATCCTGTAATCCAAACAGGAGAGGCTAAAGAGGAGTGGATGGACATCACCTATGCAAAATGCTGGTGGTATCTATCCTAGCTTGCCCGATTTTCTTCTTCATTCCTTGTCTGTTGACATTGCGTTTCACCATTTCAGTCCCTGCTCATCGAGGCGTGTTCCTGCTTACCAGGTTGCCCATGGCACCTTCTCATCCCTTCCAAGAGCTGAGCCTCCTCGTGCAGGTGTCCTCCAGGACCTGCCTTCCCCCTTCTCTTGGTGGTGCCCCAGGTGCTCCTCCCCGGCTGACAACCACCTCTGCAGCTCCTGCCGGGGCTGAGCGGGTGGGATGAATGCTATCTTCCTTGTCTTTTATCGCAGTGGCTATTTTCTTCGTGATAAACCCTTCCTAGCTGCAGAACAGATCCTTACCCTCATTGAGACATATCTCCGTTAGGAAAATAGGCTGCATTTTAAAATGTGACTGCTAATGTATTGCAATTAGCCACATTTTTAGGATTTTTTTCTTTTAATGTTTTTGTGTAGACAGAGTATCTCGCACTTTAATGTTTCAAGCTGTTCTTTCCCTGGTCCATTGTTTGGTTTTGGAAGACTTTGACTTTTGTAACTGTGGAGAAGATGTCATCTCAGTGAGCGTCAGCTCAACTCTAAAGTCATCTATGGCCTAGTTTTCGGAGATGATGAGGATCCACTGTTTCCTGGGTAGTCAACAGGAAACAGAGTGATGAGCTACTTTGAAAAGCAGCCTCCTACCATAGAAAAATTGTTATTTAAAAAAAAAAAAAAGAAGTATACATGCGTGAAGGCTAGACTGATAGGGTACATGGCTCTGAGCRTGCCTTGAGCTAGCCGAGAGGCTCAAAAGGTTAGAGACACTGTAAAAGTTAGTTATACAGAGTTGGTGGCATCCCTGCAAGAATTTCACTGGCACTTACTGTGAAGGGGCACTTGTTTGAATTCCAGGAGAGATTTAGGGTTTGGTTTTTAACTTTTAGTTGTTATTAAAAACTAGAACAATATTTTAAGCCTCTTCTTTTTTTAACAGGAGGAGGAGGGTTTCAACAACTCTTCTTATTGTGTGTATTGATGTAACCTCCAGAGAGGTTAGCGAGGTTAGATTTTTGAACAAGACAGATCTGTAGATATGTCATTACATATTCAGGAAATGCGAAGTGCTGAGCTCTTTTAAGGCTCACCATTTCTGGATGCTGAGAACTTCTGAAAATGTGGCCCACTGTATGACATTATTGTGTGTCATTAAAAAAAAAAAAAAAAAAGGAGATGGCAGTCCAGGTAGCTGAGAAGATACTACGGCGTTCTGCATGGCTTGGGAGAAAGGGCAGACAAGGACTGAGTGTTGTATATTGAAGGCAAGGAAAGCATCATGCTTATGGCTTCTCCAGAAGCCAGGCTTTTACAACCATGTAGACACGGCCTTGGGTTTTCTTCTTGGCTTTGCCACTTGCCTTCAGCTGGCACTCAGGGCAGTGGGTTCATCTCACTGTGCCTATTTCTCTGCTTACCCTTTGCCTTTTACATCCACTGAAACTTTAATTAGTTATGGTCACACAAYGTGTGTGGGCTGCACGTGGCACCGCGGGGACTCGTAGGTGCTGTGCTGCTGCGTGCAGCGGCACCGGTATGGGRGTTTCCTTATTTTGATGCCACTGAATTGGAAAAATGTTATCAGCTCTGCGTGTGGCTGTGTGGGTTCTGTATATATAAAGAGTTACTGTAATAATCACCTTGTTTCGCAGCTGAAGGACTGCATCAGAAAACCGTTAGAGGGCTGGGTTATTTGGGATACCGGCACCAGACATTTTCTGTCAGTTTGCAGTTCTTCAGTCTGAAAACTTAGCCAGTTTCCGTTCTGCTTGATCAGATTTATGTCCAAGATATTTTCACTGTTATTCAGAAGAATTAATTTTCAGGGGAGAAATCATTCTATCCTTTCCTTCCCCGTTCTCATTTCTGAGGATGCTGATTTGTTAACGATCCAAGATGATGGACGATGCCTCTAATATTGAGATGATGGTGCACTTACCAGAACCTGAACGCATTCATGCTGAGGGACCATGTAACATGGAGAAACTAAGACTGTAAAGCCAGCTCATGTGAAGAATTCTTTTTAGGACATAAGAGTAAGAAGTTCTTGTACAGAATTTTTCTACAATTATCTGTAAAGTGCTTTTACAGAGAGATAACTGTCATGGCCTATCTCATGGCCAGTGGAAAATGGAGGTATGAGGGTTGGACTGATTTGCGACAGAGGTACAGAGAAGAATGGAAGAGACTGGATTGCTTCCAAGCCTCTGTAGATTTTCTGTCCATTGCCATACTGGTTGGATCATGTTGCTTCCCACCTAATGTTTTTGTCCCTGGTAAGCTTTGAGTTCGAACTGGTGATAACTTGTCATGCCCTAGTGTCACTAGCATGTTTGTTTGAGGGGAGGGAACCCACAAAAATGAATGAAGAAATGTTGTCTTGATCCTTTCTTAAATGYCAGTATTCATTTTTAATTGAGCTTGCTTTAACTTGCCTTAGTTGTTCTTTTGTGTGGTGAAGAGTATTTAAGTATCTTGAATTTCATGCTGTTTGCTGTAAAGATACACATTAACACATGGTGAAGAGTAAATGTAAGTATACTGTGCTATTGTGTCTTCCATAACTAATATTGTTATCTAGTTGCCACCTTAATCTCAGTTCCTTCCAAGTTCTTTACTTTCAATTAGARGGAACTCTTAATGTCCATGTCATCTAGCCTGTATGGCAACCAAAAAACCCAGTTTGCCCAATAAGCTGGTAGTATCAGTAACGGTCTTCAATACCAGGGTCAAAAAGACTCAAGCACAAAACTTGGGGGTGGTTTCTTTTTGTGCGGTACATGCTACTTRGATTAGTGCAAAGATTCTGGAAACCTTTCTTTCTTAATTTTGTTAATATACTTGCTTTCAGTGTAATCTCATCTTGCATCCATCTGAAGCACAATACTGACTAATTTTTCATTTGCTTAACCTGTTTACTAAATGCCAAGTTTCCCAGAGTGCTGAGGATAACACATGAAGGTGACTCAGGTACAGTTTAAGAATATAGAGCAGCCTGGAATAAAGGGGTCAAGAATAGCAAGTAGGAGTTATTTACAGCAATTTAAGCTAATCTGTCTAACTGTGTGGAAGCTGAACAGAGAGCCCTCGCGTGAGGGGGCAGTAAGCGAGCTCTGCAAGGAGAGTTCTAATATGCCTTTCCACTGGTGGCCTTCCCTTTAGAAGCAGATGCCACTAAAATACAAAACACGTGAACCATGTGAAATTCCCTGRAAGCTTTCGTGTAGTTTTACACATAAAGAGGCAAGGGCTTGCACCTCTTCTCTTTCTTCATAGACAATATTAATCTTTTTTTTTTAATAGCTTTAGATTGCCGCTCAAGGTTTATGGTGTTCCAGTAATCACTTAAGTGTACAGACTGAACTTGAATTTTAAGTTATTTAGAGCTATCTCAAAATTGACTTTTGGGGATGAGAATGCTCTTCCCATATCCAGAAATAAATTACTTCTGGAAAGGGAGATAAACATCTACTTGGCTGTTTTAATCCACTGAGCTTAAATAGTGTATCTTTCCCCTGCAGAATTTTTTTTTTCCAACGATTTTTTTGAGCTCAGATTACTCAGAAACTTAGTTCTCTGAACAAGGGGGACTGTGAAGCTTTGGCATTTGTAAAAGATATGGTTATGAAATAATAAAAACATGGGGTTTTAGAAGAATTTTAGTCAGTTATAATTACTGTTCATTTTCCTAGTTTCAGAAACCTCCTGCTTCGTCTCCCATTGCTGCTTTTGTACATATGGATGATTTTATAATGCAGGGTGAAGGCATGAACCGTGTTTATGTGTTTTTACATTTTTGTTAGTATTTTAGTTATCATCAGTTTCTCTAATCAGACCATGCCATTAATATTTATCCTATTCCATGCTTAATGGGAATCAGAGTTGAGGTTCACATGCAACAACTGTGTTGTTCATTGTTCCTGGTTCTGTGTCTGCATGTGTCCTTATTTTTGTAATTGACAACGTTAAATTTTTCTGGAAAAATGTTAAGAAGGTGAGAGAGGGTCCATGACAAAATGATCAAGGTACAGCCCACACAGCTGAATCTCTTGATGAGGAGAACTTCTTTCTTTGAGCAGACACATGGTGTCCATCACAAGTACTATCAGCGCTTGGACGGCTCATGTAAATGTTGCATTTCTTTGAAAAACAGTAATACAGTACTGAAAAGCGAACATGTTTTCAGCTTCATTTAATTATCAGTAATTGTCTTCTTTCTTTGAATGACTTGCCTTTGGTAGCCTGACAGTACCTTTTCTGTCCCCTTAGAATTTTCTGTGCTGTGAGCTGTGCCCTTACAAATAATTTGAACTTGTGGAAGTGGCAGGGGCAACTTTCGGAAACATGTAGCTGCCAAGTTTCCTGTGATGTGATCTTAAAATAGACCAGACTGGGAAAAGAGGGGAGGACTGTCACCAAGCGCTGCGCCGCATGTCAGGACTGTTTTTACTTGATCTATATCGGCTGGTGAAGTCCTTTGTGAGCAGAAGAACCTCACCCCCACCCATTTCCTCTTTTCAGGCTATTTTGGGCTCGCTGTGAAGTTCTCAGTGTACTTTCTCAGCCAGAGCAGCATTGTGAGCTCCTTCTGGTAAATCACATTTTTGGGTTGGGGGGGTGGGGAGGACTGTAAGAGGAAGACAGGAATTTGTGTTTAAACAGGTTGGGGTTTTTTTCCCTTTGTGTGTGCATGAGTGTGTGCAAGAAAATATTTACTATCCCACTAAATGTCATGAAAGTTTCCAGATAATTTTTTTGACCAACATTACCTAGATAGCTTTCACTCATGCTAGCAGGCGGTATCGACATTTTCTCTTTTCTGTTTTAAGGAGTCATTAGATTTAACAAAGAGCTAGTCCCAGGAAGAGGCATCAGGATCTTAAGGAATTTGTGGAATATTCAAGCTGAGTATTCTTATTAGTGCATAGCTGAAAAATGCCACTGCCTAAATATACATCACTGATCTATTTCTGTAGTGAGGCGATAGCCTAATTTTTTTTTTTCTCTGAAGTTTCCACCAGAATAACGCAGTTGTTTTCACGGAGATTTTCGTTGACTCCAACCACTGTGGGAGAAATCAGAATTGGAGTCCAATTTTCCATGTGGATGTAAAGAGTTCTCCTCTCCTTAGTTATGTCCATATTCCCAGAAAAAACATCTAGAGCAGGAAAAGAATTTCTGAAAGAAGATGTGGAAGTGTGGGAGAACACACTCTCAGATTTCTCCGTACAGAAAAATCAGGATGATATGAAACATACACATGTAAAAGGAGAAAAAGAGAATGGGGGGAGGGTTTGAAGGGTTTTATCACGTGTTTGGTTGGGGCTTTTTGCTGTTTTTTACAGAACTGCACAGCCCTGCAGTTCCTCAAGTCCTCAAGACTGTTACTACTTGAACCTACTGAAGGCTGAGCAGTTTAGAGGAGGAAGGATTTATACCCACTGCAAAATTTTCTCTGTGATGTTGTGAATACCAGTTTAATCCTAGGGAACATTTGGTTGAAAGGCTACACTTGGTTAAATGTAAGCATTTTCCAGAGAACCCATGAAAAAAGTCCTCTGTGGGAATGGAAAAAATGACTGATTTGATTTTTTTCTGATCTCATTAAGTTTAAAATTCAAGAACAAACCAGGAAAAGATTATTCGGATCTTCCTGCATCATCATAAATTATCATAACAAAAAAAACAAGACTCGCATTCAGTATCTGAAAATTCTTTGAAGTTTGCCTTTGGGAAAAATGCTCCTTGTGCAGTCACGGTGAGGTCAATTGGCAGTTCCTGACTTCTCAGCATGGACTGCTATGTTACGTTTTTGCGTTGTAAACACATCAGTCCTCTGGGTGTGTGCATACCCCAAACAGGTACTTTTTGCCACCATTTTRAAAGGGAACAGGTATTTTCCAGGAGAATCAATTGTCTTTGTTTTGCCCCCAAATTATAGTTTCACCATTGAGAAATAGTCTTAATGCCTCAAATGTCTTTTATGCTTAAATTAGACCTGAAGTCCTTGGGGGAGAGCTGAGAAGGAAAGGACTTGGTAGTTTTAAATTTCTACATGACTTACTCTTGGGTTTGTTTGGTCTGTATTAAAATCCTAAGTAAAAGTCCATGCTTTACTGTTAACACGTGAGAATGTTTTGTAGGTGTAGAAACTTGGAGTCCATCCTGATAGCACTGTGTTCTCCTGGTACTTTTATCTTATCCCATCTTTTCCCCGAGCTGATGCACCCTGTCTGCAACATCTTACTATTTTCATGTCAGTGGCAGTTCCTTAAGCTCTCTTGCTGGTTCTTCCATCACCTGATGGGCTAGCACAGTGCATATTGCTATTATTTTTCTCAGAAATATGTCCTTGAGTCTCACTCACTTGCCTGTGCACCAAAACCAAAGTCATTGCTACCTTTCTCATAAAGGTCCAGGATACCGACTTGCTAATTTTTTCCCTAAAATTCATAAARCTTCAGCAAGAACCCAGAAAGCTGGGAGGGGTGGGCAGAACAGTCCAGCCTARGTTTCCAAGCCTGTCTTCCCCAACATAACTTGTAGTTTTCCTATTTGGCTGGCAGGACTAGACCTGGAGTCAAATGTATTATATTTAAGTTGTCTCAAAGGTTGCTGCACTGTTGTTGTGGGGTTTTTTGTTAGTTTGTTTATTTCCTTGCTGCTGAAAATCTCTTCTGCAACCTCCTGCCCCTCACTTCTGGCATCAAAAAATTTAAATAAATGGCGTTTTCATTTTGGTATGGTGATATAATTCATTAGAGGCCAATCCAGAGACCTTCATGGGTCTGTTTTGGGGAGCACAGGCTCGAATGCCTGTAAAAAAATCATGTGAAATAGCTCCTTGTGAGTATTTCTCTGTAGGCAGCTTGTTTCGTGACGGTGGGTCTTGGGGAAGGATGACTGTCGGGGCTGGGTACGCAGGGGGAAACGCATGGGGTTTCTTCTGGGGATGGGGGAAGCATTTCCACCCTGGTGAGCCTGGCACCGGCAGCCCAGCCCATCTCATGCCACTTTATGAGGAAGGTTATTGTAAGCAGCGAAAGTGTAGAGGGTCATAAATTCTGGGATGCATTGACGTCTTAGTCAGTGCCAGTCCACGAGCAGGAACTTTTCTCAGCCAGGCATGGTTCCGGGTGGCCAGGGACAAGACAGGGCTGTGTATTTACAGTCCCGCCAGCCTGTTGCTGGAGATTGCTACCACTGCGCAATAGCCCTCGTTTGTAGTAGCTGGGTTGTGACATTGGCATAAGATACTTTGCGCAGCTGGGCCACGCCAGTGCCAGATATGAGTCCCGTGGTACGAGCTGACCCAGCTGCACTGAAAGTCTCATTCTTTTCCCTGTCATTTTTTTTTAATCAACAGTGCAAAGTGAGGGTTACAGCTAATACGCTCTTGCACCCACGTGCATGAAATACGTAGACGTTAAGCAAACACAATTCTCTTCTTTCTTTCCTTTTCTTTAAGCATTGTAAGGGTTTCTTCTTAAACATCTGCAGTTRTCTAAGCTGCATATCTTGCTCTCCTAAAGGCAGAAAGTGTGGTTAAAAAAAAAAAAAGTGTGTTTGTATGTGTAGCTATATATATAAATAAAATATATCCCTGTTTTCTATTTCAGTTCTGTTTAGGGAAGAGCAGTTTTGAGTATTGAAATAATGCAAGCTGAACATTTTTCTAATGAGCATCATTTTATTTGAGTCAGAAATACTGAAATAGTGCACATTACACAGGTCAGCAACTAAAGCCCAATTACATACTTATTTGTAAATTGTCCAATTGCAAAGGGGCAGCAGTCAGCTTTTCTTTCCCAAACTAGAGTGTCTCTTAGGTATATATTTACAATTCCTACACCAGCTTCATAAGCATAAAATGAGATCCACGTCTCATAGTTGCCTTGAGGGTTTTCTAGATTGGGAATGGACTTTGTTTTCCAAGTTCGTCTCTAATCCAATAAAGAGGTTTAAAGCATTACTATAAAAGAATAGATATAAAAATACAATTAATGAATATCGGATAATGCTGACAAACAAGTGAAGAAACATTTTTTTTAATCTTCAGTGATGGCAGTCTGAATCAGGATTTAGCTCAGAGCAAATTGCCACTCTAAAGCATTCAAAAATAATTTGCCAAGACATAAAAAAAAAAAAAGAGAATTGCTTAAAATAGTGATGTTAAGAAAAATCAACAAATGACATCAAACCAAGAAAAACTTCCAGTTCTTTTTATTTGTTTACTGGCTTTTTATTTCCTCTTGGGAAACTCTGAAGCCAGATTTTCAGCCTATCCTTTGCAATTATGGGAACCCGGAAAGATTAGTTTTTAAATGCAAGCCAAGTTTCTCAAGAAGAAACACRACTCCAGGAACTGGGACTTTAAGAAAAAGAGCAAATGCCGCAGTATTTGAGATGGCTTTGTTGACTTTTGACTTTCCCACAGGCCAGAAGAGCCATGGTCCTTGACAAACAAAGATGACGGTGCATGGCTCCCACTAAGATCCGCTTGTGAATGGCCTGATGCTGGCAGCTGTAGGTGCGAAACGCTGCGTGTTATCAGTCCCTGGCTGAGCAGTGACAAAGAGCTTTGAGGGCAGCATGTAATAATGGTGAGAAGGCATGAGAGGCCAAGCACTGCACGCCAGGCTCCGTCGTTCCAGTTTGTCCGTGTTTTTTAAGTAGTAGAGCATGGAGCTATGTGAGAAACGAAGGGTGGAGCTGAGGAGTTGCATGAGTAACATCTGCAGGACTGGGCCTGATCCTCTTCCCACTGAAATCAACAGGGATCTCGCCAGCCCCAGCACTGGGACCAGGATCTGTGCCAGCAAAGAAAAGGGAAACCAATTAGGCTCTTCCTATGGCCTGCTCAAGGAGAAAGTATTTTAAAAAAAAAAAAAAAAGGGGCACAAATTGGTGAAAATAAATGATACTATTAAAATAGACGCTTTTGCTAATACCCATAGGGACATGTTTTGTAAGCAATGTCATTAGTTCTGCCAGTCTTCCTTCAGACGTGCGGGAAGCTTGGCGCCTGGTTGTAGGAGTCAGTCTCTGGGTTTGGAGGTGTGGGACATGAAGAACTGGAAGAGGAGATAGACGGCCACTGGCATCTCTGTGGCGGGGTTGCCATGAGGGCAGGGAACATGTTTTTCTCAGCTTAGGAATGTTGCGTTGCAGCTTTAAAAAATTTGGAAATACCATCCTCATGACCTGGATCTTTTCCCTAAGCTTTTCCTTTCTTTTCTTCTTTTTATTACAGTTAATCTTATTTCTAAATACCAATTTTCTTTCCCCCAAGGAATTTAGTAGGTAATGGCATCTTTACCTCTTTCTCTACCCCAGTTAAGTTTTTGAGGTGGTTTTTCATTTCTGAAGAGGGCTTTTTGGGTTGTGTTTTTAAGTATGGTAAATTAGAGTAGAAATAGGTCAACCAATTAGTAACTGCTGGTTTGCCTTTAAAAGCAAATCACATTAAAAATGATTCTTCGTATTTCTCAGTGTATGTGCCAGCTATGTGTAATATTAGCTTGTGGTAGTAGCAATGGGTCATTTGGGGCAAGGGAAAACAAACCCTCTGGAATCAGAAGTGAGAGCAGAGTAAGGAAAATAACGAAAGCACATGTAATTATTTCCTAAAAAAATGTAGTGCTCCAGTGAGGTTTCAGGAATCCTGCATGTAGGACAGTTGCAGCTTTGAACCTTAGTGTGTTTGGAAAATTGCTTACCTTGCTAGCACAAGCATAACTCATTGACTGATTTGAGAACTTTTCTGTTTAAACTAAATAAAGAGAAAGTTTTCCTATTCACTGTTTTGTCACTGTCAGCTTGTGGGCCATAAGCAGAGCTGTTACAGTGCTGGCACACCTGAAAACATGCTTTTATATTATCTGGAGAGTTTTTCAGGTATCAAATCAGCTTGTAGTGATAATACCCACACTGTGTTAAAGCAAACTTAAGGGTAAAACGTAGGTACTTGGCATTCCTCAGGCTATAAAGCTGTATGTTTTACTGCTAAAATTTTGTCTCCCTCCTCCAGCACTGTTCGTTTTGGGTAATCTTAAATGTCACAAGGTGCTTTTCCAAAATTGACCGCGATGATTGCGTTGAGCCTTTTGAAAGACAAATCTCATTCGTAAAGGAAAGATTATCAGTGACTTGTTTGCTATACTTCTAAAAATTGCTTGACATGTATTTCTGAACTGGTTGGGGAGCTCCTTTAAACTCGTACTCTGAAGTTCTCTTAGTTAATGACTGCAGCTTCGTCTGCACTAGAAAATGGTACGTCAGCGAGGGTTGTGCGTAAATCACTCTCCTAACACATTCAGCTGTGCCAGCAGAACCTGGAGGGTAGATGGAACTATTTAAAAAAAAAAAAAAAAAAAAATTTTTGCTGGTGTAGCTTGTTCCTTCCAAGAGACAGGTTTAAACTATACTGTCTGAGGGGTTCTTCGCTCGTATAGGCTGTGTAGGGGTAAGAGACAGTTACCTGCATAACTTTATGAACTCCATTAAGTGCTCTCACACTAGGAGAAATATTTCCTGTCACCAAGACGGCCTGTTTTCAGAAACCCTTGCCAGCTTTACTTAGACCCAAGCAATACCGATTTAATGTCTTTTTAGAAGTGAATTCATTTAAGTTAGTGGAGTTCCCTCCTTGTCCTGATGAGTTAAAGGGCATTTCTTACAGTCAATCTGATCAGCAGAATATAAGTTGCAACCTGATCTGGATTCAGTGCTGACCTGGCTTTGGGCACAGCATCAGACAAGGCACTTCCCAGGGCCCCTTCAGCCTGAAGGATTCAGTGGCTCTGGGCAGGGCTATGCCAGTTCATGGGCGATGGTGCAGCATGTGCTGTATGCATAAGAATGACTTATGTAGCCTTCACAGGTGCTGGCAAGGTGATCCAAGAAAATTGCCTGAATGGACAAAAAAAAAGATCTTTTGTATCATAGATGCTTTCTGAGTGCCCAGATCTCTCTTCTGCTTCATCTGGTGATCACTATGGTTCCTCTGCACCTTGCCATCCCTGGCAGGTTTCAAAGGTGTAGGGCTAGCAGTAACAGCACTGTTAAACTCTAAGTGTTGTTACAGTTCCTGTTGGTTTTCCCATGTTGTATCTTTGCCATGCAGCGGTACATGCCATGTAGAACATCTGTGGTCCATCTACCATCCCTCCCTTGCACTCAGTAACCTCAGTGAGTTAGCAGTGTGAAGGAAAATGGTACAACGTTTCCCAATTCCTCTTTCAGTGTTCAGAAGATTTGGGGTTTTTTTTTTAGGATCTTTTCTTTCTCTGTGGCACACAGGTGATCATCCACATGGATTTGCTGAGCGTGGTCATGGGGGGTTACGGAGGAGATCTCTCATCTCCTGCTTCTTTGTCACTGTGCTGGCACCACTTATGTTCCCAATAGTGTGGTGCCTCCGATTTCCTGTCTCTACATGCCAGATCATGGGAGCTAGACAGTCAGCAGCGCTGTACTGGGGCCAGAGCCAAAGAAGAGGAGCAAAAGACGTGAGCAAAATTCTTTCCTTGGGTGAAGCTCTGCACTAGGGGTCCTAGGTTATTGACTTGGAATGACTAACCCAAGTCTTTCTAGCAATTTGAAGGTGGGGCTTGTAACTGGAAGCCCTCCTGTACCCTCTTTTTTACACTCTCCTATTCCAACAGTGTTGCCATTTGAGCTGGTTTTAAAKTCTGTGGAGTCTGCAGGACTGTGAAGAAAATCCTGGAACTCCTGTCTTGCTGTCCCAGTGCTCCACCGTGCACTCAGATTTCCCATTTTGTTTGCCAACTCATTCTGAGACTAAAACCAACATAAAGACCCAGCATGTTCCATGTGAACACTCAGGTCCTGCAGGAAAAAGTTCTGCAAAGCAATCTGAATGGTAACAGSAATGATGGCTTATTTTTGGACTTCAAAGACACTCAGCAGTAATTTGGAGACTATGAAAGTCTGGAATTGATAGCACTGCACTAGCAGTAGCCACGCAAGGTTCTCTGCAGAGTTGCAGTTCTGGTCAGCTGGACCCTTGTGTAAGCTGCAAAAACAAACGATGGTGTAGGTATTGCTCAAAGTGCCTCACACTGGCAGAATTTCATTTTTTGTTAATGGAATTTATCTGTTCTGTGATCCAGTGCAACTTGAGAGAGAGAGCTAGTTGTGCTGCCCGCTGTTTTTGAAACTCCATTTACAAGATCCCCAGCCACTACAGGGAGCTGCTTTACAGCTAGCATGGCACAGGCAGACTGCCCTGTTTCCGACTCTCATCCTGGAGGTTTTTTCCAGATCCTGCCTGTTCCCCGCAGGTCTCCCTTAATTGCTGACATTCTGGCTGGCCCTTTGTCTGATGACTGGCAGACTGTCACCAGAACCCTCATCTCAAATCCATCAGAGGAGTAGCAAAACTCAGCTCACTTACAGGGACTGTTCCATCCTTTCTTTTGTGACCTGACTTAAACCAGAGTTTTCAGTATTGAAGATTGGTTAGCAATTCTTTTAATGGCATGGGAATGCTTGTCTGAGAATAGGTTCATGGTTATGCTCTTATGATCCAAAACAGACAGAAACATGGGTCTGTGTGCATCTGGTTGGGTTAGTAGGTTGTAGAGCTTTTGGTTCATTTGGTTTTGGGTGGTATGGTTGGTTTTGTTTTACTTTGAGATGCCACTTGAAAAGAGATTTGTCCTAATTTAACAATAATCCATGATCTGGAGGCAAATATATGTTTGATGATGCCCTAGTGTTTATAGAATGATTAGTTTTTTATTTTTGACAGGTCTTTCATGTGATAGGATCTGTGCTTTGGGGCTGCACTCTTTGCAAAACTGAGAATGAAGAAGCTCTACAGGGTTTAAGATAAATCAGTCTCATTTTCCTCTTGCCTCCCATGGTGAATTTGCTCCCGTGGTGGTTGCATAAGGCAACCCAGCTGAGCAAAGCCTCAATAAAAGAGAAGAAGCTTGCTACTTGCTTTCTGTCAACTTGCCACACTCTTTCTGTACGTGCTGCTCTACACCACTGTAAATAGCTTCCAAAACTCCAGCAGTCCTTTCTCCCATATGCCTTTGCTTGTTAGCATGGCCGAAAGGCTTTTGTGCTACTGCAGCACAGCTTGTCCGCTGATACTGCATGGTAGAAACCAGTTTATTATCAGTGTCCTTTTTGATACTTTGGTAGCCCTGGCCGGTTACACGTTTCTGCTCGTGGAAAAGGAGTGAATTGGATATGTGGAAATGTGAGCAATCACAAGCTTGGAGTTGGGCAGCCTCACTTGAGGCATTTCCACTGAGGGCCAGGCTCAGGGCTCGGAAGTCTTTGGGAGGAATCTGGAAATCCTTCGCTGGAAGGGCATGCGAGAATCCAAGGCAGCATTATTTTTCCAGGATGCTGGATACAAGTAGCCCATCAGAATAAGGAACTTTTCACCAATCCTCATTTACCTTACATTCAGAGCGTGTGCCCTGTAGGACTGGAAATCGAGACCGTACTTTAACAGGTTGCAAATGAGCAGGTTTTAGGCAATTTGGATCAGGTGGTGTGCAAGGCTCACCGCATCAGTGGCACAATCCCTCTTCCAAGTAGAACTGACTCACAGCTGCCCAGCTCCTCCATTATACACGGTGTGGGTTTCCTGCTGTCCCACACTGGAGGCAGGAGGCAGGATAGCATGACAGCTCTGGCTTGCAAAGAGCTACTTTTTTGCTATGTTTCTACATTGTTTGCTCCATCTAAGTTAGTGAGGTACCTGTTTTATAGTGGTGGGTACAGCATGAGCCTACACTGGCATGCTTTAGCTACCTTCCTACATACTTGCTTTCATCCAAGTTGTACAGTATGAGGAAAGACTTGGCATTGTCTTCCTGACTTACCAAATCTTGTATTAGTCATGTCTTTGG
The DNA here is from genome assembly GCA_035582835.1 of Phoebastria nigripes. Taxonomy (NCBI): domain Eukaryota; kingdom Metazoa; phylum Chordata; class Aves; order Procellariiformes; family Diomedeidae; genus Phoebastria; species Phoebastria nigripes. The sequence goes on along the minus strand of JAYKAV010000256.1, from coordinate 20,383 downwards.
GAGATGGTGGCAGTTCTTCACCTCCCACGCATAGCCTAGATATAGTCTTTACCGGGCTCAATATGGATTAAAAAAAAAAAAAAAAAATCCTAATTCTTCGGCTTCTTTAACTGCAAATGGAAATAATTCATAAATGTTACAGTTTTGTTTTTCTGATGAGAACGGTAGCCTATGCTATCAACGGTATTTTTTGCTTCCCTTCCCCCTCTTGCTGTTGCGGTAGGGCGAATTGCATCATTTTTAATAAGATTAGAGCTATTTGCATTTTAAGGTGTTCAGGGTATTAGCTGGCGGTGTGTCAGTTTAGTCTGTCTGAGCTGGCTTTGGTCACCTCCCATAAAGGTTAGAGAGTTCAAAAATATTGTGCCTTGTTGAACTGAGAGTCTAGACATGTCTGGAGAGATCCTTAGTTTTCAGGGTTTGTCTAAGCTGTATTTCAATAGGGGTGTGAAAGCTACCAAAAATGACAAGCTAACACAAAGGTTTGAAAGTCATTTGAGTACTGTGTGGGTGAGAAATGCCTGTATCTCTACTCTTTAGTCAAGGAACAGTAAAAGGGCACACATTAAAAAAATAAAGAGCACTGTCAAGCAAATAAAAGGCCCTTTATTTGTGTGTAGAAATGGAGAAGGAGTTTGGGGTTGCTCCTGGCTTTACTGTAGAAACTGAGGTGTGCCGTTCAGACCTCTGTGTGCCAGGCTGTAGTCCTCTGTCCGCATTCGGCCTGATGCGTGCAACCTTTCCTGGATGTGAGCCAGGTGACAGCCTTCCCTAAGGCTTCAGGAATGAAAGAAAAGAGCAATAAATATGCAAAGTATTATTCCCGCAAGACTGCATGCTTTGCTACTTCTGGAGGCCCAGCTGACGGCGGTGGCCCCATGCTCCGTGCAGCCGTGGCCATCCTTCTGTCCTGCTCAGGTACCTTCCCTGTGTGCCACCTTTCTGTTCAAGAGGGCTTTCTCTGAAGACCCCCAGTTCTCTGCCTTGAAAAGGCCTGTTCCCTTTTCTCCTCCTATTCCAGTGAACCTCTTTTGCCCTTTGAGGGGAAAAAAGCATATTGTCCAAGAACATGGTTTTCAGGGGAGGATCTCAAAACGAGAAGCAGTACTGCTCCTATACCAAAAGCTCTCTTGAATCGTGGAGAGGTTAATGGGTCTTAACAGAAGTTGGACAGTTGCCTGAGCCTTGACAGATGCTGCTGTGTATTGTGTGCTCTCTGTAGGAGTCCCTGTATGCTGGGGTCATCTTACCTTGTGTGGGTACTTTGAAGCAGTGGTTGAAGTAGGAATGCTTAAGGATATGCCACAGAGAACGGTTTTGCGGTTGCTGACAGATGGACAAAACACTGGAGTTACACACCGTTTTTCTCCCCAAAAAGCTTGCGATTTCTCAACTAGCAGATGAAGTAACCTGGGAAGAGGACAAAGGAACAGTACCATAAGCAAAATATCCCTGTTGAGGTTTCCTAGAGAGGAATTTATGCACAACAGGAGCTATTTGGTTTTGCAAGTTTCTACAGGCAAATTATATTCTTGACCACTCTTCAGTTCTCCTGATAGTTGGAGTATTTCAAAGCTCTGATTCCTGGAACTGTATAAATAAGAATGTCAAGTTCCATTAAAAAAGATATAGTAAAGCATGTTTCTAGCCTTCCTGACTGCAGTCTAAATCTTTAAGGTATGGCCTTAGTAAATTCAAATGTTTCTAAACAACAGAAAACAATGGAAATGTATTTTTTTAGTCTTGGGATTAACTTCAAGTGGGCAATACTAGAATTCTCAAACCTTCATGATCAGTAGTGCTAAAGGCTCTTGAAGGATTTAACCGCCTCAGCAGTTATGTTTAATTGGAAGTGTGGAGAAAGAGAGCAGCCAGTTTATTTCCCTAGTTATTTAGGCACCATTGGTGATATATTTGTGGGTTTGTATATTTAATACATTCTTTGATGTTTTCCCTTATGCATCTTTTTATCATATAAATAATGTCCTTGTTTCTTAGTGTTTGTTGTTAGTGTGTGCAAATACATTCATCTTTTGTTTCACCCTTCCCTAGTGACCTGTTACATTTAGTTATAGGATATGCAGAAAGGAAATAATTAGTCTAACTTTGATCTGCCCTTGAAATTGCGCTGTGCTTTTAAACTACTGTAGAAGAGGAACAGTAAGTTTGTTTCTGCTCTCCTCAGCAACAAAGCACAGAGTGAATCTAGGCATTGTAAACTATTGTCTTACAATAGCCTAAAGAGCCACTTTTTAACAAATGAGTTGTAGATGGAGACTTTTCTTTCCAGCACGGAGATGCTGCAGATAGGGCAGTGGTGTGCCAGGAGCTCCTGAACTGTGAAATCAGAAGAGACCATTAGATCATCGCTTCTGAGCAGCTGCGTGGGTGCCTGTTTCATCTCACCCACTTACTTTCATATAGTCCCTCACCTTAATTTGTTGGGTTTTTTTTTTCCACTTTTTTACATTGAAGCTTAGTTTGTCATTGATTCATTTCTGCATACCTCTATGGCTTTTCCTTTTTTTTTTTTTTCTTTTTTCATTTTGGCATTCTGCTTGGCACTGCAGGAGCAAATTATTAAAGGTTCCCTGCTCCAAGGTAGCTTTGGGGGAAAAAAAAAAAACCTGCCAGAAGTTATTTGAAGTGGGCTGTGAAATTTTCAAACTCTTACGGGAAAACCACGTATAGTTTTCTGTTCCTGGTCTCCATAGTCTGGAAGGAAAGCAAAGTTTGGGTGATAGAACAAAAATTAAACAGCTTTGAGATTTGTTTTTTCCAGCTGCTGGTGGTGAAGGAGACTCTTGGGTAGTATGGCCACAGCATTTGAACTGTGTGTCCGTCTAGTTCATTTGCTTTTACTTAAGTTGAACCTTTCAGTTTGCCTTTTTGGTTTTTTTGAACCTTTAATTATTTCCCAGTGTGTGTTGTTTTTTGAGACACCAGAAGTACTGAAAGATAGGTAATAGGAAGATAAGAAACAGCTTTATTTCTGTTAGTATCTGGACCTTGTTTTCACCGTTTCTTTTACTGCACAGAAAAAAAGAGAGCAGAAAGCATTTGGAATACAGAAAATACAATGGGTGCTAATTTCTCTGCTACTTCCCTTAGTCTGGCTGTGCGTTTACTGTGTATGGCTTGGTGGGAGATTGTCCTAGTGCAACAGAAGGCTGTCTTGGTGATTCAGTAGGTGGTCCCTGATATATGGGAAATAATATTTGCTGTCAAAATCCTAAAAAGGCTTCATTCGGGGTGTGGGTTTTTTTTTTGGCTAGGCAGCTGTTGAGCTAAGAATACCCAGAATTTTGTGCAGTGGATGTGAGCATTTTACTCCTTAATCTCACCTCCTGGTTCCTAAGCAATTAATCTTTTTTGTTGTAGTTCCAGACCTCAAGATCGTAGATGTAAGGACTGTCTTTTTTTAATTACGCAGTGCTCAGGCCACTGCAGTTGTGATTCTTGATTGGAGGATCTTTATGTTCCTGTAGTACAAATAAATGGTGAGAATGAACTAATTTTACCAAGATGTTGTTTAACAAGCATGGATGAAATGTGAAACCAAGGTCTTTGTAGATCGTCATAATTAAAGATCCCACTGTATAGTTTGTATTATTTTTCATTATTATTTTTATTTGGATTATCTATTATTGCTATTGAGTGATGGTTTCCAGTCCAGTTCAAGTATTTTTGTTTCTTTTATCTATTAGCTGTGTGTATTTCCTGCCCAAAGCCRTCATGTTGTTGCTTTAAGATGACAACATCCCCTGTGCTGTACCCCAGAGCTAGATGCAGTAGTATATAAAAGTGTCTTTACACACTTCACACTATTATGATGCTAAATTATTTAGGTTTTTCAAAAGGCATTTAGTCCTCTGCTGAAAGGGGATTCAAATGTGTACAGCAGTGGTAGCTATTACTCAATGTATGTTTGTCCATAAATGCATATGAAAGGTAGAGATGTTAATTTTAGTTTCAGTCAGTCTACCAGGCTGGAAACTGAATGTAAATCTGAGTATGTATCTCTGTTGTATTTTGCCTCTAGCAGCTTTTAGAATCACAAATGCACATTTTTAATGACTAAATGTAACATTAACAGAGAGCCATTCTGCCCCAATTGTTTCATCGGAGAATGGACTTGCTAGAGACTGCTTTTAAGTAGCCATGTCTGTCTAATCAAGGTTTCCCCCTTTCCCTTGAAAAAAAAAAGAATGTTAGAGAAAATGAGATTATTAATTTCTGTGCAAACTTCGGAGTGGCAGCTAGAATGCAAAGTAAAAGGAAGAGGTCATGTTGTATGGCTGCACGAAAGACACTTTCCTCCAGGAACTGGTATTTTTGCTCAGCCCTACCACAGGTGAGCAGGAGGCTGTACGGAAGCCCTGGGGCTGGGACCCAACTGTGGTGTCGCGATGGGTAACCTGCTGCATTCTCCGGGCGCGGGTGTGGAAAACACCGGCAGTGGTGGAATACTGTAAAGGGTGAAGGGGCACCATTAGGTTATTATATTTTTCTTCCAGTTTTTAAATAAAACCCTGCTGCATTTTAGGAAATGAACAGCGAAACAAAAACATTTTGGAAAGCCACCGTAGCCTTTCTCTCTGTTTTGTATTTCTACACTCCCTAAACATGGGGCGCCACTTTGCTGGACATTGGGGCTGGGAGCGCAGGCTTGGCGGTGTTGCTGCCTCATGCTTGCTCTTTGCAGCTGCGATTTGGAGAGGGCCCATGCCTAGATGGTGGGACCAGCCTTGGGCTGAGGCACCCGGGGGATGAGCAGCTTCCCCATGTCAGTGGGGACATGGTGGTCCAGCATCCGCTCCTCTCCCCCCTCATGCCGCAGCAGGGAGCTTGCGGCTTGCAGAGAGCGGGAGGATACTTGGCGTTATCCTGCCTATACCTCCGGGCAATTTCTGCAAAGCAGCTTGCCTGTGGCATCTTGCTCCTGTGTGAGGAATGGGTTGGACAGGCTTTGGGGTTTGGGGGGGTCTATAAGGGGAAATGGAGCTTGGCCAGCTAGAAGACTCCATGTGGCATCAGCTCCTGGCACCTTCCCGTTCCCTTTTCTTTCCCAGTAATGTGAAACTGATCATCTTAAATGAAGAGGTTAATGTACACGATTAAAAAAAAGAGAAAAAAGTACACTGCAAGGTTGATGTGAGAAACGGCAGAGAAGCTCTTGACCGACCCGAGGACAAGGGCGATTCAGAAAGCCGTGCAGCCAGCTGGTGATGAGATAAAGCGTAAGGGATCGTCCCTTCTCTGTCCCGCCTATGCCGGCAGGTTGGGAGGTCTTTGCTAGGCGAGGCATCCTGCCAGCTCCCTGAAAGGAAGGCTTTCCGGGGAGGTCAGGGCTTTCACACTGCTGCGCCCTCTGACCAGGCTCATGTGGGGAATGGAAGAGACCTGGGGCGAGAGGCAGCACAACYGCGTTTAATGGTACGACCTTAAAGGAAGAGGAGTTGGAAAAGCCAAAGATAAAGATGGCCCAGAACATCCTTACGGCTGCCAAGCCTAAAATTAGATGCAGGCTAGGCTTTGTTTTCCTTGCAGGCTCACATGCCGCATGCGTCTTCCCCCAGTTGGCCTACTCGGTGAGGACGGCGAGTGCTGACGCTGAGGAGCACTTGACTCCCTGGGAATAGGTTTCTTGTGACTTTCTATACTCCCCGCCGTCACACGATGGGAGCAGCCGGGCAACACGGCAGAGCTGCCGTCACGTGCCAAAGCGTTGTTGACTGCAGGGAGGATAAAAAATTATTATTGGTGACCAGATGAGGTATTAAGTGCAGAGCTGACGTTAGGAGTCCATGCACATGACACAATTCACAGTGTCACTTACACAGTGGTTTAAAATGTGGGCAGTGGATCAGGAACAGGCAGCAGAAGGATGCTGGATACCACATCCTACACGCATGTTGTAACCCTTCCTTCAGAGGCTGTCACGTTTTGGCAGGGCACCTATTAATAGTTATGCCTAAAAAATCCACTTTTGCCAGGTGAAAAAAACAAAACAAAACAAAACGCATTTGGGCATAGCTTGGCCATTCTGGGTGGGCCAAAACAACATTGAAAGCATATACTTGGGGCTGCACTTCTGTGCAAATACGGTTTGATTCTCATGTCAGCACAGTAAAATGGAGTGGTGTGACCATATAGTCACTACTGTTTAAGATGGTGTATCTGTTAAGCAGACATGCTGTTAAATCAGACTCACTCTGTGAGCTCTGAAACAGGCTATCTTAATTTTATTCAGAATTCGCTTAGCACTGTTGTATCCACATTATGCAGCATAAAAGCATGTTAGATACGTGCTCGCCTGGGAGCCCTTGACTGAGCAAGAGCCTTTCTGATCAGTTTGCCAGGTTGCTACCAACTCTGTATGAGACTTGGGCAGTTTTAGAGGCAAGGAGTACAGGTAAACCAGGCTGCAATGGTACTTTCAGCTTCTCTGCTAGCTGCTGTGCAAGGGACTGATCGGCGCAGGACATTTCAAGAATGCAGAATTCAGTGTTTCATTTTGCTTCTCCCTGCCTGTCCTTCTGTTTCCTCCGGCTGCTCAGGGAAAGCAGCGGTTTTACAGCTGCCTTCTTTAATCCCCTTTGACTGGACTGCTATTTTAGCCGAGCGGTACCTACATTATAGGGACGGAGAGGCACCGAGTATAATGCTGCACCAAGGGTTTTACACTTGTCTCCTTGCTTGCTGCGCAGCCAGGATAAGTCGTAACCGTTTCTCCAAATCCCTGTGAGTTTTTCTTCAGAATGAAGTGATTAACTTCTGCTGTAAACTTCCCCTTGTCTAGGGCATCCAGGCCTTGCGCTGAGCTTGACAGCATTCAAGATCTCCTGCCCACATAGACTATTAGGTTCTGCTTATCCTTCGTTTCCACTGCTTGGTGAAATATTAGATAACGGGGAAAGAGCTTATCTTACATGCGTCTGAACTGACAAATATGGCAGCCTTTCAGTAAAAAGGCTAATGCAGACGAGGCCTTTTTCCTGGCTAGAATAAGAATGAGGCCGGCGCTTGTCTTCTGCCGCTGACAACGGTCAGATGCGTGCGGCATGATTTCCATAGCATCCAGACAGTCGGAGCACCTAATATCTACCTGTCTAGTCAATACATCAGCTTTGCTAGAGCGAGGAGCTGAAGTTTGTCATTGAGGCGGGTTTCTAATGCAGCACGAATGGATCTTTCAGCCGTACCCCAGGGTAAACGTTGTAAGCCGTGCAAATTTATTTACCAGCAGTGACAAATAACTGTGTCAGTCACTTTTGTTTTCTTCCCTAAATAAGATGTTCTCTATAAATGCCCTTATGGATTTAATTTTTGTAGCTTTAAGCTAAGGGGGGAAGGGGAAAGGGGGGGACTTCCTGCTGTTTGAACAGGTTAATATTAGTGTTTATTTCCCTCTGTGTTTCTGCACATAAAAAATTAGTTTAAGTTTGGACTCGATGATCTTAAAGGTCTTTTCCAACCTAAATGATTCTATGATTCTAATAACCTTCAGAGGGACGCATTTCAGGATTTAACAATTGGAGGGTAGAAGCTGGGAAACATTGTCCTGGTATCAGTATTGGGGGGAGTTTGGCTTGAAAGCATAGCTGAGAAACAGGTCTTCACTGTGCCGGGGCTACCTGGAGGGGGAAGAGGAGCGGAAGGAGGGGGCTGCTTTGCCCACGGGGCACTGAGCAAGGCCTGTTACTCATTTCAGAAGTTTCTTGGCTCATCTCAGGCATAGAGCTGTGCTTGAAGTTTAACACTTCCATTTTGAGAAAGAATACTCACTGTTATAATGTGGCATATTTCTGCATTGCATTCATGCAGTTATTTTGGGAAATTGTTTTCCCAGCTGTAAATCCTAAACTGTACATTCGCTCTCGAATTCTCAGCCACCACCTAAAACCCAAATTGTCTGACAGCCCATAAAGCTGGGGATCTAGTGGGAGAAACCGGTAGCCTTTTTAGAAATGAAGGGAGAGAAGTTAATGGGTGGCTCGCTGCAGTACGGCGAAACACAAGTGTGCTCTGGATGGAGGAAGTGGAAAGAGTTGTTAGTTGGGCACGCCAGACACACCTAGACAGCATCCTGAGCTGCTGCCAACCCACAGGGGGGGTTTGGACCTTTTCCAGGCTTTGTTCCTGAAAATAAGTTGTTCAAGATGGGAAACTTTGAAGATTGCATTGACCAGTGAGCCGTGTCTGTGGGTGTGCGCTTTAAGGGAGAGAATTCAGGCTTCGGATTTGGGCTAGAGGCTCATGGAGAAAAAGCTGTGATCAAAGTTTAGCCTACATTTCATTTGTTTGCAGGAGGTGGTCTGCAGTATTTTTGTTGTTTCTTCMTTATAAGTGGGATTTATTCTGGTCTCAGAAATTGAGAAAGGGCTGTCGATCGATTGTTTAGTTTAGCTATTGACTTGCTTTGTAGCTGCAATTCATATAAAATGATCGCCTCTGTATCTATTTCACAGGAGCAGCACGTGAAGAAATTAAGTAACATCTATAAACCATTCAGAATATGTAAAACAATGGATATATGCTAACTATTATGTTAGTTATTTAATGCTTTGATAGCCATGTTGCAAAACAAATGAGGAGGTGGGGATATCTTTTGGAACAGAATATACTGCAGTGCCTGCCTTGATCTGCATTAGACATCTGCACTGTGAAGTACAAGTGATGCTGAAAGATGCACTGAGAAAACAAACGGGTTAGAGTACTGTCGTGTTAGAAATGACAAAATGTGTAGGCAATAGAGAAACTAAAACTACTTCCGTTTCAGGCAGAATTGTAAAGTATTAACTGAAGAAATATAGCAGAAAAGATAAAATATGAACATTTTGGAAACTGGGACTCAGACAGTTCTTTATGTGACAGAAATTCACACTGTGCTAAAAAAAAAAAAGCAACCTTTTTTTTTTTTTTAGCAGAAAAACAGACCCTCAAAATTTTCCAATTTAACACTGGGAACCACAACTCTTACCTCGAAAAGTAAAAAAAAACACCTTCCTGAAAATTTTTGGAGGTGTTCAGGAGGTTTAAGCTGGCTTTGAGGAAGACACCTACAATGGACAAAAAGTCCTAGTCTGAACTTTCAGAGCAAGAAATATGAGAGGACATGAAGGAAAAATGCCAGAGTCCTTTTAAATTCAAAATGTCTAAGCCATCTGCCCAAAAAAGGAGAGATTCAAGCTGAGAGCCAGTTTGGGTTGTATGACAGATTCATGTTCCTTATATGCACAACCTTGGCTTGAGCAATTCCCTTCTTCCCGTCTTCTGTGTGTAAAACAGAAACCAGATATATTGACAGCAAGGTAAAGTTATTTGACGTGTCTAAAAAAAACAGGATGAGTGCTGGAAAGGGTGTGCCTTTTCTAATTAATTTAGCAAAACTGTGCTAATACAATGACATGCAGCTTCCAAGGCAGGAAATACGGCAGGTAAGGTATCAGCAGCAACTCAGCCTCGCCATCCTTAGTGTCGTATGGCAACGTTTCTCAGACTTCATCCATGAGCCATCAGTGATGGGTGCACTGAGATTTCTCCCATAAGACCCTTTTGTGTACCTACTGCAGCCAAGGGATCGGATCCCTGAGAAGAGAGGTGGGCCGGGAAGCTCTTGCTGTAGGGTGTAAACTTTGTGAGGGAAGTAATTGCAAGTTTGCGCTGCGCTTGGTTGAGACTACAGAAATAGGAGTGGCGTGGGATGTATGGGGAGTATATACTGCCCTGCCTGAGGGCAGGGGCTGTGCAGCCAGGTCTTTGCCACATGCCACAGGGAGTTTGTATGCATGGTCCTCGTGGTCTGGTGTGCCCGGGCATTGTGGATGGGAGAGGGGGTGCGCGTGTGCACGTAGGTATTTGATGAAGTCCAGCGCGCAGCGTATGGGGGAGGCTGAGATACCATGTGCAGGTGGCCAGCATATGCCTCCAATGTCAGATACATCCCAGATCCTACGCGCTCACTGAATATGCATTGCCCTGGCAAACTGCACACTCTCACGAGTCGTTTGTCTGGGACTTCTGAATGGCAGAAAGCCTGGTCTGAGCTGCTATGCAGATCAGGATGCCAGGCGTCCTGAAATCCCGGACAAATCCCTTTAGCGCTTTTGGTAAATCTGCAACTGGGATTTACCATTGTGACAGCACATCCTAAGTGTGGTAAAAATACCTTGTCTCCCAGCATTGCAAACCTGACTCACGTCCCACAGTTAATGGGTGAGCAGTCAAGGCTGTTTCTTGAATCGTTGCACAAATGCATGAAGCAGTCCCAGTGGCAGGGGGTCACAAAGCCGCATTGCAAAGCGCATGCCTGGCTCAGGCCGATTCTCTGCAGCTTTGGCTTAAAACTCAGCAGATCAGAAGCATGGCAGAGACCCCTGATCTCAGGCCGAAAGGGATGACTGAGAGACCTCTCTGCCCTTTGCTTCTCCAGAAGGCTGCATCTGCCCTGCGCTTGCCTGGAGGCAGTCTGGAAGGTGTGCTGTGAGGGCAGTGTCCCCTCCTAGGCTGGGTGGAAAGCACAGCCCTCTCCCTGGAGGCTGCATAACAACTTGGTTTTATTTGGCTTTAACCCTTTACCTTAATCCTAATGAAAACCATGTTTTTAATTAAAAATTAGGACCGCGCCAAATTTGAAGCATCAGTAGTTTTGCTACCCCAATGGGGTAACGTGGAGAAGTGAGAGGGAGTGAATGTGCTTTTCCCGCTCTGTGTGTGCATGCATACGTGGGAGAGTGCGGTTTCTCTGTAACCTTGAAAACAAGTATCTTACTCTCAAAACTTCCTCTCCAACAAGGAGAGTCACCCAGAAAGTCTCGCCCCACCCAAATGGGGTGTAATGGTATCTCTTTAGTGGGCTACACAAAAATGCTACCGGTGAGTCAGTACAGTGTCGGATATACAGTCGCCCAGAGTGGGAACATAGGATGAAGTAGTTTGAAATGCAGCCTCCCGTCCAAAAATACCAGCCAACCAACTGTAAGATACATTAACTGTCAGTTCCCAGTGTGTCTGGTGAGATTTCAAGCAGATTTTGGTTTTTGCTGTTGCACACAGGAAAATGCCATTGCAGCCGCTTGGGGCGGGCCTTTTGCTCATTGAGAAAGGGCACCCGTCCATTTGCTACTGGGCAGATTTTGAAAATGCACCTTTGTGATTTAGGTGCTCACGTGTCATCTTCAAAAGTAGCTTAGCAGCCCAGATTTCATATGGTACTGGTATCAGGCAGCGTGTGAAGACTGAAGTGAGTGAGGCCATGCTCTGTGGAAGCGCTGCGTAGGTGCTGCTGTGGTACCAAGAGAGAGAAGAGTGGGGACGGGCAGGGAGAGCTGAAGGGACTTCCCTTAGGTCACTAGCAGGTCTGTGATAGAGCTGGAGAGAGAAGCTGAGTCTCAGTCTGATCTCGTAGCTAGTAGACCACGCATCTCCTTAAACATCTCCTATGCCATACATTTGGGGCAGTCTTGTATGTTCTGTATGCAGGGTCGTTTTTCCTTTTCTTTCTCAGTCCCTGAAGTCCTCCTATGAGACACTTCCAAGTTTAATTGTACCATACCCGATCCAGTATTACGCTGGTAGTACAGGAAAAAAAACAGATGGAGAAGCAGTGTTAGAAAGCCCCCCTCAACCCTCACTGAGACCCAGGCTCTGTCCTGGAGTCTGTTCAGAAACATCCATCCCTCCCGACTGCCTGGGTTCAGTAACATCACAGCCTACCGAGCAGTGGGACCCTGCTACTCCACGTATGAAGCAGCACTGCATTGCTTGTATCATTAGGCTGCTGGTTTTGTTTCTGGCTCTTGGCTTCCACCCTGAAATGACGGTGTCATCGGAACTGCCTAGGGGTACAAGAGTTACCCCGGCCTTACGCAGGGTACAAGAGGTTGGTGGTCTTCACGGTAAATGGTCAAGCTGCCTTCCTATCATATGTGCAGTGTCTCAGAAGTGGCTTGAGTTTGTAGATACCATTAATTCTGCTGAAAACAAGAATACTGTAATTGCATTGGGTGGGATTGGCCTCATTTTATGTAAAGTAGATGCGGATTTAAGCTTCGTATCGAGTTGCTAGGGTGCTGTCCATCAAGCGATGTTTGGAAATCGTTTTTTAGAAGCTACGCCAGTTTTGACATGCTGCTTTAATATTTTTCTGGCTGCAATAGGGCAAGACATAGAAATCTTATGTTGTCATCACACAGAGCTGTGAAGCGTTCTTTTTTCTGTTTTGCTTTCTCTCTCTTGCACTCTGTCATATGGAAACCAGATCAAGATTATGAAATTATTGCCCACAAACTGTGATCTTTTTTCTCTTTTGTGGTGGGAACTGACAAGTCAGTGATGGCTTGGTGCTGTTGGTACTAGCTGTTCGTGCTGCGCGCATTTGTATGTATCAGGAAGCGCCGAACTTGGCGTGCTTCTCGGTTGGCACACAGGCTGGTGAAACATCAGATTTTTAATTGTGATAAAGTTCACGAAAGAAGAAATTATGGCAGATGTTTCCTTTTGTCAGAGCCGAACTGAATCATTAAAATGTGATAAGATGTACTATGAACAAGTCAGTGTAAACACCATCCCTGTGAACATGTCAAAAGACTGAAGAACATAGACCATTCATGGTAATGTTAAAAACCATGTGGTCTGAATGCTGTATTACCAAGCTTTTCTYTTTAAATGCAGAGCATGAATCTTATGAATTTTTATTGCCTTTATACAAAATGAAAAGATGACATATTCTGCTTTGGTAAAAATAGCCTGGTAGCTTCTGCAACGTGGTTGTCATTTCGCTGGTGGTTTACTCAGAGGTCTGCTTTTCACAAGCAGCAGTGAGGTATCCGATTCCCATTGAGCGCTGAGCTCGCTTGCCTCATTCCCTCTTTTCCAGAGGATGTATTTTTGGGAAGTCTTACTCCTTCGCCAGTCTGAAGGAAGCGGCAGAAATGCTGCTGCTTGCCGAGGAATGCCTGCGATGATGCATTAAAACTGGCTCCCGATAAGTGGTTATGGAAAAACTGCAGGAAGCATCCGACGACTGACATTCTCTGTGGACTTTCTCTCCCGCCTCCTCCTCACATCTCCTACGTAAGGATTATTGTCTACACACTCACTTAGGCCATTAGTCAGAAAAGAAGTGCATTAGAAACTTCCTGATGCTTCCCCATGAGCTGAGTACATTATATCTGCAGTTATTCTCATTCTTGCTGGCCTAAGAAGTCTTGACTAGATTCTGATTCTTATTCCCAGTCTTATCAGTTCTCAAGATTTTACTGTAAATTAAGTGGGTTTTTTAATGCTTCAGCTGCTGGAATCAAGGGAGCTGACGAATACCTTCATTTTGACGTAAAGGTCAAAGAAACACTGGAAAGATGTGATCAAAGTGTATCCCAAAGTGTTGTTTTATGCCACTCTTCTGATTTCTGATTTGAGGGAGCCTGACTTAACAGTTTTGGAAAGCTGGGGATTGGGAATAAAATACTCTGTTATATCATGAAGTGGGTTATAAACTGCAGCAAATCCAAATCATTTTGCATGTCAAAAATCTCAGTCCCCATCTCTTTTGGGGGTGTGTTGCAAGTGAGGTGAATGTGTTTTGCAGACCAATTTAAATACTCGTAAACTGTGGCCCCCTTCTACAGATCAATTACATTGATTTATTGGGGAAAATTTGTGCTTGTGTGCGTGGACATACACAAATTGTATACAAACAATGTATTTTATTTTAAGCGAGGCTGCAGAAGCCAGAAGTAATGAACTTAGTAAAATAGCCATACAGGACTCAGTGATAACAGTTGTTAATGGGAAAGCATCTATAGTTTTTGCACCATGGCAATTTGTGGAAATGCAGTGTGCTTTTTTAAATTAGTGTAAGTTTTTACACTTCTCTTGCACCATAGGAACTTAATCCATCATGAAACCTCGTTACACGCTGCGCCATTGTATCCTGAGGCAGATGTGAAATTTGTGTGAGTCACTGATTTGCGATCAAGCTGAAGGAAACTGAGTCTACAATTCTTAAGAAAGAAGCCACCCATTTGGGATGCATTTACGCAGCTCCTTTTGTATAAGTCATTAGTGCTATAAACTATCCATTATTGTTAGGAGAAGAAATTTAACAATGCAAATAAAACAAAATACTGTGGCAGAGCAATTTTATGCTTGATTGTAATGTTTAATGGCATGTTCTCATAAAGAGATTTTCCCATCCTTCAGACCTATCATGTCCGTGACTCACTTGATTTCCGATGGTTTGAACATCCCCCATTTTATTCCTAGAGTTGTTTTCTCTGGAGCAATTTCTGTAAACATGCTGCAGCATGGGGTTATCCAGGATTAACTTCCTTTATGGTTACACATCCAGACAGCATGTATGTAAATGCTGCAAGACAAATGATAAGAAAACTGTAGGATAAAAAAAAATGAAGAAAATTCCTTTGTTTTGCTTGTAAATCCATTTTTCAGTATCGATGTATTTCCCTTACTTCTAAATGTTAATACTAGCTTATATTGGCATTGTAGTTCATTAAAAGCATTATTCTTCTGTCATCGCTGACCTCAGATTTTGCATTTTGTTGATTCCCTTTCTCCCCCATATCTCTTTGGATGCTTTTTCCAGGTTCCTCTCTTCATCCTTTACTTTCAGGTACTAGACAGCACCATCAGTGAGGCAGAGCTTTGTATCTCTAAACCAGCTGATCATATTAGTGTCAGAAATAAAATACAGCTCTTCACATTCTACTTGTATTTTTAGTACCTTATTGTAATCCTGGTTCTGCTTTCCCTTCTTATCTCCGTTCAGTGTCTTGCCCTTAGGTTTCTTTTTTTAGACCAGGATTGCTGGGTTTTCTTGTGATCTTGAAAAGTTTCTGCACTGTCCAGCTTTTTGAAGTCTTTCCATACACCTTAGTCAGAAAGTACTAAAATATTTTGATAGTCTTTTAGTGTGCAGTCAAGTGCCCATTGTTTTCTTTTCCTGGCTGCCAGGGAGTTTGTTGGCAATCGAGATTTATGGAGTGAATAATCCACCTGGCAGGAGACTCTCTGTAACTCTGAAGAGTGTTCTTTAGTGGAAGAATGAACGTTCCTTTTTGTGTGTAAAATACCGCTAATAGCTTATTTAGCAACCTATATTTCTACAACAGGGCTTTCAGTTTTGTGGTGGAGGTGGATTCTTGCATATGCATAGATTCTAGCACCCATGCTAATTCTGTCTCTCATTTAACTTTCATCTGTTCCTATGGTAGGATAATGCATGATGTGATCTCTCAGTTTTTTAATGTGGTCCTTAGTGCATCTCTTCTAGCTCCTGTTTGAATGGGCTAAAAAAAAAAAAAAATTAATAATGAGGGATGATTCTTCCCTGTGCTTGCTGGGAATTGCCTGGAAACCACGGGGAGCTTAGGCAGGGTAGTCATGCTGCAACCACTGAGACTCCACGGAGTCCAGTACCAGGTACTAATTGCAATTACTGCTGGGAGAACTCTGAATAACAACGGAATTAAAAAAAAAAAAATTGTGATCCTTTCTTGCCTTTTCTCTTACTTAAATGGCTCGTTTTTACAACCACTGATTAGATTCGAGCTCAAAATAAGCCAAAAGCTATGGAATATGATCAAAATGAAGGATGGAAGGGGTTGCAGTATTTTCAGTGCAGCTGATGTTGTTCACAAGTTTTTAATAGAACTAAATGGAGGATTGAATTAGTCAATGATTAAAATAAGTGGAACCCACTGTATAACAGTGTTCAGCGTATCGGGTACTGCGTGAACTTTTGGTTCTCAGTCACCGGGTTGCTTCGTCCCTTTAGGGATATTTTCATGGTCTGAGTAGCCTGGGCTGATTATCACCTTCAGATTTACAGCTGCCTTTCCCCGCCCAGAGTTTCTCATTTCTTATGCATCAGCACTAGGAAATTCTGTACCTGTTTTTCAGCAGTGGCAGGGGAGCATCAAAGTTACCAGCAGCGTAATCTCCAGGGTAAACAGGGCCAGCGTATTACTCTCACTGTACCATTTAACCCTGCTGGAGGAGATGACTGTAAATTGCCTGTGTCGAGCCGGTGTGTGAGGACTAATAGAACTGTGGTGGGGATAATTCATGAGTAGATTTTCTCACTTGCCAGTGTAAACAGAGCGAGGGCTAGTCAGGTCTGAAACGGTGATCACTTTTAAAACAGATGTTATAATTCAGTGTCCCCAATTGAACCTTCCTTCCAGCACAGGAAAACAAACCACCGCACGCGTGGCCAGCACACAGACCACGCAGGCTGTGCAACTAACTGTGCATATGAAGGACCGCTTTGTTTTTCTAGGAAACAAGACTGGAGGGAGCTCTTTAACTGAGGATTGCAAAGGGTGATTTAAAAAAAAAAAAAAAAAAGAAATCAATTTCACAATCCTTCCTATTAATGCAGAGTAAAGAACAGCTTTAACAGGGAGTTAATTTAGAGGCCTTAAACACTGTCCTCTTCTGCGTTAAATCCCTCCACCAAACTTGCTTCTTTTGGGTTGTGTCGCTAATCTCTCCACACTGCTCCCAACTGCTCATTCCTTGCACCTAATCACATTAAACACAACGACACAATACATCTAGATATGCACCTGCTGGCAAATAACTTACCTGAATTCACTGCCAATGAGAAAAGCACTTTTCCTTTCCCTGGGGTGGTGCCATTCCTCAGTATCTTTTTCTGACAAACTTAACCTATAAACTCCAGATTTAACCGAAAAGGCRAAAATTTACCCCAGGAGGTGGCAGTTTGAGAGGTGGGGGCGTGGGGCATTCAGTGGGTGTGTCTGCGGTCGCTTGAAGCCCGTCCAGGTGCAGACCGTTACCCAAAAGGGGATGGTCCCAGTCTCTTGCTCTGTCCCTCACTGACAGTTTCCCACCTCCTTTTTTTGTGTTGGCATCAGCGTTCACCCAGCAAGCAATTTGACTTTTTCCCCTGTGAGCAGAGACTTGGTCCGGCTCATCTGTGCCTTAGCCGTGTCGCCGTCCATGTGTGTGCCGGGGCCAGCACAAGATGGGCAGCAGGAAGGAGCCGGGGCCGTGCCCCCATGGCCGCTAGCTTGACACGGGGCTGGGACTGCAGCAGGTGACGATTATCCAGGTAGTCCCGAAGACCCATGGGGCTGCTGTTGGGGCCCTTTTGCCCACCTGGCTGGCGGGGGGGCTGAAAGCACGGCTCCCTCATGGCGGGCACGTGTCGCCCCAACATGGCTTCGACCATGAAGCATCGTCCTAGTGCCACCTGGAAGAGGCATGTAAGGATGTGTGGCCCTGTGTGAAGTGTTAATGGTTGTAGATTTGTGCCCATCTCAGATGGTTTTCTGGGCTGAAGTTACGCACGTGGCTCCAAGCTGTATCACAGCGCAGGGAGGGGGAAGCACTTCTGCACACTCCCCCGCCATCCAGGTTCCCCAGGTGAGTGACCCCAAGGGGCTGACTGCAGGCAGGAGGAAACACCCCCTTATTTTCCAGTTTCAAGACTGTGGTTTTTCTCTTACTCTTCAGAGTAAGGGCTGGCCAAGAGCCTGCCCACAGTCAGTAATGTCTTTAGAGAAGCAGAGAAAAAAAAGGGGTAAGTAGCAGAAATGAGAAACTCATACCGAGAAGGCAGCATCTGTCCAGTTTTGGTCACCAAAGCATGACTGTGTTTTCTTACACTTAAGAGATTAACATCTTTATTATTAGTAAAACAAAAAATCAGGTTTTGTTCTTGCGGGTTCCAGCATGAGTTTTTTGTTTTCCTAGTCAAGACTGAGGAGACAGATCAGTAAACACATCCTTTATAAAATTTCACCTAAATGTTACCAAGTTTAACTAGCCCTTGGCTTTATCATTAATATGCTAGACTTGTAATGGCTTGTGGAGGAGCATTACAACTCGGTGTGCCAAAGCCTGCTTAGGGAGCTTCAACCCTGACGCCAGAGCAGCCGTCCTGCTCAGAGGTCACGGTGGAACCTGTTACCAGGAGGGGAATTTTAGAAAGAAGCAGGTCCCCCGTCCTTGTTGACAAAGCAGCTTTTATGGGCTATCTGGCACTTGCTGCACAGTTGTTCAGCCCATAAAGGGCTTGATTCACATTAAAAACTTGATGATAAATTCTTAATAAATAGGTAACGAGACAAATATTGTTCTGAGGATGTTCTTGAGGATGCTTATCAGGTGCGCTGCTTATGGATACAGCAGTCTGTAACCATTTTGCAGTCATTGTGCCTGCTCTTGTACAGTAATATTAAACAAATTTTGGTGGGTAGGGAAGTAGTGGGCTAGAGAGGGAGTAAAGTGTGTAAAGTATCAGTCTCTCTATGTGCCGAGTCCTCAGTTTTGCCAAAGCAATTGTTTTATGCTGTAGGTTAATGCCCTGCAGGAACTGAAAAGACTCTAAACATCCAGGCTTCAATTGTAGGAGATGAAAGTAAAGGAGCAGCATTAATACTAATATATTCATTTTCTTTTGTTTTCTGCTTAGAGTCTTTAAACTAATGCTTATCTGAAACCAACTTCTCATTTTAAACATGAGGTTTGGGAATGATGTGGGTCAATCTTTGGCTCAGAAACTTTGTTTTACACTTCAATCTTTGACAATGGAGAATTTGCAACAGGAAGATTATCAGCCTCAGCAGCAACTCTGTACACACAAAGCGGGTCATGCCCGTGCAACAGCCATGTTTAAAAGGCCGGTCTGTTGAATTAATTGTTTCCAAAGTAGTCTAGGAGTGATAAGATTGTAGTTTTGAAGGTGCTCCATATCTGCTATCTGTACTGAGTTATTTCCCTCTGCTGGTAACGGTGCTGTAGTCAGTTAATACTCCACTTGCACTAAAGCATTCCATCGACATATAATTTAAAATCATTCTGCTCTTCTAGGAACTCTGAAAGGATATTTATTTACAGTCCACAATCACTGTTCCCCAGCTTGTCTGTACTGTTTGGATTGGGGCTTTAGACCTTGCAGTATTGAGCTGAACGCCAACAACAGTTTAATAAATCCAGACAGTGGGAAGAGCCTGTAACCAAACGAGACGGCGCTGCTGTGTGTGGTGGATATATATCTCAGGATGTGTCTCCCTAATATTTTAAACCCCCTGACTCTTCCTAATGGAAGCCTGATGGATGACCGCAAGCTGGCTCACTCCTCTCAGTCTCTTTCCCCTCCTGGCTTTTGCTCCTTGACTTCGAGTCAAGGGATCTTTTTTTTTTGAGACTGGTCCATGGGGTTTGCAGATCTGAAAGGCGTGTGGGTCTATGTCCATGGTCAGCCCCAGAGCATGTCCCGGGGCTGTCGGGGGGGACATGTGGCCGTGCTGTGAGGGGGAGCGGTGCTGGCGTGGGGCTGTGCTGAGCTAGCCAGCCTGCTGGATGCAGGACATGGAGCCTTGCCAGCACTGCGGCCCAGCTCCTCTGCCTTCAGCAGCTCCCAAGACCTGGCTAAATGCAGACCAGAGGGTGAACTTTCTTCTCTTGCTCACGTAGACACGCACCGATCTTACCCAGTGCTTTGGGATGCTACTATAATCGAGAGAAGTAACTAGGAACAGGAGGAGGGCTTGGCCGTGCTGGTGAAGCAGGTATAGGAGGAACATCCCGGGAGTTGAGGGACATGGTGCTAATGAGGGACGTGGTGCTAACGGGGCTTCCTGGCGTGGCAGGGACTCCTGTGGGGCTGTGCTGCTCCTGTGAGGAGCAGCAGCAGTGGGGGCAGCCTTGAAGTCCCTGCTACCGCACTCCGTTGCGGTGCTTTGACCAGGTTGGGATTGGGATGGGGAACCCATCTGCCTGAAAAACAGCCAAGCCAGAAAGGCTGGCTCAGCGGCAGGGCTGGGGCAGGCAGAGGGCCTAAAGGGAAGGCAGACGCTGCTGGAGCCGGGAGTTTTGCTAAAGAAACACGCCTGTGACTGGAGCCGAAGTCCCAAAATCTCCGGTGTTCTCCTTTCCCCTCCCCCTCTCTGTTCTTCTTAACTTGTGCGTGCGGATCGCGTGAGGTTATAGGCATTATTTCTTCTGCTGGTTATTGTTTTGCAGTATTGTGCCAGGATGTGTCTCCCTAGTATTTTACCCACCCCGACTCTCCCTAAACCGTTGCATAATGAAATTGCAGCCGTGCAGCTGGTGAAGGTTTCTGTGGTCACTTTCGCTGGTCGCGTACCTGCGGCGCGGGAAGGAGACGAAGAGCTGGGGCTGAGATTTCCTTGCCGGTGCCTTTTCAAGTCGGTGGAAACAGGGCGGACACGGGGTCTGGATCGTTAAATAACTCGGGAAGGTGCTTTGCTTACCCCCCCTCTCCCGCCCTGCCGCGGCTCCTCGCTCCGCGCTGGGGCCGGCAGCTGGCGGCGGCGCCCGGGGCGGGCGCGTGACGGCGGGGCGGGGCGCGGGCACGTGCGAGGGG